>JAOSBK010000206.1:30970968-30992758 GCA_027568895.1 Erythroxylum shatona
CCTAGCGCAGTAAACTGACTTAAGCATCGGAGGGGCTTGCCGGTGATCAACCCCCGGCGTGCCTTTTATTGTTTTGCCGATTTCTCCTAATTGAAGCTAACCAAGATCATGGATCCAAACAGCAACGTCCAGCCCCAACAGAATCAGATTGAACCAGATGATATTGTTAAAGTTTCAAGAATAGAAAAGTCAAAAGTCATATAATTGCAGCTGGTAGAATTGAGATACCAAGAGTTTTGAGGTAACTGACGTGACAGATAGGGCAAACGAGGAGACTGTATCAGAATCTAGTTGATGTTATTGAAGAAGGACATGTAGATCCTTTAATGAGAATTTGGGACAGTTGCTTTCTGTTGACCCCTCAGTGGCAGTATCAATAGTGGAAGTAGGCTTTGGAAGAATTACCTTGACTAGAGTTTTGTTTGAGCCTTTTTCTACATTCAGAGATGTAATGTCTAGGGTTTTTACAATAGCTACAAGTTCCTTTGTAAAACTTCTTACCTGAATTGTGAGAAGTTTGAGACGAAGTATAAGTTGCAAGGACAATATTAGTAAATGAAACAAATTTTTCAATGCGGAGCATATTAAGGTGACTTTCCTTTAAGATGAGCTCGATAATAATAGTATAGAGATTGGGTAAAATTCTTCTATGAAGAAGAGAACTGTGAATTGGTTCAAATTTATCCTTGAGAGTCATAAGCAAATGCCATATATGTTGACAATCTCGAAGATTTGAGTAGAGCGAAGCATCATCAGGATTAGGCCAAATAGGATTGCCAAGTGTTAGTTGTTTCCAAAGTTCTTATAATTTAGACATATAACTGTGTATTGTTAGTCCAGGTTATTGTTGCATGCGATGAAGTCCCTTATGCAATTGAAATCAGTGGACATCATCCGATATAGAGTAACAATTTTTCAGGAAACTTCACACCTCATGAGCTGTGTCAAACTACCGAAAGTTAAATTTGATGACTTTGAAACACGTATTTCGAAACCATGTTAAGATTTGATAGTTCATTCCATCTCCTACCACTATTCGTTTTATGAATACATCAACATCTTCATCTTTCTTTTGAGTGGGTTTAGGCATTTCTCCAGTAACAATACGCCACAAGAGTCTCCCCTGAAGAAAATTACACATTTTCTCAGCCTAAAGATCATAGTTGGAGCCATCAAAGATGATAATAAAGAGTTGGAAATCTATTAGGAAAGTTTAAAGGTATCCATAGTGAAAGAAGATAATAAAATAAGAGAAAACCTACTTATAGAGATGAAATTTTGTTATTCTAACCTCAAATTTGGATTTAGAACATCGAAAACTTCAGGAATTGATATGGCTTGAAGAGAACCTAAATTAAAATGTACTGAACTAAGCAGTCAAAATGTTGGTCAACCACTTTTCAAACTGAACAGAACCGAACTGAACAAAGGAAGAGGCGACACGTAGACAAATAAGGAAATGACACGTGTGAAGATGACATGGCAACAACTATAATGACGTGTCAGTGACATGTCAAGTGACATAGCCGACGGCATGTCAACTCACTAGAATTCTAGGTTATGTGGCAAATGACATGGCGATGATGTGACAAATTATGTGGCACTGACATGTTTTTCCTTTCTTGTATCTGAACTGCGTCGTTTTGCCTTTGAATGAAAGGATGTCATTTAGGTCATCTTCTTCCTACAAAAAGCCTACAATTAAGGTTTCTAAAACAAGTGGCTATAGGTGCGTGTGTGGTTGTTTAGAGAAGCTTCTGGATGTGAATTTTATATTATTGTGATTTGCTTTAGGAGCGGAACAATTTGGTATATGATAAATTGTTTTTAAAGCAAATTTAGGAACTCATAATACGAAAGTAGAATGCTTGAAAGAAATAATAGAGAAGGCTTCAAAATTTTGATTTCTTTTATTACAAAGAAGGCTATGATACTATGTAGAAATAGAGTTCGAATAAAAAATGTAAAAATGCTCTCTATATTTTTGTATGTGAATAATATAATGTACATCCACTTATTTACATACTTAGATATCTCTAACTAAAGTGACAAATTAACACAACATACATGTACATGATATTTCGGAGAAAATAAAGGGTAATTATAAGGAATAGTTGGCTGAATAAAGATTATGTGAATATCTTTTGATATACGTTAATAACTTGAATTCTTTCTACAGCCTGACAGGCCCGATGAATGGCAGAGAATCGAAGCAGCAGGCGGACAGATCATTGACTGGGAAGGAAGTGGTGTTTTAGGAATACTTGCTATTTCAAGATCGATAGGTACAAAGGAATACTTTTAAGTTCCATTTTAGCTACTGGCACTATATAACGCGAAGTTAGTCTGCAATTATTCTGTTTTATACATTTGAAAGAAATGAATGTGTAGGGAATATCTATTGCAGGTGATCTCTCATTGAAGCCATTAGTTATCTCTGAACCGGAAGTTACTATCACTGAGTTAACTGAAATGGACGAGTCTCTTGTTATAGCTAGTGATGGCTTGTGGGATGTGGTTTCCAATGAGATGACATGCGAGATTGTCAAAAGGTATTTTAATGGACAAACTAATAGAGCCTATGGTGGAGTAGCAGGAAATTGTGCTCCAGAAGCAGCAGTCTTGCTAGCCGAATTGGCAATGGCTCGAGGGAGTAATGACAATATTAGTGTCATAGTAGTTGATCTAAAGAAGTCCCAGCAGTAACTGCTCATGATCTTTATTCCATGTCATTAGCCTTGTGTAACAGGTTTTTGTAGTAATCAAAGTGGAGAAACGACTTGATGTTAGTTGAGGCTTGATTGTATGTCCAAAAGAAAAAGAAAAAGAAAAGATTATAAATGTTAGTAGTTCACTGATGTCTGGAAACGCGACCTACAGACGCGAACCCTGAGGAAAGTAATTTGAGCATAAATGTTCATTCCAGCAAAGACAATTTTTAATAGAAAATTGAAAATGTTGCAAAGCCTACAACATCAGAACAAGGGCATCCAAAGGTGTTTTCCAAGTACAATGAAAGGAAAGACTTGTAGAAATCTATGAGAAATGTTTCTTTGCACTTCTCAGTTTCTCTCTCTCTATGTATCTTACTCCTGCACACCTGTCTATATAACTAACCAGTGAAGCGGAAGGGAAAGAGGATGAGACCTCTTTTTATCGTCTCTTCACTCCTTTCGTCCTCCATGCTTCATCTTATTTAACCTACTATAACTAGAACCCTAGACACAAGCAATCAGCAAGTTGAATATCCAAGAGAAGAGTCCAGAACACCTTTCTGGACCGCATTTTTGGTATAGCTGCACAATTCTTACATTTCAACCCGGAGGCAATGGCTAACTTTTTCTCTGTTAACGAATTGCCTTTCTTCCGTTTTTATGCAAGATAGTAGTTTGAAACAGAAACATCTGCGGCAGAAGCAGAATGAATGTAGACAAACTCAAGGCTTTTCCCAGAAGGCAAAGAATTGATCCATGATGGAAAGGAATAATAACTTCCATATTTTTTCAGCCCCCATAAAGGACCATACATCTTAGATATTGAGACCTTAAGATCCTTCAGAGTCTTGGTAGACTTGTTAGTAACAGTGGTAGAATATCTGTAGTAAGTTCTTCCATTAGAATTCCATGAAGTTGTCATCTTCTGCTCAATGGAAACAGGAATAGAAGCCGAAGCTGTCGAGGAAGTTCAAGAGTTAGATCCAGATTACATATTAACTAGAAGAGAAAAAATCAAGTGAACGATGCTTGTTCAAATATATAACAACTAATCTATCGTGGCATAAGAGCGCAAATAATTTTAATTTGCAAGAAGCATAAATAAACTTCCTTCAAAAAAATAAAGACTAGTCTACCTGGAGCTGGAGTCGCTTTGGGAGTCGATACTGGTTTTTGTTGGGTAGGAGCTGGGACCGCAACTGTAAAGTACACCATATTCATCATCAACACGAACAATAGAACAAGAATTTCAAATTTAACGAGTGTGACTGACCCATTTAGCCTATACCTGGAAGAAGCTGATTGTATCCACCATGACCACCGTCTAGCCGTGCCAAAATGCCAAGAAGAGGAGCATTGTTATAGGTGGCAGGCTCGGTCTGTTCGTAGTTATCTCTTTCATCAGCGAAGTCATCATAAGCATCAGGGCCACCAACAAGTGCACCAGTTAGAAGATTGGGATCACTTGCTTTCCTGCTAAACCAAGTGGCATAGCCTCCTCTGCAGCTTATAAATCGGGAATCAACCTTATACGACACAATTGAGGAAGCTCGGTGGTGAACTTGCTTGGGATAGTTGTTTCCGTACCCCACCATGTAACTTGTAGCCCTTGGATTGTCTCCAAGGATGTAATCCACCTATGAACCATTAGTTTAGAAAATCATCAAACGTTGTAACTTACAATTTTGTTGGCAAACAATTTTCCTTAACGATTTTATGTTTACAAAACTACCTGGAATTGTGCAAAAGAGAGGAGCTCTGAGGGTGCTACATTGCCAGAAGCACAACTGAAGCTTCGACGAGCAGAAGAAAGATAGTCAGAGTAAACTGTGGCCAAGAAAGAAGCACTTGTGACAAACTGCATGTTATTCCACCTCTGACGGAAAATTAGACCGCCGGGAGTCTTCCGAACATTCTGACTACCCTTTCCAAGGCATGAGCAGAAGAAGTACTCAGCTTTCTGCTGGTACTTCTGGAAGACGGGGGCATAGCGACCCGCTTGGCCTTGCATCAGGAACTGCAAAATGACAATAAAATGACAAATCGTCAATGCAAATTAAGAGATAAGAACAGGACAAAGTAAAACAGGACACAAACCTTGGCAACCAGAGTTTGGACACCAGCATACTTAACATCCCAACCAAATTCAGTCATGGCCCAGCCAGTTCCACCCATTGAATCTCCGTTGTTTCCAAGGTAGCTCAAGAAATATTGATTGTTAGTTGCCTGGAACAACCATGCAGCTGCCCAAAGCAACTCATCCTGCAAATCCCAAAACCAAGCAAACATCACAAATCTATCTTCTTTTTTTATTAAATCCCAGCTTGTCTTTTTTTTTTCCCCTTACATTGTAGCCACTAACAGATCGGTAGTATTTTTGTGCAACTGTGATGCTGCTGTCATATTTGCCTCTGTACTTGTCGGCGAATTCGAATAGCTGAAATCAGTAACAGAGACATCAGTGTTGAGTAGGGCAGATTAAAAAATAAAGCTAGGGTAAAACGTAACGTGAGGAAACGAGAGAAGCGTGGCGGTCACGTGACAAAAGAAAGGGTCTAAATTCCGCCAACACGTGAACGGTTGTGATCTGAGGACCAGGACAGACCAAATCTGTAAGGTTTCGACATTCGAGACGGGGGCTTCGTGGTCTGTCTTGTCTCCCCCATGATCCATAAAGTGCGCCGAATGACCTTACAAATTAACCCCTAAGTTTAACTGCGTAATTATTATTTTAATAACTAAGTGGAAAACATCGAGAAGAACGACATCGCTTCGTCTAAGATTTCAACATCCACCAAGAATTAATAAATTTTAAGCTTACTGCATCCAGTAAATCAAAAGTTGTTTGTCTGCTTATTCAATGCAGCTGACATGCAATTTATTCTTTACTTAAAGTTTGTAGCGGTACAGTTATAACTTATAACCATTTTTTCGAAATATTGGAATTACACAAAACGGTTTTGTCAGTCGGATAGTTCACTGGTCCCCCATCCCTGCCTGACAAGTCAAAGTGCCGCTATTCATCATAGTAAAACACCATTTCTCACCATTTTACTGCCCAGTTAAAACTAAAGTAACTGAAGCTTCTACTTCCTAATTTACCTGATGCGCGTGGGTGAGAAGCTCATTGGAATAGACGGGGTCAGAGTGGCGGAAAATGATCGAGGCGGCAGCCATTGCAGCAGCCGTTTCACCGGCGAGATCCGACCCGGGATTGCTTGGATCTATCTTGTAAGCGTGCCTGTCGGTGCTCATGTCCTCGGGTCTTTGCCAGCAGTAGTGATCGTTATTGCCATCTCCCACCTGAGTGGGCAAAAAACATTTAAGTGTGACAAGTCATAAAACTATTTTTTTGAAGGAACAAGTCATAAAACTATTTGTTTCTTTTGGTCTAACGTTACTCAGCTAACTAAAGTCATTTCCAGCATCTAACGACTTCAGATGATAAATGACACAAACGAAAGCGAGCAACCACAATTCTCGACATATTCATTAAAATTTGACAAGACTAATTGGTGACGTTACTTGATTAAAAATAAAATAGTTTTGATGTGAGATGATAGTTTCCAGCAATGGGATTAAGAACAAATTCTTAAATTTCCACAACCAATTGAGGTAAAAAAGTAAGAAGACAGAGAAGGAAAAGACCACTGAAATAAACAATAGTTTGTTGAAAAGAATAGGAGATTACCTCTCCGTAAAGAACATAAGGTTCTGGGTGAGCTTTAATAAAGTAGTCAGTTCCCCATTTGACGGCTTCCATGGCATGACCAAGTTCACCATTCGCACTCATCTGCTTCCCGTACTCTATTATGCTCCAAGACATCATTGTGACTGTGAATGCCATGGGTAGCCCAAACTTTACATTGTCACCGGCATCATAGTACCCTCCAACCAGGTCCACCTGAAATTTGCAATCAATTTTAATATTGGTAATTAACGTTGAGCTAACATGCTAAAGAAAAGTCTTTAACAAATTGAAACTTGAACGTACCCCGCTAGCTTTGCCATCATTAAGACCAGAATTAGCTCTCCAAGTAACTCTCTGGTTATGCGGAAGATAACCAGATCTTTGAGCTTCAAAGAAGAGAATGCTTTTACTCAAAGCTTGGCCATAGTCATGGGAAGCAAGAGCAACGGGAAAACAGAGAAGCAGAAGCAGAGTAGCCATTGAAACGAGCCTCATAAACTTCTCCATTGACGCATACAACAGGATAGAGAAAGATGCCCGAAGATGCACACTACACTGTGTTATATTCACTTCACAAAGAGCAGATAGAGACAGATCTGCCGTGAAGCAGAAAAGGAACGTAATTACCAAACAGCGACGCTTCTCGCCACTAACGCACACAGAGTAGTCGAAGGAATGGAGGAACAATGAGCAATGTCGGTCTGGTTTACCAATTAAAACTTGTGATAAACCAAACCAGAAACGAGGGAACCTTACAAGAGAGAGAGACTAAAAATGGTGAGAGACAGAGGAGGGAGTGGGAGGTTATGGATGAGCCGAAGCCTCTATTTATGGACTAGGATGGGAAGGTGGTAAGAGAGCAGAAATTAGCAGAGCATAATTAATGGAATTATTATTATTGTTATTATTCTTTTTCTAATATTTTCCATTTTGGACGACTCTGGCAAGACAGTTGAGGAAAGAACAGAGTCATGTGGGTGTGTTTTGGCTCTTTACTGGATGGTCGGCGGGGATTTAATGTACCTGTGGAAGTAGTTTCATACAGTAGCCCATCTCAGCATAAGGCTGCGAGTTCAGATCTTGGAAAGAAGTTTACTGGAATAAGATAATTGAAGGATAGATGAAGAATGGGAAGCTTCAGCTTCGGCTCAGCTCAGTGCGCAATTCTGGGGCTAAGGATTACCATAAAAGTTAAAATGGGTTTCATTTAGAACTGTCCAATAAAGCTCAGAAGGCCAAGTGTCCATTTGAATTTGTCCTATTCTTTTTTGTTAGAAAGATAAATGACGTTTATCATGGATATAGATTGGGTGAAAGTTGCTTACCTTCATAAAATTCCGATGAAAATATAGAACTGAAATTGTGTGCATTTCATTGCGCCCGTCTACTTATAAATTCAATAATTTTGTGCATAAACTTCGTAAAAGGAAAAAGGGAACATTTAGCCCCCCATTGGTCCATGGGCATTATTAAAACGATCCACTGTCCGTTATCATCATTTCTACCATTGTTTTGTGATTAAAAATCAAAAGTAAATTATAATTATTTGTCCACAACAATTAAAAGAGTAACAAAACAAATATTTCAGGCAGTCACCTGGTTCTGGTTCGCATCACAGTTTTACTTTTATTCGGAAATCCGACAAGTCGACACTCTCCTCCATTTAACTTTTTCTATAATAAAACAACTCACCGACATTTCTCAGTAGAAGCAAATTTCTGATTTCTATATTACCCATCAAAACTATTCGGCGCCTTGTGATTTTTCCGGTTAATGTTATTCATATTTACTGATAAATGGCCGAAAGCCAAAAGCAAGCAAGAGACGATGTGCTGTGGTCAAAAAGTGGGGTCCTATGTCAGAGCACGTTAGTCCCAACCGCAATCAACGGTCTACGACCAAAAAAGTATCCTCTTTCTTTATTCTTTAACAGCAACAGCTTTAGCCTCTAAATTAGAATAATTAATTTTGATAATTTTAATTTTAATTTTAATTTTAATTTTTATAAAAATAATACAACATATTATTTAATAAAACTTTTGTTAAAACTAATTAATTCTAAAATTTTCCAAACTTCCTTCTCTTTCCTGTTAATTTTCTTTTGGCAAGTCACCTCTAAAATACCCTTCATCATCTCCAAAAGAAAATGAGAAACGAAATGAAGTGATGAGCTTTTCTAGCTTCGCAGACGAAGATGGTGGTGATAATGCTGGCGACGGAGGAGAAGGATTTTAGGATTAATTAGTTTTATCATATTTTTATTAAATAACAAACATTTTACATAATATCATTGTCTTATGTGACCTAGTAAATTACATTAGAAATTTTATTTGATAAAGTTTATAATACTATTATAAAATTAACATTTTTTTATAATTAATCATTTAAAAAAAGAAGGGATGAACAATTAAGACACCGTAACGAGTCGATGACCGGTTGGCTCTACGCTATTACAGACGCCTGTCGGTGGTAACCACGTATTACATTCACCGGCGATTACAGGGAAAACTCGACGAGGGATTATCAGATCTTGCCACGTAACATCTAGACCTACAAAAAGGTCACCTATCCCAGGACGGATCCCACATGGTATGGCCTACTGAACATGAATTAGGATCTTTGCGAATCGACATTGGTCCTAGTAGTTAGTACTGTTGTGGTCCATAAATGTCTCTCCAATTCTAATAACGTTCACTCTTCAAGTTGTCGAGAAAATATCAAGTTCTAAAATTGGAAATTTTGGTATCTTGACACAGTCTGTTAGACCTGGGGAAAAGGTGTTACAAGTTAGGTAATGGTTAAAAGATGAAAATGAATAAACAAAAAAGAAGATGGGTTTAGTAATTGAGCAAGGTCTGTTCTTTGGGAAAATGAAGCATAATCCCTAGCTTTCAGAAGTGGAGGCCCCTTCTCAATTGGCCAGAGCCAGACAGCAAAAAGGTTTAGTGCTCGCTGTCTCTTCTATTTAGATCTTCTACTTTTGGGCGCCAACTCTTTTTATATTTAGAGCTTTTCCTTTGTGGTCAACTTCAAGATCAAAGTTTTTTGTTCACACCATTTTTTCGTATTCAAAGTTATAATTTAAATCGCGTAGTTGGTGCCGGTAACAAGTACAGATTTAGAGGAAATTTGCCTACTCTGGTCTCCAATACTTCTTGGGTGCGGTTTGTTTACGAAAAGAAATTTGTTTGCTTAATTAATTACTTGGGCTGCCTAACACTCCATGATTTGGATTTGTCAAAAATTGGGGATTCCACACATGAGGGTGCATGGTCTATGATCTATCCACGAGCAACACTAGCCATTCGTTATTTTTTCTTTTACAGCTCCTACATAGTTTTGCCATTTTGGAGCTCATTTCTTCATAGTTGACTTGCCTGCCAAATCAGCAACTTGGCTTAGTGCAACGTGACCAAAATAATTCTGCCCCGATTCAAGCAACTTATTCCAAGTTACCCAACATCAATAAGGATGGGAATATTGGAAATCAGTTACTTATCTACCAACAGCTTGTCAAGTGCCTTGAGCTGGAAAGAATGGGATACAATAATAGTGAACTATGAAGTGTACAGCCTGATCATTGAATACATATGTGTAGATTGAGGATTTCTAACGTGCAGTTCAGGGATGCATGTGTTTACGTGCCATGTAACGAAGGGTCTCTTTCTTGTACTTTCACAAGGACCGAAATTATGTACAGCTCAAAAAAACCAGGAAATGAGACGCCAACCTTCGACAAGGCATGTGAAACTTGAAAGGAATAGAGGAAAGGTCTTAGAATTCTGCTAGATCTTGGAAAGAATTTTTGAAAGAGAATGCTATAGGAATATGCAGACCTTATAAGCAATTGTCACGAATCGCCGGTGAAAACCACTTTACCATACTCTAAATCGTTGGAGAAAAGACCTCTCTCGTCCGTCGAACAGACAAGATTACCTCACTATCTAGTGTGTGGAATTCTTTGGAAGTAAAGCCGTATTATAAGTTAATTTGAATGTGATAATTCGAGTTCAAATAGAGGTTGCAGCTATAATTTAGTAACCAGACCGGAGAAACGAGGGTAAATAGAAAAATGATACAGCCATAATTGAATGATCGGGGGCCCACTCTAACCATCCATCCAATCCGCAGCAAATGGGTCCAAGCTTTTACATTCAACGCGTGTCACAGAAGCCAACAAATACCAGACCAACAGAAACGTTGGGGTCCAGCATCACACGTGTTAGTAGGATCCTAATTAGGGACACATGACCCTAAGTTGATACTAAACGATATGGGTGTGTCCTTCGTTGGGGAAGGAAGGATGGGAAGGTGAGTGCTTTGATGGTGTGAAAGACCTTTATCATAACCCTCGTCTCTTCCAACCATACATTCACACTCCTTCGAAAGGACTGATGGGACGCGTCAAGTGGGCCTCCGCTTTTGCCTTTGATTTGCCCCGACAAATGTACAAAGCCCTTCGGTTCAGATTCAATCATTCGTTTGTTTGCCCATGCCATTCAACTTAAGATACCCTTCATTTACTTGTGCTGTAAGAACCATGCTAACGAGGTACTAAATATACTTTATTTTTCTCTTTATGGGGGTTGCAGGTTGAAACTGCGTTCAGGCCCATTTCCAGAGAGACAGAATGCAAAAGCACGGAGGACAAGTTTGCCTCTGAACATCTTGTGGCGTATATATAAATATATTATTTCAGCAAGCCAATGATGAAGGATAATTTACATTTAAATGTTTCTCTAATTTCTATGCACGCGTAATTAATCAAACATATTTTGGTATACGATGGAAGTTGTTCCAAGGGCAAATCTGATACGTAAAGAGGGCACATGGGGCGAGCTAATCACGGAGAACTTTAGGAAGTGGGATATTGACCTTTTTGCCTCCGAAAAGTGACGGTCTTTGAGATTTCTTAATGAGTTTGGACCAGCATGTTACCATTATCTTTCGCACCACGATTGTTTCCATTTTATTTTTTTTGGGCCATTGGTGTTCTTCTATACATCCATCCGCTTGCCCTTAATGTTTGCTTGTTTCCTGCGTTGAACATTTTAGTCTATTCTAATAAATAACAAAATCATACATTAGTTTGATAATTAGTGACCATATCATCCGTGGGAAAAGGGCTCACGAAGTTGAACTTTGCAATTTGGTGCTGCGGTAATTGCGCTAGCAATGAATCTTCTTCTTTGTGCTCTTTTTCGGTATGGCGGAAATAGCGGACATCTATTATTCAATTTTCCGTTGACGACAGAACAAAAGGTATAGATGCCAAAAGCCGTCGTTCATTACATAAACAAAACCCCGCCTTTGTTTCTCCTGTAAAAATTTTGGTTTGTTCGTATTCGTGGACGAATCTAGCTAACGGTGACGTTCTTATCAATTACTACTCACGGCTATAAGAATTACTAGGTTTGAAACTGTTAAAAAGTAGTTATCATTTAAGATACAAAGTAGGAATCACGCCAAACTGTCTTCTTGTTGACTGATAGGAAGAAGTCAAGAACTTCAAATCTCCTCTATTTTTGCAAAATTCAAATTTTTAATAGAATTACAAATTGTCTGATGTTTTAAAAGAAAAGTTACTAATTAGTTCCCCCAAAGAAAATGATGACGTTCCTGTTAGATATACCCTATAATCAATCCATGGTCATAGTTTATTGATTAGTTGGACTGTTGTTTGTACTCTAAATTAATTCTTAAATTCCTGCAATCAACAAATGTAATGTAGGAAAGTAGCAATCAAATCTACGAAGAATTCTAGCTCCTCAATTGTTGAAAAAGAAAATAATTAATAGAAGAGGATTACAAAATTTTTAATAAGGAAAATAAAAGAAATAATAAAATGAAAGTATTCAATAAGCCGAGCCTTGAATTCTAGTTACTTCCACCCTTTTGAATCTATAGTTGATTATTAGTATAAAAATAATAATTTCATTAATCATATAGTCAATGTGATACTAAATATTTATTTTTCCTTAAAATTAGTTAATCAAAAATACATAATTCAATTAACTCTTATTGTTTAACAACCTTATATAAGATCTAAAATTTAACTAAAAAATATATTTAAAAAAAAGACCATTAAATCGAGATAACAAAAAATCCACTATTGAATTTAATCCAGTTAAAACCTTTCTCTAAGAGTAATAATTTTTATTGTAGGACATTAAAACTCCTAATTGTTATAAATGATTAATGAATTGACCTTTTATGTATTCAACATTTAACCTATGAAATAATAATTTCAATTAATAATCTAATTGCACACTTTAGAAATCAATAAAAAATAATCACAAAAATGAAGCATAGAAAAGAAATTTAATATATAAATAAATGAAATATTTCCACAATAAGATCCAACTGCCTATCAATCTTTAAGGTTTCAAAAGGGCTTCCACTTCCTTCAACCAAGAACAAAAGACTTAGCCAACAATGGTCATTTCTACCATTGGAAAGTAAAGAAAGATTACTACAATATCTATTAAAGTAAGGAGAAAACAAGAAGACTTTGGAAGCTGGCAAAGGTAATTAGATGATGGGATGCCTTGCTCTTTCATACCTTAGTTCTATTTATATAACTACTTGACCCTGTATGGAAATCTTGTTGTAGTAATTCTTTAGATCTCGCAAATCATAATTTTATTGATTTTCATTTAGATTTGGCCAGGATGAGTATTCCAATAACCTCAAAAATGTTTTTCTTTTACAAATGCAAAGTCTAAAAATCGCAACGCTTATTGAACACATGTATGCCTAATATCACACTAGACTATTTTTTCATATTTCAATAATTTGATCCACATCTAGAAAATAAATTTTTTTTAGCCCAAATCTCCTTCATTCACTCTTGATCATTGTTGAGATTGCTCTTCATTTAAATTTTCTAATTTTGGATTGAAACCCAATGCTTTTTCTAATTAAATAACATCTTTAACCCTTATCCTACAAAATAGTCAAACTACTGAGTTTGAACATACTAAAATAAGTTTGTGGAAGATTTTGAAAGATAAAAATGAGGCAAAATTATGACACATCAAATTTTCCTACTATTAATCCTTGCTTCTTCCTACGTAATTGAAAAAAATAACAAAGTAAGATTGCCAAATAGTTTTCACCAAGCCACTTCTCATAAGATTAAACCATGCATGCTCTTTAAAAATTAGACCAAAAAAGAGTTAAGTATCAACACACAATAAACTTGATTTCCACCAGAAAATCTGAACAAAAACAAAGACAGTTTTAATCAAAAGTATGCTCAATTCCTTGGTGAATATTGTTATGGTGTTTGCTTATTCATACAGGTGTTTAGGTTCAAGCATTTATTATCAAACTCTTGTCATAAGGAATAAACTACTATAAGCTTGCACATACACCAAATTTCTCTCACCATAAACATATGAAGGACTTTTATTAAATGGTTGAAATGGGGTTGGGTTAAAGGTTGGAAAAAAGGGAGGATTATAGGCTAAAATCACACATATTATTACGATGTCCATATTCCTAGCAGACTCAAGGATCACATTAAAAAGCTTGACTAGCCAATCAAGAACTTTGACGCATATTCTCCCTATTGCCCTTTCGCTCTTCATCTCTCTCAAAGCTTTTAATTTATTTCCTTGTGATTCGTTCACACCAAGACTAGTTATGAAAACTCTCAGACTTGTTGAGGTTACCTAAAGATATGTTTTCTGCTATGCCTTCATTATAAAGGTCATAAAAGTACCTCTATCATCTACTCTTAATGGCATTGCCTCTAAGAGTACTGCCCTATTTCATCCCTGATACAATGAACTTGGTTGAAGTCACTCGTTTTTGGTGTCCTAACTCTTTCCAACTTAAAATTTCCTTTTCTCCCTTGTTTTTATCCAAACTCCTGTACAAATTCTCGTAAACTTCACTTTTAGCAACTGAAACTATTTTTTTGCCTCTTTCTTTACCATTTTGTACCTTTCTCTATTACTGTCTCTTTATGCCTTTGTGTTACTTTCCAATAGAGCTTTGTGTACTCTCTTTTTAGCCTTCACCTTTCCTTGGACATCTTCAGACCACCACCAAAATTCCATCCTACCACCCTTTGACCCTTTAGAAACTCCTAAGATTTCTTTAATGGTGTCTCGTACCAAGGTTACTACTTCCTCCTACATCTAATTAGCATCCCCTTCCAATGTCCTTATGGTTCCATTTCTTATTATATCCTTAAATTGTTCCACCAATTCCCCATCAGATTCCACCATCTATTTTCATACACCTTCTAGTAATTTGCTTCTTCCTCCATCCCTTAACTTCCAAATCTAAAACTAACATTCTACAAAAGAACTTTACAATCCTTGCACCTAGCTCGATCGCTTTGCCTTACAAGGAAATAACCAATTTGAGTCTTGGTGGTGTTACTCTTAAAGGTCACTAGGTGCTCCTCATTCTTCTTAAATAAAGAATTTCAATCACTAACTCAAAAGCTATTGCCATGTCCAATATAGCAATTCCACAATCATTCCTAGCACCATATCTAAAACCCCCTATGAGTTTATAATACTCATCCAAAACTTTCCCTATAAGACCATTAAAATTGCCTCCTAAGATAACATGCTCACTAGTATGGATCTGTTGAAGCACTTCTTCTAGCTCCTCCCAGAATTGTCGTTTTTATTGTTAGTCCAAACCTGCTTGAGGTGCATACACACAAACCATATTGAGGACAACATTGCTAACCATAATCTAACCAACCATAATCCTATCATTTATCCTTTTGATCTCCACCTGATTTAGAAGTTCCTTAACAACTAAGATACCTACCCCATTATGTCTTCTCGAACCTCCTAAGTACCATAATTTGAACCCATTAATCTCCTTTGCTTTAGCCCCCATTCACTTTGTCTCCTAGATGCACGTTATATGTATCTTATACTTATCTAAAATTTCAACTAATTCTAAAGACTTCACTATAAGGGTCCTAATGTTTCAAGAGCCTATACATATTTTGTCATCACCTTTTTTATTCTTACTCACAAAATGCACTAGTAGTCTAGCTTATGTTCTATCCTCAATATGCAAATCCATCCCTTCTAACTCAGTCCCCCTACACGTCCAAGGACGCTATTCCCAAAAGTACCTAGAGTCTTTCAACTTAAGAAAAAAACTAGAGAGTAAAATACTCTCAGTAAGGGAATATCAGAGTAAAAAAGTTATTAATCCACTAGGCTCGGCTAATAGACCACTACGTAAAGAAACTAGGAAAACTAAAAATAAATAGAAGAAGTAGGCATTATGCGTATAAGAATTCAAAATACCAAGTTAGAATAATAAAAATAGAGCCCTGATCCCCCAAATATAGGTAGCCAAAGAAAAAGATTATCCTACTAGACACACACAAACTCAGAAGCTTAGTTTATACAACGATCACCACTAAATACCAAAAATGACCAATGAAAGAGAAGCCATAATAATATAAATAATAATCATAATCAGAAAAATAGTAATAATAAAGGAATAAAATCACTAACAGTTGATCAATAAGATGCCAAACTTGTCAACAATATGTACACGTCCTGGAAAACCTATAGGAGGTCATAAAAAATATGCATTCAAGAATGAAAAACAATAGGCAGCACACACGTAGCACGAACAATGAACCAACTAGATAGTGATAGAGATACCATTACCAGATCCTTTAGAAATATAGAACTTGATACGGACAGTGAGACTAAAAACAGAGATGAGCCCATATGATATAAGATGAGCTTATATGATATAAGATAATATTGAACATGATTAATTAATATTTTCTATGGTAAAGGGTTTTAAGAGTTTATCTTAATAAGAGTGATTGTGACACTAAACATGTTATTGATCCAATTAATTTTTCATATATTGTTTCTAGTCTTTATATAAATTTATGGTAAGATTTAATGAAAGATAAAATGCACTCAGTTTATAAAGCACAATCAAGTAGGAAACTTATGATTTACCTCAAAATTATAAACATGTTAGTTATAAATGAGTTTATAAGACTAAAAAGGAATCCTAATATAGGATTGAGCAGTTTAAGTCATATTAGTTGCTAAGGGTTTTATTTAAAATGAAGGGATATACTTTAATATTACCTTATCTCATATATCTCTAAACACACATTCATAGTGATTATGACATCATTAGCTCATTTTGATTTAGATCTACATTAGATGGATGCTAAACTATTTTATTTAATGGATACTTTTATTAAAAAGTCTATATAGTATGACTTGAAGGGTTTCAAATCAAAGATAAAAGATGTGATTTGTAAATTCAATAAATCCATATACAAATTAAAACAAGCTTCCATCTAAAGTATAATGATATAATCACCTTAGTCGGTTTCACAGAAAATAAAGATTAAAGATGCTTAATAATACAAGGTTAGAGATAACAAGGTCATTTTTCTAGTTCTACATATAGATGATATCTTTCTTACATCAAATAAATTGGACATGTTGCATATGGTTAAGTAATTATTATACAAACTTCTTGACCTCAAAGATTTTGATGTATCATCTTTCATACTAGGTAACTTATTAGGTATCTTTCAAACAACATAAATTAAGGTGTAATTGAAAGGTCTATTATGAAAATTTGTGCAACATTAATCTCTCATAGAGAGGAGGTTATCTTTACTACAACATTCAAAGAATGAAGTTAAAAGAGATTTCATGAAAAATATTACTCATTCTAGTTCACTTGGTAACCTGGTATATGCTATTGTATTTGTTAGACTACATTACATTTATTTTTATATTTTTAAATAGATATTTATTTAACCTAAGTATAGATCACCATATTGTAGTTAAATAAGTTTCAAGATACCTTCAAGGGACTTAGGATTATATACTGACATATAAGAAACATGAGAAATTAGATATGATAGCAAATGCAAATTAACTTTACCATATATGTAAATGATAAGAAGTCCAAATTAGGTTACATTTTTATGTTGGCTAATAGTGTTATTTAATGTAAAGCAGACACTTATGATCTCCTTTACTATGCATATTGGGTTTGTTGCATGTCATGATGATAATTCAAAGGTAGCTAGTTAAGAAATTTGATTTCTAAATTATCTATAGTTGATTTAATTGCTAAACCTATTCAATTGTATTGTAATAATCATTCTACAATATTGTTTAATAATCATAATAAAAATATCACAAGGACTAAGTATTTGAGGTCAAATATTTGACCAAAAAAAACTTACACAAAAAGATGATGCCATAATGGAGCATATTTGCATTGTGTATATGTTGGTTTATCCTTTGACTAGAGGACTTTGCTTATTATTTTTGATAGACGTGTTCGTAATATAGGTGTTCTGAGGTTTATTAACACTGTTAGTTAGAAATGATTATATATATTTCCTTCGTATACAATTTTATCATTTCTTTCTCAATCATGCTTGTTATTTTACGTTGTCATAATATTGGTGAAAACTTTAAGACTTATGTCAATTTTAAGCATATGACAAGTCATTGGAAATATTTACAATTTGTACTTACTTTTATATCTTTTAGCATATGTAGGTATCTTTGAGAGAAATATACATTTATGAGAAATAAAGAATACAAGTCAATCCCATAAAGAATATTTCTTGTACAATTTTGCATATTAGTAATATATAATTTAGTATGAAATTGAGAGCAATCGAGATTGATAAACGAGACGTGATATAAAGTACCATTATTGTTTGTCAAACTCCATTTTCTTATTAATATTAGCCAGGTTCTTATATATGTGTGCTTTTATTACATCTGTCATATAAGCCATATATTTCTATATTTTCTAGTATCAAAAGCCTTGTCAGACAAAAATACAAATTTCCATTATTTTTGGGAGAAATAGTTTCAAGGGGTTGACAATATAATTTATTTATTTTTATATCCTTTATTATTTTTCTTTCTTATAAATACGAAATTAATATTTATTTAAAAGAAAGAATGTTAAAAAATTTCTATTGAATATTTATTAATTTTTTAAAATTAAAATAAAAATTAAATTTGATATTGTATATAGATAATAAAGTAACGCAATAAATAATATAATTAAATCAATTAAAGTTTAATGAATTTCATTAATATGAATTGTGTACTATTGAATATGTAGCGAAGAGGTTAAAAAATTAATATAAATAATTATTAATATTTTTTACTCATTCTTAAGTAATTTTGTGTCATATTTTTGGTTTGTTATACAAAAAAAGTGCATACAATTTATGTATAATTTAATTGAATCTTTTAGAAGTTTATTGGAAAGATAACGAGTTTTGTCAAACGTTCAACTGCTTCCTCAAATAAATATAAAGAATTGATATACGTTTATACATTATCCTTGTATATACAAAATAATGATTAATTATTGAACAGTTAATAGAATTTGTGTTAATTTACATAGAACCATCAATATGACGTTAGAGCTACAGACATACTGAGGACATTTAAACGGCAGTCACAATCATAATTGGCATTGTGGTTGTCTTTAAATACAGTTGCTAACAAGATAACAGACAAAAGACTCCCCTTGCCACCTCGACCAACTCCCACCTTTGAAGCCAAGTAATGCGACTAGTTGACTGGAATCTTTTTCTGTAATCTAAAGAAAATCAGAGCAGGGCTCCATTTGCAACGGACAAACATACGAGCATGATGGTAGACATCTTTTAACTACTTCTCGAGCCGTTTTCACGGTGGTTTGGATTCGAAAATTGCCCATGATTATCTCTTTCTAGGACAAGGAATTTTTTCTTTTTTGCATTATAGGCCACCGGGTTCATTGAATTATTTTCTGTTCTGGGACAAAAAATATTGAATTGTTATTTAATTTGAACAATTAAAGATTGTTTATGACGTGATATGAATCAATACATGTGAATGCAGACGATTGATATAAACAGTTGCCATTTTGTATCCTATTTAGTTATTTCTCCACTAAGCTATATATTTAACATGGTAGTTTTGCCTCCGTATAGGTTCTGATAAGAAGATTTGAGACTGAGATAAAGACAATCGTAGTGGCAAGAAGAATGCGTTTTGTTTTGGAAATGTTTATTATGTTTTTGGATTGTACTCGTTATGATGAGATCTTTTGTATTTTTTGATGTATATGGTTTGTAATAACCTTATTATAGGATGAGATTTAAACTTAAGATTTGTATTTCATAAATTCAATGTGTATAATGTGTTCTATTTATAACTCAATATCTACTGAATGAGATACATGTTTGCTTTAGTTTCAAGGAATAGTCGGAATGCTTTGGATTGTTTTTGTATTGCTTTATGTAGCATTTGTATATCCTCTGAGGGAGTATGTGGGTATTACATTGTTATAAGTATGATAAAAAATTTGATCATGATGTATTCAAAAATAAGTACAAAATTTTGAAGGATAATAGTTTAATTATTTTTGCACCTTTAAAATCAAAGTAGATTTATAAAAAACAATTGAGATTGAAAATAAAGAATAAAGCAAGAAGATTGGGAGAGTATGAGAGTTATGAAAAGAAAAAAAATGTGAGATTGAGAATCTAAAGAAAAAAGGAGTGAGAGAGAAGAAAAATAGAAGTTAAAAAAAGGAGTGTTATCAAGGAAAGAAAAGAAACAAGTGATCTTATATATGAAAGGGAGTCATTAGCAATCCTTATAATACTAACACAATTTAACTCTCATTTTTCTGAAATTATAAATTCCTTTTGACAAATATGTTATGAAGCCAATAATAGTGGAGGTTTTCATTTTTTGAGTGTGAAGTTGAATTAAGGTAAATATGTAAAAAAAAATGCTTTAAATGAGATCTAAGCATTTCCCTAGAGAATATGTTCAATTTTAAATCATTAAAATAATTAATAAAAGCACTTATAAATTAGAATTGTTGGGCACCGTTTCCGGAACCCAACTTTTAAGCGGAACCATATGACGTGAGCGTACTCCAATGAAGTCTCCTTAACTACCATTGATTTTTTTCTTCTTTCTCTGATACCCCACATGTTAGATCCGTTTTTGGAACCCAACATCCGGAAGCCATTCATAAAACGTGAGTATAATAACCTGTAGAGTTATTTCATTTAACCCTCATTAGCCATCATTAGTTCACTCTCATTCTCATAACATCTCAAGCCACAAAGGTGAGCCCACACAATGGAATCACAAAAATCACAATTGACTTCTTCAAAGTAATTGTAGCTCCACATTTCTAGTTTAATTTGCAGCAAGAACTATCTCAATTGGAACTTTATAGAAGAAGTTATGCTTAAAAATCTAAAGTGTGTTCACAATCAAGTCTTGCTTTACCAACCGATCCCTCACTTTCTTTCCATCAATCTTTCTGAATTCAACACCGATGGCTATCAGTTTTTGTAGGAAGGTAGAAAAACGTGTTAGGAATCTATCGCTTCAAGAATCACCTCAATTGGAGGTCGGACGAAGAAGTTATGGTCAAACAAATCCAATATGTTTATGTCCTTACTTATATTGTACATGCCTTGGCGCAATTGCCATAACTCTCACTACATGTGTCAGATTGACTTCGTTTTTGGACGTTTTGAAAGAAGATTTCTAGACCTACAACTTTCATGAAGACTCTAGTTGAAGGGTCAAAATACGGACCGTGTGAATTTACACGGGTAGACCATGTAACTTTCAGGTGTAATAGTGCTCCTGCGCTGGAAACACACGGCTTGTGTGATTTTACACGGGTAGGCTGTGTAACCTTCGAGTAAAATAAAATTTTCACCCTTCAAGATCCCTCCAAAGGATCCTAAACTGTTGGACCTTGAATTTTTCTAAATTTCTTATAAATTGCTTAAATGGTTATTTATGTTGTTTGTTGGTTTAAATTTTTTATTATTATTTATTTTAGAATTAGGCCATTAATTAGAAATTTGAGGGAAGGATTATAAATTGAAATTAGAATGAAGGGTTAGGATTAAGTTAGATTAAGTAGTAGTAGGCTTGTTAAATAAAAGAGTAGAGCTATAAAAGACAAAATAAGGGCAAACTTGGAAAGCCCAAGTGAAGGGGGGCATAATTGGAAGAAAAGGAGTCAAACAAGGGATTGAATTAATGCATTAGAAGGAAAGAAGAAAGAGTGTCGTGGAAGTCTTAGAGAAGAGAGAAAAAACGTGAGGGAGAAAAGCAAGAAGAAGGAAAAACCAAAAAGCTAGGGGAAAAAGGGAGGAAAATCATGGAAAGAAGAAGAAATCAAGGCTTTCAAGGGAATCAAGGACAACCTACCCAAGGGCAAGAGGAAGGACACCATTGAGTTTGGATTTCAAGAGTTATAAAGTGGGCAATTTATTTATAGTTATTGTGTAATGAGTAAATTGCATTGTTGTGTATTGTGTGCTAAATGGCTTGCTTTGAAATGT
>JAOSBK010000206.1:31028879-31046121 GCA_027568895.1 Erythroxylum shatona
TTCAATAAAAATACTAAGATATAATATTCATATTTTGATAAATTTTTTAAGTCGTGTCATTATAAGTCATTTTACACATAAACATCTAATATTAAACAATTAATTTACGAAACATTCCTAATAAACAAGTGATGTTATTCGCTGATTAAATCAGTTGATATAATCCGCTATCAGCTAATCGCTGATAAAATCAGCTAACAGGTAATGCAATCCATCGATTGCAACATATGGTCTAAATGCAAAATGACTTATGAGGGTTTGACGTAAAAAAAAATAAAACCATGATTAGATATTTAAATTTAAAAAAATTTAAGTTTTAACTCTAGTAAAAAACATATAACATTCTTAAAAAAATTTTCACCATATCATATTTTTTATTTTGTATCGAAAAATTATTTGATCAGTAAAAAAAATCTTAAGTTTTGTAACTAAAAAACTTACTTAATTGTAAAAAAATTTATTGTAGAATACATACAAGTTTTTTAGTTTGAATTATTAATAATATCACTATAGCATAATTAGCATAATTCAAAAATAATGAAAGGAGTGTATAATTAGTTTCTTACTTATTAATTTTTGGCTGATTATCAAAAAATTCTTTTTATGGAACTTTTAAAAATTAGCTTATTGGGGTTAAATAAACCAACCCATAAGTCATTCACCAAATACATCAATAGTTTAAACAATTAGTATGATGTAAAAAAATCCGACAATAAAAACCTTTTTCAGATTACCAATTCATATCTTTTTATATCCAGTTTACCGAACATTTTGATTCAAATAAAGAAATCTTTAGTTTATTTATTTTGGGTATAACATGGCGGCCTGATTATTGAAAAACTAAGTTCAACTTAGATGAAAGATTAGATGGTGCACATCCAATTAAGGTTTACTCAGTGTGATCAAATTAAAAAAAAATGCAGTCAATTGATTGACACCTAATCATGGTAGGCTTGAGAAATAGCACATGTATTTTCCAATAAATTAGTGGATTGGCCATGTGGTGCAACATTTTATTCCACTCTCCTATCTATCCTCTATATGCAAGTAGCTTCCATTATAGCGCCAATTTGCAAGTCAACTAAATCATTGAGAAGTTCACATTGGTCACCGTATACTAACCTCCCAAGTCGCTACATCTGCCATTAAGCGCATCTCACCCTCGTAGCAATTATATTAAAGTCTTTTGACTTCCATCTTCCTCAAGTTAAGAAATAGTATAGAAATTTCTAAATATCCTTATACGTACAAGTTTAAAACAATTGTGAACCGTGAGTTGCAATGTACACTACAGTTTTTCCTCATAAACGAAAGTGTTAGAATGAGTCGGATAACTGTGGATATGACGTCTTAATTATATCAATATTTAGGATATTCTTTTCCTTTTCACAACGCACTATGAATTAAGTTACAATAATGATTTTTAAAGTATTGTTCTTTATCTTCACCCTTTCACTGCTTGCAATTGATGACATGATTATTTCGATTTCATTTTGAAACATCAATGTTTATATGAGAATGCGAATTAACATCCCAACATCTTGATCACAGATTGGAAGAAGGCGCGTGCCTTATAAATAGGTACCATGCGAGCCTGGAGGACATAAAGTTTATGTATTTGAACAACCAACATCAGGACATTAAACAATTAAGGAGAGAAGCAAGAGTCAGAGCGCCGACGACAATGGAAAGTAAAGCAAGGGAGCTTTACTTTGTTTTCATGAACTATGACCCTGAATATGAACGCCTTCGAACTGATCGGTAAACCGTCTATATCCCTTGTCGTTATTTACTTCAACTAGTATGTCCTTTTCTGATATTAACGTTGTTTTATGATTCTGGAAATCGCACGATGATGTAGAACGAAGCCAGGAGCAAATAATGAGCTTGATTTGTATCTAAGTAAGAAGCACGAGGAGTTGCTGGCGAAGACACTAGAGGGTGGTACCTACAAGAAGACATTGTCTTTGGTCATTGTTGATGGGTTTGCTGTGGAAATCACTGAAGATCAGGTAATTCATGAAACGCAAAGCGGAATTTTGTTAAATTACTGCAAAGCAGTGGTCTGCAATTCACGGAAAACTTAAGGTTTCTTCCTTTTGTTCTTGAACAGGCCAATGTACTTAGATCTGCCAATGGGGTGAGAGTTGTAGAGAAGAATCAACAGCTTGTGTAGCCTTAGTCAGTAGAGAGCTCTGGCCTATAAATGGTATCAAGAGCCTGTGAAATGCCGTTCACTAATTAAAATCACAATGTTCTTAAATGGCCCCTTGTCGCGGCCAGTCGACTACGGCTTTTGGGTTGGGTTCCCTCCAAAGAGATTGTGTTGGGACTTGCCCAAGATGATGCCACTATAATGTCAATGATCAATTGCTCAGTATTCAGTTTATCTTCCCTTTTCCACATTTTATGGCTCATCGTAATCAGTTGACCATGTTTACTTATCGACTAATAATTTCAAATCAGAGCAAAAGGAACGGGGTTCACAAATTAGCTGATCAAAATTGATCTGCGATTAATCTTTAACTAATCATAGCAGCTGGCCTATACAGCATGGGATTTCGAGACCCAAATTAATGTGTCTGTCTCTGGAAATAACCAAATCAGGATGCAGTTTGATTACTTGGCATGTTTAGTCGGAATATGGGTCTCATTAGTTGTATAATCATCGCCCGCACATCGGATACACACAATGATATTATCTGAATATTCAAAGAAAGCAGGTGAGAATAGAATCTGTTTCGGCTAATGTTTGACATGATACTATATGACGACTGATGCGGCTAGAGGGTTGTCCCACCCACTTTATCTAGTTATGCGTGATAAAGGACCAGGTCAAGTTTACCCCAAATGGCTTCGACTCTCGGACAAGTTTTGTGTGTGAGAGAGAAAGAGAGACTGACGAAGTATTTAGTGCACGAATAGTGGGAATCACCGTCACATGCTAGTTTTTCGCTACCCATGCAGCCTCTGTTTTGGCATTCAGTATCATTACCCACTTGCACTTGACTTTTCTACTGCTAGGAACTCCACTGTTCCCCACTTCTCGCTCCCAATAATATTTTGGCTTCAAATCTTGTCTCCAAAGCGGCATAGATGATTGAACTTCTACCTCCAATATCGCTCCGACTTAATCAAATCTCTTATTGAGTACATTGGTTGTGCTTGGTTGCTTCCATATTTAATTGGCTAGACAAATATTAAAAGTTTAGTCGAGTTAGTTCTTAAGGATATTTTGACCAGATTCTATAGCTGGTCAGGTTTGAAAATCAGTCTCCAGAAAAGTAGCTTCTATTGCTCATCGGATGTACCTACATCTGTTACCTTTCAAACACTTGGGAGTCCCTATCTCTCATGTTGAACTCACATACTCAGATTGCCTACCCCTCCTAGAAATGATACAACTCTAAAATATTAGCTTGGCAAAGTCGCTTTCTTTGGTAGCGAAAGTCACGCTTTCCATCTCAATGCTCTCCAATTTACACATACATTGGATCAATCATTTAATTCTGCCAAAGAAGGTGATTAAGGAGCTGGATAGAACAATTAAAGCCTTCCTTTGATCGAGTTCTTCGGATAATGCTAAGAAGGCTAAATTGAAATGGGATGAGGTGACAATTGCTAAGCAACTAGGTGGCTTAGGAATCTATTCTACAAGCATCATGCAACAAGTTCTAATGTATAAGAAAATATGGAGATTACTCATAGATAAATCCTCTGTATGGATTAAATGGATTCATGAACTCTACCTCTCATCTCAGAGCTTTTGGCATATTCCAATTATCAAGTGCTGCTCTTGGGTATTCCATCAGATGCTGAAGAATAGAGACTTGATATACCTATACATTCATCATCGATTGGGAAACGGTAACTCCATCTGATTTTGGTACGATAATTGAATTGATTTCAGTCCATTAGTCCAAAGATCTGAACTAACTCGTTTCAAACATCGAATCCCCCTCTATGCCAAAGTCTCAACACTTATTTTGGACAGCCAGTGGGTCGGACACTTCAGAGGCTTCCAGGTATTCTTTAGTCTGCATAACTCTATCACATGGATACTATTGTTTGGAAGCTCCACCCTTTAGGTCTTTGCACTAATAAATCCTGCTACAACAGTCTTAAAGCTAATCTTCCAAAGTTTTCTTGCTACTCCCTTCTTTGGAAGCAACGTATCAGCCCTAAAATCTCCTTGTTTACGTGGTTAGCTATTAAAAACATATTGAGCACTAAGGATAGATGGCATGGGTCCTTGTGTGTGAGCTCTATCATACGCAAGCTGAAGACCACAACAATTTATTTTTTTCGCTACTTGTACTCCACCGCGGTTTGGAGCCAATTGCTTGCTACTTATATGATTGGACTATCACACTTAATTGGATTATTAATGTCTCCAGTTCATACAAGAAGGATAGTTTGATTTTCAAAGCAGCTTTCAATCTAGCGATCTATAATATATGGCGAGAGAGGAACCACAGAATCTATAGGAAGGAGTGTACTAGCCCCTATCAACTCGTAGACTCCATTTCTAATGAGATTCGTAGTTTGGCAATTGCTAAGGAAGTAACTCACTGCTTATCCGACAATATGAAAGTACTCTGGCTTTTGTAGTTTAGTTGTAGGTTACGATATAGCTTAAATAGTATTTTGTCTTTGTAAAGAGCTACTTTTGGACTTCTTTTAGGACGATCTCATTGTAATGTTGTGTATAGTTTTACTATAGTTAATAAAATTTCTCTTAACTTTAAAAAAAAATTTGGTTACAAATTTGAGTATGTTTTTTGGTCATTCCTCTTTTTTTCTATTATTAATCAAAAGATGAAGAATTCTTTGTGAAGATTATTGGTTGATCATACCAGTTTTGTTTAGTGAACTACTTAGTAAATAGTTATGAAGGCTTTTAAACACAATGTATTTGTGAATGTCTTAGAATTATGCCTTAACCAGATGATAGTTTTTGAATATTTTAGAATTGTATCTTAACTAGATTATTACATCTTCTTCTAAATTAGGATTGTAGCTTGATAGATCATTCATGATGTATGAGAAACATTTGGAGTTAAAAATATGCCAACTTTATGTATCTTCTTGAATATTATCTACTACTTTGGAAGATTATGGCATAGTTGAATTCAAGATACTGAAGTTAGATATCCAATGGAAAGGGTCTTTCTTATGCCATTTATCATACAATAATTAGGTTTTCTTATCATTCCTAGCAATACTCTTCATCTCAAAGTAAATGTTATCCCTTAGACTGATTAAATTTGAGTTTCCAATAAGTGTTAGTCATTAGTTTGACCTTCAAAAGGTCATCTTTTTAAGAATTGGATATATATGCATTTAACCTAAATGATTCTTGAGTTTTCAGATTCTTTTAGCTAGATGCATTTTAGTTATAACTCTAATAAAAGTTATGCCCAATACACCTTTATCTTTTGTCATATATATATTAGTCTATTTTATCTTTACTATTGAGGCATTGTTTGCTTTTCCTTTTGAAAAGAAGTTCTTGGCATTCTTTCAACTAATTTTTTCAAATTCAAGAGGAGAAATAGATAGGAGTTATAATATATAAGAAGATTATTTAATGCAAAAACTATCAGTTGTATTCTATTGAAGTTTATTTTAAATTTTTTCTTTGCCGAAGGTATACAGATCATATCTTATAATATCAAAAGTGTCATTCCCATAAGAACTATGTCAACCGCCTAACAATGAAATAACTAAGAATTAAACTAAAAATAAAAGAACTGATAATTGAATGATGAAATAAGTAGTAGTGAAATAGTTGATTAATCAATAATGAAAACTTAGGAATTACTTCTATCCTTATTTGTTTTCACTTCACCTTCTTGATTTATTCATATTAAACCCTATATATTCACTAATTAGGATTACCTACTGGTATGTATGTGTTTTTGATGGAAGATAGGAAAAATCCCATGAAATCAAATCCCTATACATCAAATACTTCCACCTCAAAGATGTTAGAATGAGGCATCTCGTCTCTCTTCAAAATATTCCCCACTCTTTGGCATCTATCACCACATTGTAATTTATACTCATGAGCATCTTCTAAACAAAGTTCGGCCCATCGAATCCACCTTTCAATACTTAAGTTACCATGTTCACCTCACAAATATTGAGTGCATTTATATAAGAACCTCATTCTTTGTTGATAAGACAAATTGAAGGGAAGGATACCACCTGCAACATAATTTTCTATATTAGTATACTATGAAACTAATAGGCGGTTTATCATCATTAAGGAGTCATTAGGGAATCGCTCATTTATTTCTCCATCTTATTACACATCCCCTCCTTTAAGATTTGATAGGTTATTAGCTACCAAGCTTTTTGCTTCCTTCTTGTATCTAATTTTAAGATCAAATTCTTAAAGAAGTAGTACACATAAGATAAGTTTCGATTTTGCATCTTTCTTAGAAAAGAGATACCTCAACGCTACATTGTCTATATAGATGATCACTTTAGGCCCTAAAAGATAACAATGAACTTGTCACACATGAATATAACTGCTAGCAACTCCTTCTTAGTGGTGGTATAATTTAGCTAGGCTCCTAATAAAATCTTGCTTGCATAGTAGATAACATGCAACCTTTTTTCCTTCTGGTACTCGAAAGTAAGCTCTACAACTTGATCGTTAACATCACACATAACTTCAAACAGTAAAGACCAGTCCGATGATGTCAATATGGGTGTTATAATGAGTACCTCCTTCAACTTATTAAAAGAAATTAAAAATTTTGTTATCAAAAATTAAATGACATATCCTTAACCAAAAAATTAGTTAGAGGTCTAAAAATAAGAGAGAAGTCCTTGATAAATCAACGATAAAATCTTTTGTGTCCCAAATATGCATATAGGTCCTTGACATTGTTCGTTGGTGGAAGCTTGTCAATGACCACCATTTTGGTTATATCCAATTTTATACCTTGACATGATATCTTATGTTCCAAAACTACACCCTTGTGCACTATAAAGTGACATTTCTTCTAGTTTAGAACAAAATATGATTCCTCAAATCGTTGAAGAACTTTATCCAAATTTATTAAGGAGTAAAGAACTATATCCAAATTTATCATCAATAAAGATTTCCATAATATACTCAATCATATCTACAAACAAAGACGTCATGAACTTTTGAAAATTTATAGGTTCATTACAAAGCCTAAACGATATCCATCTACAAGCAAATGTTCCATAAGGACATTTAAAAGTAGTTTTCTCTTGGTCTTTGAATAGATAAAAATTTGATTGTATCCTGAATTCATCAAGGAAATGCTTGAATGGATGTCTAGCTACCCATTTAACCATTTGATCCTCAAATGGTAAAGGAAAGTGATCCTTCTTAGTCACCAAGTTGAGCTTCTTATAATCAATGCAATTCATCTAACCCGTGACTGAGCAAGTAGAAATCATCTCACTTTTTTATCCTTCCATAACCATTATGCCTCCTTTCTTAGGCACACATTACACCGAACTAACCCATTCATTATCTAAAATAGGGTAAATAATACCCACATCTAGTAACTTCACTACTTCCTTCTTGACTACTTCTTTCATGTGAGGGTTTTGCCTTCTTTGTCTTTCCCTCACCGCCTTATAACCTTCATCAAGGCTAATCCTATGCATCACCATATTAGGACTTACACCTTTTATTTTGGATATTTGTCACCCCATGCTCTTATTCTCTTCCTAATGGTATCTACCACTCTCTTCTTTTGCTCCACATCTAGCTGGCTTGAAATTATAATGGGTAAAGTATGACCCTCACCTAGAAAGGTATACCTAAAATGAGTGGGCAAGGTTTTAACTCAAGAGTGGATGGTTTCTTCGTGGAGGGTGGCATGGGTGCTTTTGGTCTTGCTACCTCGTCCTTCTCTAGTTCTCCATCATCTTCCACCTCCTCAATACTAGCCTCTTCTCTATAGCTCTACTCTTGCTCTTTTATACACTCATTTATTTTATCATTCTTCATGTAAGAGTTGTCCTCCTTCGAATTCTTCAAGACTTTATTCATATTAAACTAAACTTGTTCATAACTAATTTGAAGAATTAATTTCCCTTTATAGACATCTACTAATGCTCTTCCCATATTCATGAATGGTCTACCAAGAATTAGTTAAAAAACATTATCCTCTTCAAAATATAATGTAATAAAATCCATCAAAATAATGAACTTATCCACTTTAACTTCACATCCTTCACCATACAAAACGATTTATTGATTGATTGATCCACCAAATAGATGGGGATCAAACTCGACTTCACATCTCATAGCCCCAATTTCTTAAAAATGAACAAAGGCATAAGATTATCAGTTACAACTAAGTCACAAAAACATTTAGCAAATCAACTAAGTCACAAAAACATTTAGCAAATTCAAAATTTCTAACTACCCAATGTATAGTAAAACTCCCTAGATCCTTCACATTTGAAGGCATGTGGCTGGTAATTATAGAGCTATAACTTTCCATGAAGGAGACCATTTGATTGTCCTCCCAAATCTGCTTATTTGATAGTATGTCCTTAAGAAATTTCGCATACTTGGGAATGTTCTTTAAAGCTCTCACAAAAGATAAGTTGATTTGTAATTTCATCTTCTTTACAAACTTTGCAAATTTCACATATTCATTTGGAAATTCCACCTTACCTAGAAGTTTGAGAAAAACAAGCCTTGTTGAGTATAATGACGTTAAACAATTGTATTTTTTGGGAGGCATACCCAAAATATGTTTTTTTTCATTAATTTTGTCTTAGTTATATATAGTTTTAATTTACTTGTTTTTGAAATATTAGTTTATTAGCTTAAGGGGGAATGAGTCTTAAAATTCCAGAAAGCTAAATCGCATAAGGCAACCCCTAAAATTGCAAAATACTATCATTCACAAGACGTTATCATACCTTATACAAGTTAGTAGTCTATTTTATTTCAAAGAAACTTGCAATATTTTTTATTTATATTTATTAAAATAGTAATAATAACATAAAAATAAAAATAAAAAACATAAAAATTATTATCTAATTTTCTAAAAAATATTATTCTTATTATTAATTTTTTTAAAAAGCAATAATAACAAAACAAAACCCTAATTCTTTCATTTTTTTCTACTTTCATCCCAGGTCTTGTCTCCTATTAGTTGCAAAGGCCCCAGTCAACCAACAAACGTAGCACCATCTCCAACTAGCCACACTTCTCACCAGATGAAATCATGCCAACACTGCTGACTCTATTGTACTCACAACAACCCAACCATAGTAGCATTCTACAACAACCCCACAAGCACATCCCATGCATAAGACACAAGCAGAATATGCATCACTACACGTGACTCCAGCTGAATCAAACTTATGCAGTTATCTCACTTTCAACTCTAAAGAAAGAAAACAATAATATAATGCTCTTAAAACCTGAAATATTAATAGGGTAAGTATGTGCATTACCTATTTGTAGATGAATTGCATATTAAAGAAAATTTTGATGATTTTCTTATTGACATAGGTTAGAGATATATTGCACTGATTTGTCATCCAGTATTTATTAAATTAACTAGGGAGTTCTATACTACCTTAAAATTTGATAAATTGGATAATTTTACTTTATGTAGTCCAAATGTAGTACAACAAAAATTAGTAGGTGTTAAATTTAAGTAGAGCATCATTAATTTTAATTTGGCCTTAGGATTGATATATGAGAAATATGCTAATTTAACTTAATACAAAAAATTGTTTTCGATTATGGTGATTTTTTTTTGAAGTGTGGAAATCAATATTCTAAGTTGTTCTTTACTTAGTGTATAGTAAACAAAGTATGTTTCAATATGGGTGCTTAGTTGGCAGTGCAATTTAACACTATTATCTCTTCTAATAAGAATTTATGTCTTGGTTCCCTTATTGCTCATCTAGCTATTAATCTTAATTTGTTTGATATGATTGAAACTGATATACATATTGGTTACGAGAGGAAACTATTGGATAAGGCTAATTTAAGAAGGGTATGGTTACTTAAGCAACAAATGAGCTCATTTCATTTTATGCCAAGTGACCTCCCCAAGAGTTTCATCATCAATACAATAACAGGATCGTGATGTTCCACCATCCCTGTATCTTCTGGCTCTACCAATTTGACATGAGTATCATTTTTAGATAGAGAGATTGGAAAGTAAAAATTTTAAACTTGAGAAGAATTTGGATGCTCTACTCCAATTCATAGGGATGATACCTCTATATCCACCGACACCATAGTATATCTCATTTTTAATGTTCACAACTTAGGGGAGTCTTTTTATTTATGCTTTATTTTAGTTCATTATTTTTATGGCATGTGAGCATCTTGTGCATACATTGGGGACAATGTATAATTTTGGTGTGGGGGAGTGAGCTTATATATTATGATGAACTCTGTGGTTCGTGCTTGAACTCATAAATACTATGATTTGTATATTGATTATTCCTCATGATGGCCCCATAATTTTCTGATTATTGTTTATAAATAATCCTTAAGTTAGGTAACATTTTTTGTTCAAGTTATAACTCATGAAAAAGACAATTATGATTACTAGTTTTTATTAAATTATTTTAAGTATCTTATTGGTTTATTGAATGAAAGTGTGCAAGACTTGATGTATTTTGACACCTACGTGAGCTTTGAGCCTAAAAACATTCACCACATTTGTGCTTATACATATCTTTTCTTTGTGTGTTATGAAACATAGCTTGTTTATACTAGAAGTTGCTTTTGAATGCATGTTGGGACCACATTTTTGATGAATTTATGTATAAAGATGATAAGGGCACTTAGGATAACCATGTTTGACCTAAACAAGCCTACCTTACTTTTTTTCCCTAGAAAACCAATTTAAGCCTTATCATTTCTTCTCTTGCACAATAAACATGTTACAAGTCACTTTTACCCCCTTTTTCTTTTGACTGATGTCCTTAATAATTTTGAGCCTTCTAATTGAAGGAATTATATCAAACTTATTTGTATATAATTTTGACTATTTCCATGAAAAGCAAATTAGTTGATTCAAGTTGCATTATTTCATGTTTCTTTTTTTTATATAAAATGGGTGAGAAGTATAAGGAAAAAGAAAAAAACTCCTCTTTAATGTTCTACGAGAGGGTTTCAAGTCTTGGTTCATTTGATTTTCAAGGTATTGATGAGATGCTACATTTTTGTTCTAAAAATGTGTCCTATGAGTGCTTGTTATCTTAGTTGATATTTTATCCTTCTTAATATGATCCTCAAGTAGAGATCAAAACTCTAATAGTTACCACAATAGTCTATTTCTTTTTTCTTCAACTCCTTCATGTATATCTTTCTGAGAATTGTCTAAACATGGTGCTCTTTAAGCTTGCAAAAAATATTCTTTTAATCTCTAAACAAGTATATTAAAAAATCTTTAAAATTATTTATTTTTTAATGCTATAAACTACTTACATACTTGAGGGGAAGTCATGAAAATCTCGTAGACCCTATCTAATTTTTTTCAAAAAAAAGGAAAAGGAATGAATTGATAAATAATGGAAATTACATCCCCAAGAGGAGTTTCATGGGATAAACCCTCAACAACAGAGATAACATATTGAATATACCTACAAAATTCTATTTTGTAAGTAGTACAAAGATTAGAGATTCAAAGAAAGGAGTAAAGAGGAATAATAATTAGTTGCAAGAGTTCTCAGTAAAATAATTTCTCAAATCCCATTGATAATCTTATTGATAAGTGCATCTACAGTTTTCCATTTGGATTCAAACCTTCTTGCATTGCTTTCTTTCCAAATTGTTTGCACATATAGTACCATTGCCAGTAAGTAGACAAATTTGCCAGTCTTAGGAAAAGCTTGAGTAGCTAGCCAATGAATAATGATGGAGATAGAATTATTAGAACTAGTCCATAAGCATTTTAGTTTCACATGTTCCTAAATGCATTTCGAAACTGAACACATAAAGAATAGATGATCTCTAATTTCATCATGCGTAGAACATAGAGCATATCTTTTACTTATGTCAAGGTAAGAAATTCTAACTGCAATATTAAACCAATTCCTGATAATAATTTATAGGAGAAATGATACCTTAAAGGAAAGAACTTTGTGCCAAATGATTCTACTCCAATCAACGTTTGGATTCCTCAATCTGAGCATATCCATGGTTACGATAACTAAATGTATATGTGAATCATGTTATTTACAAAATAATAGAATGAGACTTAGATATCAATTATTTTAAATTAGGTGTGATGGGGACAAAGTTTGTCGTTTTGGGTTTGTACCTACCCATATAATATTTAACATCTCTCTTATTTGGAATTATACCTAATCACCTATATAATATTTGTTATATATACATGTAAATATATAAGGATACAGTTAGATAAATATCTTTATACTAGATCTATAATAATTTAATGTAGTGTATATTGTCAATGTCCAACTTGGTATAAAAAGATATAAAGCTTTTATATTATTCAACAACTTAACTAAAAAATTTGCTAATTAAATTATAAAAACTATATGCATTGTAATCAACTCTAGATACAATCTTTTATCAATTAAAATTGTAGTCCGCATATATATTTTTTCTCCTCTCTTTATAGACTATATTGAAGGTTGCATATAACTCTGCTTAATTTTCAGATACCAATTTCACAGGCTATGGTGTGATAGGCCTAGGGAATAAATCCCAATCTCCTATAATATATGGTGAAATCATAATAGTTAACAAGTCATGCATAATATACTTTACATTTAGTTTTTAGAGCGAGCAACCAGGTTTTCTTCTTACTATTCTATGAAATTAAGTTTCCTGGTTCAAATATACAATAACCTGAAGCAAAACGTTGGCAAGTTGTTAACCTATGTAATCTAAATCTATGTATCCTAATATGTAAATGTTGACATTTTAATATATCATATAATGAAAAAAGATACCTCCCAATGCTTAACATAAGGTTATAACTTAAATTTGCTCATCAACTAATTGAGAAGACAATATCATGATTACTGATGGTGATGTATAATAAATTTCCAGCTTATCTATGATAGCTAGATAAAAAAGAATATGATTGCATTGATTACAAAAACATATAAAATTAGATCTATAGGGGCATCCACATGCTTATACCCTAACAATCAAGCCCCTTGGAACAAATTTAATGCATTTAGCTGAAGAATTACAACATAAGTTTAGCAAAGAAGTCACTCAAACTGAGAAGTAGGTGGAGGAATCATAGACTATTGTGGCTAAAGAAAGAACTGCAAGATAAGCCTAGCAAAGAAATCACTCAAATTTGATAAATTGGATAATTTTACTTTTCATAGTCCATATGTAGTACAGTACAGATTAATAGGTGTTAAATTTAAACAGAGCATCACTAATTTTAATTTGGCCTTAGGATTGATAGATAAGGAATATGCTAATTTATCTTAATACAAAAAATATGTTTTGGACTATGGTGATTTTGATTTTTTTCGAAGTGTGGAAATCAAGGTTCTAAGTTGTTCTTTATTTAATGTATGGTAAACAAATTATGCATCAATTTGGGTGCTTTGTTGACAATGCAATTTAACACTATTATCTCTTATAACAAAAATTTATATCTTGGGCCCCTTATTACTCATCTAGTTATTAATCTTAATTTGTTTATTTAGTGTATGGTAAAAAAATTATGTGCCAATTTGGGTGCTTGGTTGGCAATGCAATTTAACATTGTTATCTCTTCTAACAAGAATTCATATCTTGGTTCCTTTGTTACTCATCTAGTTATTAATCTTAACTACCTTCAAATTTGATAGATTGGATAATTTTACTTTACGTAGTCCAAATGTAATGCAATATCAATTAGTAGGTGTTAAATTTAAACAAATCATCACTAATTTTAATTTGGCCTTAGGATTGATAGATGAAGAATATGCTAATTTAACTTAATACAAAAAATTTATTTTAGACTATGGTGATTTTGATATTTTTTAAGTGTGGAAACAAATTATCATTAAAGAATGGTAAGTATAAAAAATTCTTTTTAAAACTTTGAGGATAACTAAGCAAAATACATTTCTCTGCCTTAAGGGCGATTTTATAGGTCTAGGACTAATAAGGTGAACAAAACACACACACCTGAAATGAAGAAGAGGGAGAAACTATAGTAGGATATCAGGAAATGACACAGAACCAAGAGACTCATTTTTTAGAATTATAGATGGCATATAACTAATTAAGTGGATGGCTGTAGGAAGTGCATTATCGCAATGACTAATAGGTACATGCATGTTAAGAGCATAGTTTAAGCCATTTCAAAGAGATGATAGTTCTTATATTCAACAATAGAACGTCATGGCTGAAAAAGAAGGATTGAAAACTGGTAAAAAGATACTTATAAGCATTATCGCTATGTAATATTTTAATAATAACTTAAATTATCTTGATTTTATTATAAAATTATTGAAAAATGAACAAAAATTATCTAAACTTTAATACAAACAATAGAGTGAAGCGAGAATGATCATTTATAAAAGTAAGAGAGTATTTAAAATTAAATGGAGAAGCAACTAGACTCAAACTCTTAAATATTAGAATGAATAACAAGGAAAAGGATCTCGCATATTATAGCTATAGAATTAGATTGGATGATGATTTCTTCACTCACACGACTCATACTCTAATGGAAAATAATAGGATAGACTAAAAAGTAATTGTTAGAAACTATATGAATATGTTTGGTCAAGGCGAATGCATTCTAGTAGAGAGGAAAAGAAGATTCCATATACAAGTAGTTGATAATAAAAGGAGAATTTAAAAAAATTAAGAAGAAATAATTTTACTAATTAAAATAAGATTAAAAATAATTGGGAGCATATAAACTTAATGATAAATTTAAGTGTTATTCTAATACCCACCATTTACAAGATAGAGTCGTCCATAAGGATAACATTAGGAAGAATACTAGAAGTATGAAGGGAATTTAAAACATAACCTAAGGAATATCCAAGGTTCATACAAGGTATTGTTAAAAAAAAATTACTCGTAAATACTTGCACACTCATTCAGACAATAAAACAAGTTATAACTGAAGAAGGCAAGAAAAAAGTGATGTTAGAATAGTGGTAAAGTTGCCAAAACGGAGAGTAGGGAGAGGTTACATGCTAATAAAGAAGAAGAAGAAATGAATATAGATATAGGATTTCTACTCTAATACTATTATTATGAAAATTTTTAGTGTAGAGTTATACCTAATCATCCATTTAATATATATTATATATACATATAAATATACAAAAAATACATTTTCATAAATATCATTATACTAATTGTACAATAATATCATCAAGAAGGTATGTTATTAATAATCATTTTTCATGTGATTAATTTAGAGAAAAAATACGTTTTCTCTCCAACATCTCTCCTAGTCCCTCTTCTATATTGAATTCCTCTTTATAGTTTCATCATGGTTCACTATCTGATCTTTAACTTTTGGACCATAATTTCCTCCCTTGAACTAGACTAGATATCATTCTTTTTCCTCCCATGAGCTATACTGGATCTCATTCTTATTCTTCCTCGTCACCTACCTCCCTTGTCTTTAAGTCTTGCTCTTTTCCATTTACTCCCTTCTCCCTACTGTCCTTCTCTCTAGTCTCCTAAAGACATCTCCGAGGTATCCTATAACCTAGTTGGTTCTTTGTCACCATTATTATTAGAGAATCTCTCTCTTCTTTTTTTTTTTGCATTAAAAGGAAAGTAGAACAAACAATTATATAATATTGCGTGGGTGTCCAGACCTAGTCATATCCTCTAGGAGAATCGAAAGGCACCCGGAGGGCGCATTTATAAAAGTGGTAACCCCTAAATCAAAATTGATTGCAAACGTGGCTAACCAGTCTGTGCACTGATTGCCTTCCCGGTATGTGTGACACGGGAGAATCGTCCAATTGCGGTTGAGAAGTTCAGTGATGCCAAAAATGAGGGGATGAGTAGATGTGATGCGGGTGTCTGAATCAGATATGGATTGCAGTGCCACCTGGGAGTCCAACTCCAAGATCACCCTACGGTAGCCAAGGTCCCAGGCCAGCTGAAAGCCGGTGAATACGCCCCAAAATTCGGCGATGAAAGATGAACACCAACCCAGGTTCTGAACAAAACCTCCAAGCTAGGAGCCGGTACTGTCCCAAATAAGTCCACCTGCGAAGGCTAATGACGGGTCTGTCTGCCTCACCTCGTCCGTGTTGAGTTTCACCCATTCTAGCCCTGGAGGACTCCAGCCGATGAGCTGCATGTGTTGCGTGTGGTGGCCAGGCACTGCTTACCCGTACCATTTCCAAGCAATGTGGATCTGGTGCACATAGTCAAGAATACTGTGAACCGGAGAAGTAGGTCAGGAGAAATAAGGGTCAAAAATTGACCGATTCTGCCACGACTACAAGAACCAACAGGCTGTCCCGAAAATAAGGGAACAGTCCAATCCACAAATCTGTCGAGAACTTTGAAGATTGTTGGAAAGCCAAACGTGGGCCCGAAGGGTGAAAAAATCGGGGGATAGGCCCTGTGTAGGGAAGGTGAGCCACAAGCATCTAGCTCTGGGGCAATCTCACATCACATGGAGAGAAGATTCCTCAGCCTGGCAATGATGACAGTCCGCCGACGGATGAAATTGCCATCGCAACCGTTGTTAATTGGACAGTAGCTTATCTTGGGCTATTAGCTAGAGGAAAGAACTAATACGTTGAGGACCGGCCTAGCATTAGATAAGCTGCCAAAATCTGGTGAAGTCGTGGGGATCTTGGTCCATAAGCATCGAGTACGCGGAGGCTGTAGAACACTTGCCGGAGACCGACCTACCCCAGCTCAGTCTGTCCTTCCCAGAAAGTGGTTGAGGTGGGGGAATACCTGCAATAAGCAAACAAATAGAATGAGGAAAGATAGACTGAAACTCTTACTATGCCGAGTTACCTATGTGATCCACATATTGCTGCACATTGCGAGACTGCCCAGATGGGGTGATAGGCCTCAGGGCATGGGAGAGTAACGGTCCCAAGTCCTCCACCCAAGGGTCCAACCAGAAATGTGTTGTCGTCCCGTTAAATATCACCCATTTCATGCCTCGAATGACTGAAACTCTTACCATGCGGAGTTACCTATCTGATCCACATATTGCTGCACATTGCGAGACTGCCCAGATGGGGTGATAGGCCTCAGGGCATGGGAGAGTAACGGTCC
>JAOSBK010000206.1:31102688-31114074 GCA_027568895.1 Erythroxylum shatona
GTCTTAGCACCGAACCTCTATAAAAACAGCGTTTGCCTTTCTTCTCTATACTCTTTACATTTAAATTTGTTTAAATTATTTTTGTGTGAATTAACTTATGATCTTATTGTAGAATTCTACGAAAAGCTTAAGAGATCTATTTAACCCCCCCTTCCAGATCGTTAACAGAGGATCTCAATGCAGATTGCACTCACCATGCCTTGTCCACGTCCAGTTAAACTCATATGATACCCCCTCCACGACCACCAGATCCAGATACAGCTTCAACAACGATCATAGTAACAAATTTAGAGACTGATACTCAAATGGAGGGGACTCCACTGGAACCTATGATGGATCAATGTCAGGTGCAGACTGACAATCCAGTCATCACTTATACAGATTAAATTCTCCTTCACTAATTTTATGTTGATCTTCATATGGAATTGTCAAGGGGTTGGAGGTCAAACCTTCAAGCCAATTATTAAAAACTATATCCAAATCAACAACTCGCATCTGGTTGTTTTGGTTGAGCCACACATAGGTGGGGTTCGAGCAACAAAAGTTATCAGGAAGTTAGGTTTTACACAATCCTTCTAGGTTGAAGCAGCAGGCTATTCGAGAGGTATCTGGCTTCTTTGGAAAGCGGATATTGTGGTCCAAATTCTTATAGCTCACCGTCAATTTGTTCATGTCAGTATTGAGTGGGACCATCTAACTTTTGAATTTACGGCTATTTATACTAGTCCTATGCACTCGTTACAAAGCTACTTATGGCAGTTTCTGCAGAAATTTGCCAGTATTACCTTTAAACCCTGGCTTTTGGGGGAGACTTTAATGCCAAGTTGGAATGCATAGATAAGCGTGGAGGTTCTCGTCTCCAATCGATTGTCAATTCTCACTTTAGGGACTATGTTCAAAGCTGTCATCTCCAGGATCTAGGATTCTCAGGACCTCGATTCACCTGGCAGAGAGGTCACATCCTCGTTAGATTAAACCGGGCCTTCTGTTCTAATAATTGACATTCGACCTTCAATAACACTATAGTTACTCTCCTACCCCTTTTGAAATTAGATCATCAGTCTCTCTTAGTGTCTCTCAACAACAGCACGCACTCTCCTCCGACATATAGGCCCTTTAAATTTCAATTAGCTTGGTTGACACATATTGGCTTTCGACAATTTGTTAAGGAGCAGTGATCTCAGGCACTTCTCGAACAAGTTACAGCATTGGAACTATACCACATTTGGAAATATTTTTTACCAAAAAAAGAAACTCCTAGCGCAACTCAAAGGCATTCAACAAAGATTAGAAGATAAAGACTCGATCTATCTTAGGGGACTTGAGGAATAGCTACGGTCTAAATTAGAGCAGGTTCTATACCAAGAAGAACTATATTGGCACCAACGCTCTAGGCCAAGCATCAACACATGAGGATCAGTTCTTTGAAAGATGAAAATGGGTATGAGTTCTCATATTCCACAAGCATCAGAAGATTAACAAAGAATTTCCTTAAGCAAATTTATACGACTGATAGCCAGCCTTGTACTGTTTGTAGATCCAGGGTCAGTTTCCCCTTACCCCCCCGCCAAGCAATAACTAAATTGGAAAGTCCACCTCGCCCTGACAAAGTCAAAATGACGTTTTTCAATATGACTACTAACAAGGCACCAGGATTTGATGGATTCCCCACTGTCTTTTACCAATCCCAGTGGGATATTGTTAGGCCTTCTCTGACTTTATTCATCCAGCGAATTTTTTGATAAGAAGCTTGGGAGTCTTACCTTAACCGCACCATTATGGTTCTTATCCTGAAAATTCCGTCTGCCACTTCTATTACGCAGTTTAGGCCTATTGCCTTATGCTCCATGATCTAAAACGCCATTACCAAACTCATTATTAATAGGCTTAAACCTTACCTCGGATATCTGATCGCTCCTACCCGATGTAGTTTTGTCTCATGGCGCTTGATTATGGATAATATTATTATTGCCCAAGAAGTCATCCACTCTATGAAAAGAAAAACGGGTCAGAAAGGTATAATGATCAACTGTCATGGGATTTCATTCAGGATACTTTATTCGATGTCGGCATTCCCGAGTCACTAATTAATCTCATTATGAAGTACATTTCCTCGGTTTCCCTCTAAGTAAGTTGGAATGGGGAGCTCAGTGAGGCTTTTAATCCCTCCAGAGGTATTCGACAGGGAGACCCCATCTCGCTTTACCTATTTGTCCTGTGTATAGAACGCCTAGGATAATCTATTACTTAAGCAGTGACATAAGACCGCTGGAAGCCTATTAAATTAAGCAAAAATGGCCCTCCTATTTATCATCTATTTTTTGCTGATGACCTCATCCTATTCTCCGAAGCTTCTATTGACCAAGTGGACATAATTCAAGATATGTTAACTTTATTTTGTGTTGCATCAGGCCAACGTGTCAGCCACGCTAAATCAAGGTGCTATTATTCCAAAAACATTCGTCCTCAAACGGCTCACTATTTAAGCAGCCACTGGGTTTCCAACAAACGAAGGACCTCGGACGTTATCTGGGAGTTCCGTTGCTGCATGAATGAGTGAACAAAAGAACATATCAGTACATTCTAGACAAAGTTCACCAACACTTATCCGGCTGGTCAGCCAACCTTTTGTTCTTTGAAGGCGATACCACTTTAGCTCAATCAGTAATCGCGGCCCTCCCTAGTTATAATATGCAAACATTCCGGTTGCCTCGCAGACTTTGTGATGCACTGGAGAAATTAATGCGCCAATTTTTGCGGGGCTCATTTAATGGCACCAAGCGGATTCATTTAGTTAACTGGGATAAAGTTTATAAACCTAAAGAGTTGGGGGGTCTTGGCATTCAAAAAATTCGTGAAACCAATAATGCCTTCTTAGAAAAATTAGGATGGACCTTGATTGCCAAGCCTAACGCCTTATGGATTAAAACTCTCTATGAAATATAAATTTGATGTCAATAATCTCCCCACCTCTATTGACACCATTGGCAGATCCATGATCTGGAAGAGCCTACAAGCTACTTGGCATCTAGTGTTCTAAGGCCTGAAATGGAGAATCGGTGACGGTGCTAGGACTCGCTTCTGGCTAGACCCGTGGGTTGGAATAGTAGGACCCCTTATTACCCACGCAACAACCCCTATTCTTGATTCATCTAGTAACCTCAGTGACCAACACTTTGTGGACATTTACGGTAATTGGAATTGGGATGCTTTTCAATCTTGTCTCCTGATGTTGATTTGCAGGTCTATTGTCGATATTTTCCCCCCAAAGCTCTTTCTAGGACAGGATAAGTTAATATGGGGCATTTCTGACACAGGGCACTTCATAGTAGTTTCCATGTACTCCATGTTAATGGATCAAGAGGAAGTCTCGTTTAATAAAACTTGGAAGGCTATCCGGCAATGGAATGGCCCTCAACGCATTCGCTCCTTCCTCTGGCTCCTCACACATGATCGACTACTCACTAATCAGCATCGGGTTTAAAGGCACCTCACTACGGATGGAATGTTCACTGTGGACTCGAAGAATCCTTATAGCATACAGTGAGAGACTACGGCAAAGCCCACCAAATGTGGAACTCATTTCCTCCGTAACTAGTCAATAATGATTTTTTCAATATGTCATCCCAAGAATGGATCTCCATAAATCTCCAATACCACCGACGAGTGTTTGGGCAGGATTGGTTTATTTTGTTTGGTGCTACTTGTTGGTTCTTATGGACATGGAAAAATATATCCCTCTTTGATGACCAGCTCCATTGATCGTCCTCACCAATTTCTTTTATTTTGTCTTATGCAGATCAGATCTACTAGTCAACCATTTGGTAAGGTAGAACGGGCCCTGACCGTCAGCCTCAACTCAAGCAACTCATTGGATGGTGCAATCCTCCTACTGGGTGGGTAAAGTTAAACACAGACGGAGCATGCAAACGGTCCTCATCCTCTGTCACAGCAAGCAGCATCATACGTGACAGTGCAGGCAATTGGCTTGGAGGTTTCAGCCATAATCTCGGGAGGTGCTCATCGGTGTTTGCGGAACTTTGGGGAGTGTATACCGAGCTCACGCTCACATAAAACCTAGGCTATCACCGGATCGAACTCGAAGTGGACTTGATCGTGGTGATCAATCTCCTATCTTCCTCAGCGAGCTGTTCAATGGCTCTCAATCCCATAGTTCAAAGTATTAATGAATTATTTACTCAAATCTGGACTGTAATACATCGACACATCTATCAAGAGAATAACAGATACACCCATTGGGTAGCGAACTATGCAGAGTATTTTGATTTAGGAACCACCTACTTTGTTAATACACCCATTGGGTGCCACTTTATCCTCTTCAAGGATATGTCGGGGATTTATTTCCTTAGACTCGTCATGTAATCTGTTTCGTTTCTTCCCTTTAATAAAAAAATCTTCACAATCTTTTGTTATTTATTTACTAATTTTGGTCTTGATATTAAAAAAAATTAAGCAGAAAGACTAGCTTTCTTTTGCCATTTTTATTTCTTTTGGTGCATGATAGCGATTTATTGTACTTCATACTTGTAGCAACGAAAAAGAGAAGCTTAAGGCAATTTTTATATAGTTCTTTGATGAGTAAGATCTACTGTGAAGGATTGTCTAAAAAATTTAACTGATGAGAAGTTATTATCGATCTTTCTGAATTAACTATTACTTATAGAAGGAAAGGTAATTATGAAAGATGAGAAGTTATCATTGGTCTTTCTAAATTAACTGTTATTTATAAAATTAAAGGTAATTATGAAAATTTTAAGTGTTGAGAAGTTATTATCAACCTCAAAGTTCCTTTTGAATTGACTATTATTTCTAGAAGTGAAGCTAATTGCAATTCTTTTGTAAGTAATAAAGTGAGCAACTATAAAATATTCAATGATATAATTAAATCTAAGATAATCCTTTCTGAGAAATTATCATATTTTTCTAAAAGCCAACAACAAGTGTTGGCAAAGTGAAGTTGGGCTAGTGGTTCGATTCTTAACCATAAGCTAGTTGGACTAATGAAGGTAGCATCATAAAAGAAAGAAGCATCAGATAAGAAGGTAGATTTTGTTAAAAATATGGGTCGATCCTCTTTTTGGTCTAATTTTGGTATCTTTAAATTCATATAATATTGGTTAAGTTGCATTTGATTGAGCCTACCAAAGTTGGTCAATTTATAATTAGAAATTAACTTATGATGATGTTAAATATGAAGTAGGGTTTTGGAAAATTTTAGTTATATGTTTTATATTATGATCAAATCCTCCTTCTACTGTGATGAATGTGTTTAAACTGGATTGAAAAGGTACTCTTATAGTCTTATTACAAAATGGTATGTTTTTAGTAAAGTTTGTTGGTGAAACTACTAAGAATGAGATTTCAAATACAAATATCCATCATTTTGATACAAATCAAGTTATTATTAAGACTGAACTATATATCTATAAAAGGCACAAAAATAAGTTGTAAGAGTGCCTATTGGTGTAACATCCAATTCTAAATTTGATTCGAAATTTTCTTCTCTAGACAAGTTAGTAAGCTTGACAGGGACTCTAATATTAATTGACCATATGACTTTAAATAAAAAAGGTTGACTTTGCTAAAATCTTAATAGAGATAAAGATTAATGGGAAAAGTTTTGAGAATATTTCCTTCGAATGTAAGGAGGGTAGGTTATCAACCAACTTGTTAAATACAAGTGAAGGCCTTTGTAATGCCTCAAATATAAAAGATAGGGTTATAAAGATGAAGAATGTATGAAAATTGAAATGAAGAACAAATGAAGGCCAAAAGCTTTTAATGTTGATAAGAATCCTAAGACAGATGATTTGCCATATTTTGAATTTTTGGCTAGTCATGTGTATGCGGTTAGCAAAGATATTTTGCCAAATAAGGAATGGCAGGCTCTTTCTTATAAAAAATAGTAAGTCTAATTAATATGAACTTTAGACTAAATCTTATTTAAAACCCAAATCACATAGAATAAGAACCTTATAAATGTTTTTAAATCAAGTAAGATATTTAAACCTAAATAAAATTGCTAACAAGAACTAAAATTGTAAGGATTTTGATCACCACAAGTTGCCTTAATAAGATCAAATTATGTTCTAAGTTTTACTTTAAATGAAGGAATTGCATAGTTAAATTGAGACTATAAAAATTACAATGGTAAATCCCATTTATTATCCTTTACTCTCCTATGGAGAGTAATACAACTTAAAAAAATTCTAAAGGGTATAAATAAACCAGGTATAAGCATAGTCTTACCACACGTGTATCATATGCACAATTTAACTATTTTCTTCAATCCTATCGTAATTAACTGGGTATTCTTCTACTGAAAGACTCTTACACTATGACTGCCTTCAATGTATTTTAATTCTTAATTGTAAGCATCCAAGAGCTAGAAATCTTCACCTTCATCATATATGGGTTTGGATGATACCTACCAGACCAAAGAGAACCCTTAACTCCAACACTCATAAGTAATCTCCCTATTAGCTAATCTCCTTTTGTGTCTATTTCCTGTGAGAGACTATGATTGAAAATGAACTTCTTGATATTTGAGTTCAACAATGAAATCTTATTAGGGTAACTTCTATCTCTTTCTCATTAGAGGGTTAGCTTCCTAATGAACTTTGTTGGACATAATAATTTCTCTAACCTAGCATATAGTGTTGTGTGCTAGGTTATTTTTGTTTTGAGAAATACCTTTGTATATTCTATAATTCCTCCCTATATAAATTGAGTAAACACAACAATTAAAAGCTATTTTAATGAATATATTGTCCTTATATGTATAAAATACCTAAGAGCTATAGTTTTAATATGTAAGAACATTTATATCATAATCTAAATAGAAAACAATTGAATAACTTTAAAAAGTTAAATCTTTATATAAATAGAATTTTAATGTTAAACACAAATGAAACACTTGATCTTACATGACTAACAATTGTTCAAGACTCACACCAACTTTAGCTATATTCTAAAACTTTTAGAATGCTGAGTAAAGAGCATTTTGATGTCAATTACAAGCTTATTATAGTGCTAAATTGATTTTGTTTCTTGACTGACATTAGTCATTAAGATTTCCAACATCAATTATATTTTGCTTCTCCTCATTCTCCAATTTTCTCTAATATTTTTTTCTTCATGTGTTAAACATATTTCATCTTTATTAATATGTAGAAAAGTGATCAATTTTGAGAATGCATCTTATTCATTTTGAAGAAACTCCTTTTTTTACATCTCTATGATTAATCCTTGTAAAACTACTTTGACGCATTTAATCTTTGATCTTAACATTGGACCTCTAATTCCTAAAAAATACTCATAAGAACAGTTGGAAATAGAAGTCAATTGAGACATGTTTTGTTTCTATTCATGGTAAGGAGATTCAACCTTTTACTCTACATCTTAATCTTATTATAAGGATAGAAAGTGGATAGCGTATCATGTGGGATATTATGAGTTTGAACAACCAAGGAGTTGTCCTTTTACTATATAAACAATATAGTTTTGTGGATTTAGTTATAATTAAACTCAAATTTGAAAGTTATATTTAGAATTTATAAGTTTTGGCCTTCTTGAGGATTATGCATCAATTTTATCATGGAGACAATGACATAATTTGGGCCTTATAGAGACAAATTTTGTTTAATATGCAAATTCTTAATCATTTAAGTCAGTTGGTTCATTATTTTGCTAAAGGTCTATTTTTGCAATACAACTTTATTATTTGATGGTTATATATAGATTTAAGTTAGCTACTAAAAGGGATTTTTATCTTTTATGATTATACTTAAAGGATTTAACTAACTCTATTGAGCTTCCTTAGGCAATGCTTAAAGATTTTAAAAGTGTTTTGAATCTTAATAAGAGAATAAGTGAGTATCTAGTCTTTATAAGAGATGCAAGCTTTTTAGGATTGCGTGGACCATCGTAAGCTACATAATCTTGAGTGGAAGCAATGTATATATTTATATTAATTAGTAGATTTAGGCCTATAGGATCTTAACAAAAATTGCTAGAGTCCTAATTAATAAGGCTTTGATTATTGGCTTAAACGATTTCGAAGCTTTCTTTTTAGAAGAGGGTGTCTTGGAACACACTAATCTAGTGATTTCTTTGAAGCACAAATGGGTGAAGAGTAATGGTAATTTCAATTTTTTCAATATGTGGGTAATGTCAAAAATTTTAATGTAACTAGTGCAAAGAGTATGGCAATAGAATATATACAATAGTAAGATGTTTAAAATGGTTAGAAAGAGAAAACTTTTGCATCTCCGGTTAAAATCTTTAACTAAGGAGACATTTTTTTATATTTATATCATGTTGTTGAGGATAACGATCAAATTCACTTTGCTTAAGTGTAACTTTAGTAAGTCCCTTTTAATTTAAACTTACATCAAGCTAAAAAGGATTTATTCATCAAATTTTTTATCATTGGCTATTGAGATCTTTATTAGGTAAAAATTGAAAATTTATTGGATCAGATTGGGTGATCAAAAAATTTAATATTTATACATTATGCTAAATTAAAGGCATCACAAGAATAAGGTCTTTATGTTTAGGATGCTAAAGGGAATGTTTTTGTTGGACATCAATTTGGTGGCTGAGCAATTTGTTAAGTTTTATCAAACTTTGCTAGCCAAAGGTAAGGAAACGAACTTCATTAATATGAATGTATATAAAGAGGATTTTGGAATAAATATTGAGAAATAAGTTCTACCTATAACCTTTTACTAAAGAGGAGATTAAACAAGATTTATTCTTTATTGATTCTTGCAAAAGTCTAAGACTAGATGGATTTAGTAGTGGGTTCTTTATGTTTACTTAGTTTGTTGTTGTTAATGAGATTTGCGAATTTGTTTTAACCTTCTTCTAGACTGGTATAATGCTTAAACAAATTAATGCAATTGTAAATGCACTTGTCCCTAAAGTAGAATTTCTTTTGATAGCCATTGATTTTAAGCCCATAGCTTGTTGTAAAACCATTTACAAGTACATTTCAAAAAATTTTATATAAGAAACTCAAGATGATTATGCTAATAACTATAAATAAAAAATAAGGTGCATTTGTTAGTGATAGGTTTAAATGCATAATATCTTGATAAGTTAGGATCTTATTTGATTATATATAAGAAAAAAATATCAGCTATATGCATGATAAAAGTGGACTTAAAAAAGGCTTATGGCACATTTAGCTGGGAGTTTATCAAAGAGTTGTTGCATACTTTAAAGTTCTGTGTCATTAAGTCATTAATGACTTACATTACCTCCATATCTTTTTCTATCTTATTGAATGAAAGTCTTTATATTTTTTAAAGGGGTAAGAGGTTTGAGATACATAGATCCCTAATCATCCCTCTTTTTTTCATTTTTAGGTATTATTTGATAAGATTACTAAAGAAAGCATCTAAAAAAGTAAGAACATGCAATTTAATAACCTTTAGGTTGCAAACGTCCTTCTATTATTTTATAAAACTATTATATAATTTGTATAGAATATGATAGATGCTTTTAGTTAATTTTCAAATACCTTAGGTCTCCCTGCTAACTTTTAAAAAATCGAGCTTGTATTTGGGAGAAGTTTAGGAGGACTTAATCTTTACAAGATATCACTAGTTTTTCTTTAGGCTCCTTCACTATGAGGTATTTATAAAAGCCTTATAGCTCCTAATAGGTGAATAAATATTGATTGTTAGAGAATTATTAATAATTTTTTTAAGAACAAAGTCTAGAGATCAAGGCTTCTTTCCTATGTAGGAAGATGTTGGATCATCATCTTAGTTATTTTCTTTATACTTATTTATTAATTGTCTATTTCATTCTTTCTTCAGATGTTATAAAGAGAATATAGTACCTAAGAAAATAATTCCTCTAGGGAGAAAAACTTTAATTGTAGGGCCTCAAATATGGTGAGTAGGAGGTGTTTATGCCTTAATAAATCTTATAATGGACTAAGATTCAAAAATTACAGAAGTTAAAATTGGACAACAATTGTCCAACCCCTATGGGTAGTAGCAAAGAAAATTAATACTCATTAGGTGAAGCGGGTAGGAGAGATTTACCTCAAAGAGAAGGATATCAATAACATTGAGGGAACTCTAAATATACCTAGTATTGGAAGAAAATCGTATATTTGAGGGTGGTTTTTCGTTATGGTTTTAAGAAGGGAAGTGGATGCACTCGCGATGATAAATATATCATATTTTCTAGTTAAACTTTGTTGCAAGGTGAGGTTGAAAGATTTAGATTTTCTCAATATATTTGAAAAAATTTTACATACTAAAATACTTTTTTTTGTGTTTACTTCTTTTTAAAAGGAGGTTAAGATAGACTTGTATAATTTAATACTTGTATGGATTCTCTTATAGTTTATTTGTGATAAAAATTTGCTACTCATTTATTTTTAAAGTGTAACTAACCCTAATTTCTTTTGAAATTTGTAATGATTTAGATTGATTATACTAGATTCTTACTTTAGAAGCATAAATAGTATGTTTTAATCTCATATTATTAGAATTAGGGTATAATTAAAAAGTAAGTTGAGAATTGTAAGCATTTTTTAAATTAAAATAAAATAAAAATATTTGATGTCATTGGACGCATCAAATCTTAATTACAAGTAAAAAAACTAGGCATTATTCACTTAAGATGATGGATGTTAAAGAAATTTAAATTTTCTTAGCAATTGCAAGCTAGTTTAAGCAATGTTTTAAAGACCAGACCAGACATCGAACATGTTAAAAGAAATTTTTAAAGGTTTAATCGGTATTAAATTGTTATAAAACTGATATATAATAAAAAGAAGTAAAAACTATAACATTAATTAAAAATAAAATGATTTGTGATATAAGAGTTTGACAACTTAATTAAAGAAGCTTAAAATTTTGTATAATAAAATCAAATGAGTCTAATTTTATTTTATGACCTTTTACTTAATAAGTTACTTGATTATTTCTACTTAGAAGACTAGTCAACTAAACTCAATATTTAGGAATCCATATTAAAATAAATAGTTAAAACATCACACCTAAAACCTTGTTTTCATGTGGCAATTCCTAAGCTCACTTCAAATCTGTTAACTGGGAAAAAGGTTGATGGAGATATACCTAAGCAATTTTAGATGACAGAGTATTCTATATACAAAATAAAACAGTGGGTGGTACCTTGACTAAAGGAAAAACCTATTGCATTACGATTGTGACCTCATGTCTTGGATGGAACAATCTTAAAGATTATGCCAAACATGAAGACCAAAGCCACATTACAGAAATTATCATCTAATTTTGCAGAGGTTTTCTAGCAACACTTACAGTGTGTTTGGTTTAAGGGAATAGCAATTCTATTCCTAACTTATTCCTTAGTAATTATT
>JAOSBK010000206.1:31114174-31127218 GCA_027568895.1 Erythroxylum shatona
TAATGATAAGAATAATAAAATTAATAATAATAACAATAATAATAATAAGGATATTTTGGTCTTTTTGTTAGTTATTCATTTGTCATTCCAAGTTTATATTTTCAAACCAAACACAAGAATAGAAATTCTTTATCTATTCCATTCTTTGAACCAAACAAAGTAATACCTATTCTATTCTATTCCTCATATTTTCTATTCCTAAGAATAACTATTCTATTCTTTCTCTATTCCATTCCTTGAATCAAACAGGCCGTTAGAAGCTTTTAAATTACTCTAAAAATCTGTGTCAGCTTAACAAAACTGTCATGGCGGATATAATAGTTAAGCTCGCAAAGGTACAGAAATAGCCTGCCCTATCGCCCTTACTTCCATTACCTATATCGTCACCCCTAGACCATTCATCCTTATTAAGGCATTTTTCAACCCAAACTCTTTATTCATTCCCCTGATTCTTTGTAAAATCTATTCAGACCCCAAAGCTCATTGTTGATGATCTGGAATGTTGCTTCCTTGGGAATGGAGTTCTCCAGCATCTGGAACCTGGGAAGTGAGGCTCAGACATATCTAAAAGCCAACCCTTTGAAAACAGATATTGTCGTTCACATAAATGAAAAAAATCTATAACGCTAACTGTTGCAAATTGCCTAGGCCAAAGATTCACCGAATAAAACTTCATAGAACTTAAAGTCTTAGAAAGTTAGTGACTTGGCGTTGAACTTGTATGACAAGAGACAAGAGTAGCGACGAAGAAGGATAGATTTGGCGAGCGGAGAGCAGCAAGAGGATAAAAGAGAGGAGAGAGGGACGCTAGAGAGGACAAGCCAAAACCCAAAAGAGGAGAGAAGGACTTTAATATTCTTAGTTAATGCAATTTAAAATAGCTACACAGTCCAGAATTGTTCACTAATCCAATTTTGAACCTTTGCCATTGCAGCTTTGAGAGACAACCCAAATCCTGACAGCCACTGCATCACGAAGAAACCCATCTAGACTACAACTCTGACAGAGAAATTGCGTTTTAAACTCAAAACAATAACTTTGGCTAGCAAAAAATGGAAGCAATGAGATGTGTGAAAAGTGAAGGAGATAAAGGTAGTTAAGTTTTGTGGAATTTTTGGTTCGCGAATGTGTTGATTTATAGTTTAGTTTTTACAAAATATCTGTATTTAAAACTGACAAAGGAGCATTGGATCTCTGTCAATCCTCTCGCCCGTTTGTCTCACGAACGTTATGCTCTTTTCTTCGACGAGATATGTAAACAGTTGATTCTTTTTTAGGATTGAATAAAAGGTACGTAAACGTTGCTCTTTCCCTCTTTTGGGGCTCTTACTCTCTCTTCCTTCTCCGCAACTTCTTCTTTTCGGGTATAGTTTTTTATTAATTAGTCTCTGGTGCTTTTTTTTAATCATTTGGATATTGGTATTTTCTTACAGTTCTTTGATACTTTATTACTCTTCTTTTCTACAAATAAATAGATGATATATTTTATTATATTTTAGTTTTAAAATATATTTTATTTTTAAAAGTCGAGTTATTTTTTCTTTATTTAGGTATTTATTGTAATTTTATTTACATAATTTATTTAATGTGCTAGTTTTACTTATTTATTCTTTAATCTGCATCACTCTTTTATTGTCACATTTGCATGTTGGTCTATTAGAAATAGCCTCTCTACTATGTAGGGGTAAGGCTGTGTATTATCAGACTTCCCTAAACTCTACTTTATTGCAGGATTTCGGACTGGGTGTAATGATGATGATGATGATGATGAAGATGGTGAAGAGAGTGTAAAGGTAAAGAGAGTTTTTTTTTTTTAATTTCGGAAGTGTAGGTATATAGACCAATTGGTTTGACCCGTCATTATAAACCAAACATGGTATCAGATAAATCGATCAGTTTTTATATATACAGGTTATTAAATGAAACCGAAGTAGACAACTAGTTGGTTCAAACTATTTTCAATCAAACTAGCCAGTTCGATTCGAATTTTAAAACATTGAATTTAAGAACCGCTTCTGCACTCTTTCTTCTTGCTCATATTTTTCATTAATTATTTACTTTTTTCATGAAAGAAAATTTTTAATGATTTGTTATAAAACCATGGTTCCGTTCTTTCTCTTTAGTGAGTTGGATTGAAGAATTAAGTATTTGTTTGTTTGGTAATAACTATCCTTACATATTTATAAAAATAGTCATAATAATAAGTAAAATCATAAATAGATAGATATTTCCATATTAGGTCAAAACTTAAAAGAAGAAATTAAAAATATGACATTGGATTCTATTGATATGATAAAGCTTATGACTTCTTTTTTTATATGTAATATAGAACTGAAAATTTGAATGGCTAAGAAAATTTAGTGCTATTGTAGAAGAAATTGTATTCCAAAAGTTTCTTCAACCTCTCAGCCATTGGGTCTTAACAAGTTCCAACTGAAGTTATAATGCCATCCTCTATTAACTAATATTACCGTATTAGTACATTTACATGAGAATTGTTACCTCAACTTTACTTCAAACTAAGACCGAGTAAGAGCTGCCTACATCGTTAAAATAGTTTCAAATCAAATCCATATATAAAATCGTTTGCATAGTTAAATCATGCGAACTTTATTTTGTAATCAATAAAAAATGATCGGCCGTTAACCTGTAACTAATAAAAATATGAATCATTTATATATAACTAGTTCATGGAATACGGTTCATTACACTCAATAATCATATACATATATATATATAGATAAAAGTACGCAATATTTAGAAGGACATCATATTTGTGATATATATTTGTTGGTTAATAATTTATATGCTTCTTAAACAAATGTTAGATTTTATTTTAAAATATTTTTAAGAGCAATGTTTTTCCAAATAAGAAAATTAAACGAAATCCTTATGGTATGATTAAAAACTTTATATAATTTAAATTAAAAGTTTCATTTAAATTGTACCGGATTACAGGTTACACACCCCTAGTTGAAAGTCGAAACATTAAGTAGATTCTTAATATAAGTAATGTATAATGATCGAAAGAAGGAAAGAATTGGATTGAATTGAATACGACGATGACGACACTGTAAATACGAGACAACAAATGTGGCGAAGAACAAGGTGAAAATGATGATGATGATGATAAAGCTCCGTTTAAGTTGTTCTCCTGGCTCTGGACGTCATTTCTGAAATCGCTTGCTTGAGATGATCATAGCGACTGCAGTGATAATCAATCAACATACACAGCTGCCTTATGGCCTCCCTCTTCTCCTGGCAAAGACCCATCAGAACTTCATCTTTCTCTTTTAGTTGCCCTTCCAAATTCTTCACCTTCCTCTCAAACTCACTCACAACTGAGCTTTTTCCTTCTTTCCTAAGCTTTGCCTCCAACTTCAACATCTTTTCAGTCAACATTAGTTCTTTCTTTCTCTTGTCGTGTAACTCCGCTGTCAGGTTTTCCGCATTCTGTTTCAGCTGTTCAATCTCGTTGCGGGTCCCTGTGATCCAATTCTTAGCAAACTGAAGCTCGTTTGAGGTTCTTGAAATGCGGGACAAAATGTTTGCGTTGTAGTCCTCAAGCTTCCTTTGCAACGTATCCAGCAATGTGAATGCATTGTTTTCTGATTGCAGTAGTACATCCTTTACCTTCCGCACCTGAGCTTCAAAAGTAGCTGACTTTTCTTGAAGCTCTTTATTTTCTTGCTCTAGCTTGTCTTTTATCTTTTTGTACCCATCTTTGGTTTCGTAGTGTATCTTCTCTGCAACTACAATGCGTCGGGACAAGAGTCGGATATGATTTTCCATTTTCATCTGAAAGCTCTCTGCTAATTCTTCAACTTTCCTTTGTAATTTATGATGGTTTAATCTGGGGAGATCAACTGGTCGATTAACTTGTGTAGATTCTGGTGATCGGCTTTTAGGAGAATCCAGAGAATGATGTTTAACGAGTCTGTGCTCTTCAGCAAACTTTCTGATGGTATCCTCCTGTTCCCTCATGACTTTCTGCTGGTCTTCAATTTTGCTATTTAAATTCGTTATTTTAGTTTCCACCTGCATCTGGTTTTCCGCAGAGTCTAGCTTTGTTCTCTCATATTGCATCTCTAACTCGCTCTTCTCCGTTACCAAGGATTCTATTTCCTTTTCTAGATTGCTAACTTCTGACTTTAAGGATGCAATCTCACTAGACGCTTTATTCTGCGTGTCCCTGTGCTTCTTCTGTAAAGTTGCGAGTGCTTCACATCTATCTGCTATGGTCCCCTCCAATTCAGACATTCTAGCGTACAGACCTTTGTTTTCATCTCTTAACTGATCAGTCTCCAGGCTTTTATTTCTCAACAACTCCTCCAATTTCCTTTTCTGGTTCTCTGTAGAATGCAGGTCCTCAACCTGCGCAAGGAAACCTTCTTTCTCTCTAAGCAGTCCTTGTTCAAATGCTACTTTTTCTGCGATTTCGTCTTTTAGCATGTTTATCTGAATCTGGGATTCACCCACTTCCTTTGTTTTCATTTCCAGTTGAAGTTCCAGCTCAGTTTTCTTGCCTCTTAAGGAGTCCAATTCCTGCTGCATGACATTGATTCGATCCTTCAAGTTCTTGACTTGACCTGACCCATCAATTCTTTTGCCTCTTTCAGTTTTACCTTTCTGTGCATGTAAACAATCCACCTCCATCTGCAGCTTGCTCACCTGTTCCATAAGACTTTCAATTCTGGACGTCATGTTCTTATCATTATCCTCCAGATTCTGAAGCATTCGAGCTGCCTCATGTTTCTCTTTTGAAACCAACTCAAGCTTGGCATTCAGTTGTTCGTTTTTCTCTCTAAGCTGTTTAGCTTCAGTTGCTTTATCTTCAATCTGAGCTTCAAGCTCCTTTCTTTGGCTGTACAATGACTCCATCTCAATTTTCATCACCGTTAATTGTCCCTCTAATTCCTTTATCTGAGCAGAAGCTTGAGTCCCACCAGCTCCATGCACCTTCACAAGTGCTGAATGTTCAGCTTTTCGCTCATCGGCCTTCTTCTTTTGAGCTTTCTTTGGAGACATTGCTTCTTGTTTCTCGTGCAAAGGTGGTCTTCCATGAATTGTAGTGGGCAGTTTATGCTTTATTCCCTCTGCTTGTAAATTCATGGTTTCAAGCTCTTCCTTAGAGTTGCTTACTCCGTCATTGTGCTCATTTACTGAGAGGACATTGTCTATGTCCTCTGAAGAATAATAATCCAGGTCAGAGCTGGAGCTGGAAGAAGAACTTTCCTTTGCTTTTCTACCGGAAGCCCTTTTACCAGTCTCTCGTTTAAGATGATCGTATTGGGCAAGGAGTGATTGATACTGTTTGTGAAAATCCTCAACGAGTTGAACGAGCTCCGCCTTTTTATACGAGTCTTCTGGGATCTTACCCTTCTTATCTTGCCCATTGTTCTTGATTAGTTTCAAGATCTTTGCCACTTTATGCTCAATTTCTGCGAATAAAAGCATCCTGGAATCATATTCAAGGTTTTTGGGCGCATGGAAGGAAAGAACTTTTCTTTTTGGTGTATGAAATTGTTAGAACATGCAATCAACAGCCAAATACATAAACAGACGGATGTATAATATTTGGAATTGCACCTTGTTTGTTGGCTTTCAAATTCTCTAAGTCTTGAGAACTGGTCTTACTATCTGTGGGCTCCATTAGACTTCATCCAAAGATGTATACGAGTGAAGGAGACGTAGGAGAATAAAGAAGCTGTACAAAAAATGTTATGCCGGTAGAAGAAAGCAAGCGTAGTTTGAATCCACCGGAATTGCACCTACACAATTTTCACTACAAGTCAATTCATTAATGCATTTGAATAATAGAACTACAGATTACAAACATTTCTTCTACCCTCTCAAAAAGTCACAAGAGTTAGTTGTATACATGTAAGTAATTTGAACCAAATAATCTTTCATTCCCGAGTTCCAGCACTATAGGCACGGATGCAGGCTAAAAAATTGCAAGAAAACAATTCAATCTTGAAACATCAACTTCAGAGACAAGTGCCACGAGGTTCATTCCACTCTCGTGCACAAATATTATTTAATATCCTCACAAAACATATTATATTTGAAAAACAAAATGGCAGCCGATTTAAAAGAAAACCAAAGAAAATAAGAACACGGAAGTGACAAAAAAGGAAGCAATCAGATCTTCATCTCTATATTCTTTTTACCAGTAAATCCACAAATTATCATTTTGCCAAATTGTGCTTCTGTTTCATCCCTCAAATCTGCGGATTTTCATGGAGCCTGAAAGGTAATCATCTCCAAACCATGGTAGATTGATATGTGCTCAAACAAGAAAGTGTGCATATTTATGGAAAATGTGAAAAAACAAGAAATTACCTATGAAACAGAGGGAGGTAACAGCGGGATCCAAAGCTGAATAAGAACAAAAAGTTAATAGATAAATTAAAACAAAAAGTAGATGGGAAACCCAATTATATATTTCACGTAATTCCCTCTTTTTAATTCTTCTTTTGTCCGCGGATGAAGATTTTGGCGCTTCTTTTCTTAACCATGCCCTTCGATTTCCTCAATATTACTGCCACAGCCACTGGACGGCAAAATCTCGCCATCCACACAAGCCCGAAATATCGCGATATGTCAAGTTTTGGTATTTTTATTCGGGTTATTGCAGGCGCATGCCATGTGTCTTGCCACTTCCCGCGCTTGACTCGGGGCTTCTTTTTTCTTTCCCGAGAAAAAAAAATAAATTAATAATGAGTTTAATACAAAGAAAATATTAGGAAGAAGAATGAATTGGAGACAAAATATTAGAGCTGGCAATTCCTTCTGGAATGTTTAATAATATATTCACAGGAAATTAGACGAGCTCTACAAATTGGGCATCAATCTATTATGAATCATATAACTATTTGGTAATGGAGAAAACGTGAAAACTATGGGAAAAGAAATGGATCTACCACAATTATATGTTGGCTTAGCTTAAGACACAAAGGGAATAGGCAAATTAACCCCAAATGCCCAAATTAAATTGGATATGAAATTGGACCTCTGATTCAATTTCAATCCCTACGATTTGATGTATAATTTACATCTTCTCTGGACTACTAAACCATGCCTATAACGAACAAAAACGACCACTCATCCTACTAATCCTGGATGGACAAACTTTGTCTTCTAACGTTTCTTTTGGAAAACAAGTTGTATTAAATGTTGTTAGCTAATTCTATCCATGGTTAGTCAATACCGGGTTAATATAAATAATTTGATTAATGAATAATATCAGCTATTTGTTTTATAATTTTTAATAAAATTAACAGTTTAATATTAATTATTTATATAGAAAAAGATTTATGAGAATATAACTTTAAAAAACGAATTATAAAGATATGAGTATTATAATTTAGTAGTTCTTTGAATATTGTAATGAGAATTTATGCTTAATTTTCAATTGTTTCATTCAATTAGTCAAAATTAAATAAATTTAAACTTATTTACCTACGTTTAAAATTAAAAATATTTATTTAAATTAATGTTTGAAACTAAAATGAAAAATGTGGTAGTTAATGAACATAAAACTTATTTTTAATTATATTAAAATATAATCCCTTGATAAAATTAGTCTTACCTTATAAGTTATAACTAAAACAAAAACAGAGTTTTTAATAAATTTATCTATTAAAGTTAACATTAAAATAAATTTTTAGACATAATAACTATTCGTAGAAGCATTTTTATGTTTAAAAATATTTAAATATAAAAATATATTTTTAAATTTAATGATTTAATTCTACTTAATTACAAATTTTAATCAAAGTATTAATAAGTATAATGAATGTAAATTGAAATTTTCCTGCCCAATCCAATCTTTGAATATAATATTATAGCAAAATTTTGATTAGTATAAAATAATTTGGTACTGGTTTTTTATTATGCAATATCAAGTCCAATGATACTTATTGTATTTAATTAAAAATGAAATGATTTTTTAAAAATAATGATACCGATACAAAGCATAAAATTTTATTAAAGAAAAATTTCAAGTTGGTTTAATTTTTGAATAAACAAGAGTATTTTTTTGGCTTATTCACACTTTATACTTACCTATTTCTATTTCTATCTCTATACTTCTATTTTTATTTTTATCTCTTCTCTCTCTTCTTTCTTTTTTAATTTGTAATAACTTTTAGGGACAGTCGTCTTTTTCTCTCTTAATTTCTCAGTTGCTAAAGCAAAACACTCTCCTCATAGGAGTATCTTCAAAAATAGCAAATTGAGTTCAATTCGTCAACCTAATTAGTTAATTATCAAACATAATTATTAGTGGTTTAATATAGTCAAATAATCAAATACCTTTTAATATGTCAAAAAGTAACCGATAAGTCATTTACCAAACAAGGCCTATTTGTACAAGTAGATGTTAGCAGAAAAGCAATGAAGGATAAAGCTAGCAAATTACATAAACAGTAGACCATAATTTTTGTGCCGATTTGTGCATGTCACAGTTATTTGAATTACTTAATTACTAACTCCAAGCGTTAAGATAAAGCTGAAAGAGCGACATGGAATCTAAGACCCAGGATCAAAGAAACAACTTAAACTGCATTTTTCGTGACAAATAATAATAAATTCAAATACCAATAACTTTTTCTTTAAGTAACAACCTTTGCATAGAGAAAATTTAAATTCGAATCACAAACACGTTGACATTTTAAATTATAAGCAACCTTAAAAGTATTATCTTTTCTAGTCAATAAAATTATTATAGACAAATACTGGAATACTGATATTTCAAGCCTGCACAGTATGATGATATCTCATTAAATTTACGAAGTTTTACTTTACAACTTTTTTTCAACTATATTTCTGGATGGCAAGTATTAGAATACTTAAATTTAAATTTAAAAAAATGCCCTTCATATTTTATAATTCAAATAGAGTTCATGTAACTTCATGATCTTTCAAGAGTATACTTAATACTTAAATTCAAATTTAAATTTTCTCCATGCAATTCTCTAAAGAGTTGCACCCTAAAGTTTAAAACATGTAATAAAGTATGTCAATTTCAAAAATTATTTGTCACAAAAAATATAGTTAAGCCACTTTACTCTCTTAAGAATTCCTATAATAGACCACATGCTTAAATGGAGCGGGCCCATTTTAAAAGAATTAAAAATTAAATTTATTTATTAAAAGAGTTAAAAATTTAAAAGTTAATAAATATATTAAATAGGGTAGAAATTGAAAAGTCAATAAATATGCTTTAAGATATTTATATATACAAAAGGTTTTTTTTGACATTTTACCTTATAGAAACTGGAAAAAATTGTAATTGAATTTGTTTTCTAAATTTCAAGCTTTATTGAATAAAGCTAAAGAGGAATTCAATTTCAATCATCAATTATAAGATATGCCAACATCTTTATTGACAACAATATATTTATTAATATAGTAATATTTTTGAGAAAATATAATGAATTTGGCCATTAAAAGCAATTAACATACATTACTTAAAACAAAATAGCAACCTTCTTAGACACTGAAATAACTAAATATTCCACATTCTCACCTAGCAGTCAGAATTTTGAAAACTGTTCTTGTGTATGCTAAGATAGGTTCTGATTTGTTGGATCAGGTTGTTGAGAAACTGCTCCTTGATTGATCTTCGATTCTAAAATATATGGGAGCTCCTCTCATCTTAGATGGTCTTAACAATAAGTGAAAGAGTTATACATAGGCACTAGCTGATAACATCATCCAAGAGTGCCAAATGATAGCTCCACGATTTGATCAAGCTCCAATCACTAGGGGAATTTACAATGTAACATTTGTGGAGAATTAACTACCAGCTAGATATAACAAATTCACATTAGAAAAAAAGTGATCATGATTTTCTTCAGTCTTTTGACATAGGATGTAACAGTTTGGAATGTGGAGAAATCTCTTCATACTGTCCACTGTTAGCAGTCTTTCTTTCATAGCTATCCATATAGTGAAGGCAACTCAGGGGTGGAATCGATTGATCCAAACACCTTAGTCCAGGGAATTGGCCTATAATGCCTCTGTAAAAATTTCCTACATGATTGGTTAGTTAAAACTCCTTATCTGGAATGTTTTCAAATAATGTTATCCTCCCTTCCAAATAGGTTTGTTTCTTGAATTTCTTTATATATTGATATGGGGATTGCAATTTGACTAAATATATATCTGTCATTTAAAGCTTTAGAAACATTTACGACTTGTTAAGAAAGGATTTGAAGCTTCCATCTCTAGTGAGTTAAATAAAGGGCCACAAGATGACCAACTATGAAACCATAGCAAATCAAGTTAACAAATTCATATCTTAAGAGATCTCTTGTTTTCAGGATAGCCTTCTAAGTGGTAGTCGAGGATGGTGGGATTTTAATATCCTAAATGCTTCTTTTCTTTATGAAAAAACTATGAACCAATTTACACCAAAGGGATTACTTGTCTTTTAATAATCTCCATAATCTTTTGGCTAGCATGACAAAATTTATTAATTTCAGTGAGATAATCTCATGTCCATTTTTGTCCTTAGGAATACAAACCTCTTTCTGTTGCATTTCATCCCTCCTAGCATGTTCCTCATGTCCATTCCATAGAAAATTGTTGCATATCCTCTCTATAGTTTTGATGATTTTCCTAGGGATAGCTAGGTGTGTAGCCCAAAATACATTGACAGAATTTATCATCATGGATATAAGTTGAATCCTACCTACTATGGATAAAATTTTGGAGCTCCATAAGGTCATTATGCTTTTGATTCTTTCAATAAGTAAGGAAAATTTAACAAAAGTAGGATTAGAAGTGGAGATTGGAATGCCAAGGTAGATCATCATAAAAGATTGAAAATTGAAACCTATAATGGATTTGATGATTGATTCTTTTTCCAAAGTAGATTTAGATAATAGGATGTCACTATTTGCACCATTAACATCCAAAATAGAGAGCTTGCTAAAGATTTTCAAAGCTTTTCATTAATGTGGAGAAAGAGGTTTGATATGCCTTGGATAGAAGTATAAGATCATCTATAAAGCAAATGTTAGTGATCCTCTGTCTTCTGAATTTAGAGTGAAATTTGAAGGCTCTTGTACACTCCATAACTACTTTAATTATTCTATTGAATACCTCCATAATAAGAACAACGAGTTAAGGGGAGATAAGATCCACTTACCAGATCCATCTGGAGCTTTTAAAATTTTTGCTAAGTTGTCCATTCACCAAGATTTTGAATGTAGAGGTTATAATACATTCAACTATCAATTGAATAAAGATCTGGGGAAAATCTAAGGCCTAAAGAGTATTTAGAATGAAAATTTAATAAACACTATCAAATGCTTTTATCATATCCACTTTGAGAATGCAACTCTTTCTTCCTCTTTTGATCATGTAAGATCTTACAAGTTCTTGTAACAACAGTATATGATTTATCTCCCATAATCTGGCTTGGTATGAAATCACCTTAGGTGAGATCACTGTAATTATGTAGTAAACTCTTCAACCTCTAAGCTAACAACTTTGAAATGAGTTTATAAACTGTATTATAGTATGAGATTGACCTGAAGTCAGAGAAAGTAGCTTGTTCACCTCCTAATGTGCTATTAAATTCAGTTAACGATTTCCCACTATTGAAAAATTCAATGATTGCATTAACTACTAAAGGTTTAACGTTGGACAACCTGCCCTTGAGGGTCACGAGCTCAATGTCCTAAGTGACATCTGGACAAGTATCCCGCATGGGTGGCACGTCCCCACCAGGAAAACCTACTCTTACTATATTCGAACATAAGTTGACCTTAATCATTTTACACAGCCTTGGGATTAAAAGCATAATTGACGTTAGGATTATCAGGTTAAGATCCTCTTAGGATGATTCTAAAGAAGGCTTGGAGACCCACCACTTTGAGGAAGACCCTGAGATCGAATTCTATCTTTTGTAGAGGGTCGAAAAAGGAATAGAAGCTAGGGGAAGGCGAATGATAGAGGAAGCAAAAGACAAAAGGAGCGAAAGACAAAAGGAGCGAAAGACAGAAGGAGCGAAAAGGCAGTAGAAGCAAAAGACAGAAGAAGCAAAAGACAGAAGAAGCAAAAAGGCAGGAGAAGCAAAAAGGTAGAAGAAACAAAAAGACAGAAGGAGCGAAAAGGCAAAAGAAACAAAAGACAGAAGGAGCGAAAAGGCAGAAGAAGCGAAAGACAAAAGAAGCAAAAGATAGAAGAAGCAAAAACACAGAAGAAACGAAAAGGTCGAAGAAGCGAAAAGGCAGAAGAAGCGAAAGACAGAAGAAGCAAAAGACAGAATAAGCAAAAGACAGAAGAAGCGAAAAGGCAGAAGAAGCGAAAACACAGAAGAAGACACGTTAGCAAAGCACAAAAGAAGACGCGTCAGCAAAACACAGAAGAGGACGCATCAGTAAAACACAGAAGAGGACGCGTTAGCAAAACACAGAAGAAGACGCGTCAACAAAACACAGAAGAAGTAAAACTCAGAAGGAACAAAAACACAGAAGGAAGAAAACTCAAAAGAAGTGAAACTCGAAAGAAACAAAATAAAGAAGAAGATGACATCATCATAGAAGAAACAAAACACAGAAGATAGCTAAACACAGACGAAGTAAAACACAGAAGAAGCAAAACACAGAAGGAGATGATGTCATCACAAGGAAAATCCAAAAGGAGATGACGTCATCATAGAAGAAGCAAAAGATAGAAGATGCAACTCCTCTCTTGCACATTTTCCCTTATAAGGACCATGACTTCCAGCTCAAACGTCCAAAATTTTTCATACAAACTATCATTGGAAGGATGACAAAAAGATTTACAACTTAATATAAGACACCTTTGCCTAAACCAACTTAGGTTAACTCAAATTTTTCCCCGAAGTCAGAAAGCGAAGTTTCCTTTATGAAACTAAAAATTTTCAACTTACGAACTTGAGAGGGTCATGAGTAAATATGCAAAAATATACCATTTGCATAAAAAGATAAAAAGTTTTTACAAAGCTTTAATGGGCATTTCAAGCCACAATTACATTAATACATCAAATCCCAAAATACAAAA
>JAOSBK010000206.1:31143612-31158070 GCA_027568895.1 Erythroxylum shatona
TCTGATGTGTGCAATAATGTTTGCATCTTTGTGATTGAAATGGTTTTAAATAAATCGGGCCGATTTGATTATCGATTATGTGTTACTGTTTAAAAAAATTGCAAGGTGATTTGACTGTCAATTGTCTCCGAATGCTGGGCTCCAGAACCGGGGTCCAGCATTTATAGGTACGTTGATTTGTCCTTTGGGACCAAAAGGTTTCACATACCTCAATGTTCCAAAGCTATCAAAATCACCCACAACTTTGATTTAGGTGACTTTACTAAGAGTATCAATAAATTATAAAGTAGGTATCCTAACCTTAGGTATTTTAGTTTCTAAAGCACCTTTTAAACTTGAAACAACTTTTGAAAAAGAAAGAAGTGGAAGGAAGGAAAGATTGGATGTTAGGGATGGAAGAGTCAAAGTTGTTGAAGAAGGTAAAGATGCTAGTGGAGTTGAGGAGGAAGAAGCTACCATGGAATCTTACCATTAACTATAGAAAATAGAAAATTAGGAGGGAGGAAATGAGGAAGTAAAGGTAGGTATTAAAACTTGCGAAGAACTGGTTTTGGGTTAAGGGGACTAGGGTTGGTGTGTAAGAGAAAAGTGAGAGCACTTTAATGAGAGAAATGAGGTTGCTATTTCTTTTTTAACCTTTCCACTTAATTTGCATCATGTATAACATATTATTTCTATCAAATATATTCTACATGTTGGAAACACAGCTGTTAAAATGAGTGACAAGCACATTCCTTGATCCATCATCTTGATGTTCAAACTCATTTTCCTTTGTGGAACAATAAGGATAGGGATTATAGTGAAGATGGGACAAGAAAATACAAGAAAATGAAGATTCAAGCATGTTCACAAAATCCTAGTTTTTTTTTATATAAATAAACATGTGAGTAGTCATAAAAGTGATTAATGGTTTTTGGGGTGATAGAACTCTAACTTCTTTCGGTATTCATGTATGAATGATTAATACTCTACTTTCAATAGATTGTTTATGTATGAACCCATCGCTAGAATATGGAATACAATAAGTTATCATTGTATTTTTGATTCTTTGTGGTAAAATAATGGCGTTGAATCATTGAATAATATAACATAGGTTAAATTATTCAAGTTTATGTAGTTGTTGCCTAGATTAATCTATTTTCTTAGTTTATAACGCGACTTTCCTATTAAATCTATATAGCTTATTCTAGGTTGTTCAATAGCTAGGTTTAGTTAAAGAGCTTATTTTTATTAAACAAGACCTAAGGAAAAATCGAAGTTAATAGAGCTTATTTTTAACATATGATTAATAGTTTCTAAGAGAGGTGTGAAAACAACAAGATGATTAAGTATGTTTATTTATATATAGGTTGAGATTGAATTAAGAACCAGATTCTAAATGCATTCATCAATTTTATCAATCTTCAATTGTTTGATTTGATTTGCTTTCTTTGATTCAAATTTACCTTATTTTCTTAATTGCATCCAATCAAACCCCCTTTTATTTCCTAAACATCAATTCTTCTCATTCAAAAGCTACACGTACATTCCTCGTGGATATGATCCCTACTCACCACTGCTATAAATTTAGTTATAGAGAGTTAGGTTTTATTTTCTAGACTGTTCGACACCCATAAAAAAATTTGGTGCCATTATTGGGATTGTGGTGCTTTAGTTTTGCTTTTGATTTTAATTAATGTTTTGTATATATTTGTTTATAATTAATTTTTTTATCCCTTGATCTTTTCATATTTGTTAGTGTTTATGTATGGTAGTTACAAGATCTCATCATCAAAACCCTGAGACACTGCAAAGGTTACATAGTCAAACTAGAACAACTTTGGTAATACATCAAGGAATTGAACTTAAGGAAGCCATGGCTAATCCAAAAATTTTAAGAGAGTTGGCTACTCTAGATTTAACTTAAAGGCCTTTATGCATCACTTTTTCAAATTTTGATGAAAATATTGCTTTTGAGCTTAGTCTTGCCAAAAATTTCATGGTTTTGTAGGTAAGGATGCTCATAAGCATCTTAAGAAGCTCGATGTGGTCTGTCTTATTATGAAACCTTCAAGGGTGACAGAAGAGCAGATTATGTTAAGAGCCTTTCCATTTTTGTTGAAGATGTAGCAAAAGAGTAGCTTTTTGATTTACTTGTTAGAAAAATTAACACATATATCAAAATGAACAGACTATTTTTGGAAAACGCTTTATAACTTTAGAATTGGGTGATTTTAAGAAACAAAAGGTTAAAGGCTTAATGGGGCGAGCAAGGGAGGGTTGGTCATTTAAGCCAAAGGTTAAAACAAGAAGGCCTTAATTATTTCTATTTAGCATGCATCTAGTAGATTTAAACTGATTCAAAGCAAGTTCTGAAAGTAATTACCTAAAGAAGAATCACACAAACAAGGAAACAAAATGGCTATAGAATGGAGTCATAAAGGCTCAATTCCCCATATAGGCTCAAATGAAAATCCATTATGCTTCTATACATTTCCTTATTGTTCAAGTGTCAAGTTCTGAGTAAGCTTATGCGACCAACTACTTTTATCACTCCACATGGTTCATTCTCTACTAAAGTAGCCTAATTTAAGTTCACACATGCATTTAATCTCATTCCAACTAGTATGATATAATCTCATGGCAACACATTCATCACAAAGATTCAAATGTAAGGAAAATGATACGCCTAATACTAACATCCTAACATGCATCATAAATGACATGCAAAAAATGCAAACATAAATGCAAAGACTACCTCCCTACACTTGAACAAAACATTGCTCCTAATGTGAAAAAAAGAACATCCAAAACCAACAAAAAACATCATGAAAAAAACAAAACACAAAACACAAAAAATAGAAGAGATTAAGGGAAAGATGGGCTCATGATGGTGGGGTGCGTTTATCCTCTTATCCTTTGGTCCTCTAACAAGCTATGATGCACAATAATCTTTATGTAACCTCAAAACGTATCATTGGGGACCTCAACAACAAGAGAATGAAAGGCGAAACAAGTTAAACCAAACTAAATATTATCAAATCAAAACAACACCACTTTAACACAACACGACAAACAAATGAAAGATAAACATGCTAAGTTAAGGTCATTAACTTGACCAGTCCATACAAAATCATAACAGAGTGAGTGAAAGGAAAGAAAGTACTTCCCTTTCTTGTGAGAATGGCCCTGTAAAGTAAAGCTTGCATCTATACCCATTAAACTTAAAAGTTTCACTCTTTTCCTAACCATTCCATATGAAATCATAAAAGAGTGAGTGAAAGGAAAGAAATTATTTCCCTTTCTTATGAGAATGGCCCTCCAAAGTAAAGCTTACATCTATACCCATTAAACTTAAAAGTTTCACCCTTTTCATGACCATTCCATATGAAATCATAAAAGAGTGAGTGAAAGGAAAGAAAGTACTTCCCTTTCTTATGAGAATGGCCCTCCAAAGTAAAGCTTGCATCTATGCCCATTAAACTTAAAAGTTTCACCCTTTTCATTTTCTAACTCCAAAGTTCTATGGGAAAACACTTGAATAACCTTAAATCGACCACTCCATCTTAACTTGAAAGTTGTCCTGTGACCCCACTTCGTATATTCCAACTTCAAAACCCAATCTTTCCTTGAAGTGCTCACTACTTTCTCCAAAATCTTCTTCAACTCTCTATTCACCACCTTTACTTGGACACTCATTTACAAGTGGTAAAGGGTTGCCACTCTATGATGAACATTATATTTTCTCAAAAAGCATCAAAGGGTTTGTTGCAAGAGTGGATCCCTCCATCACTTATGACAACTCTAAGCACCCCAAATCTAGTAAAGATCTTCTTGATGAATTGTTGCACCACCTTGCCATCATTTGTTGGAGTATTTATTACTTCGACCTACCTAGACACATAATCAACTCTAACTAATATATAAGAGTTACCTAGGTAAGATAGGAATGGTCCCATTAAATCCAAGTCCCACACATCAAATATCTCTACCTCCATGATGTTTGAAAGTGACATCTCATCTCTCTTCCAAATATTGCCCATTATTTGGCGCCTATCACAATGTAATACAAAATCTCAAGCATCCTTGAATAAATTCATCTAGTAGAATCCAAACTCTAAAATGTGAGTAGCCGTCTTGTTTGCTCCATAGTGTCTGACATAAACTGATCTATGACACTGGGTCAAAACTTTAAGCATTTCATCTTCAAAGACACATTTGCAAATCAAACTGTCAGCACATATTTTATGTAACATAGGTTCATCTCAAATATATCGAGAACAATAAACTAAGAAACACTTCCTTTGTTGATATGAGAGGTTAGAGGGAAGGATACAACCTGAGAGATAATTGGCAATATCTGTAAACTAAGGAAGAAAAGGATTTTTTACCATCATTAAAGCCTCGTTAGGAAAACACTCCATCAGGAAAACACTCTTTAATTTCCTTTTCTTCTTCATTTTGTTCCCTTTTAAGTCTCGATAGGTGGTCTGTCATAACATTTTTTGCTCCTTTCTTATCCTTAATCTTAATGTTGAATTCTTAGAGCAGAAGAACTAATCGGATGAGTCTAGCCTTGGCATCCTTCTTTGCAAAAAGATAACACAACGTCACTTGATTTGTAAAAACAATAACTTATGATCCCAAAAGGTAATAATGAAAATTTTCAAATGCAAATACCATTGCAAGCAACTCCTTCTCAGTGGTGGTGTAGTTCAATTGTGCTCATATCAAGGTCTTGTTAGTATAGTAAATGGCACGTAGCCTTTTCTCCTTCAGTTTTCCGAGTGCACAGCCAAGGGCATGGTCACTTGCATCATACATGATCTCAAAGGGAAATGACCAATCTGGTGACGTCAAAATAGGTGCTATTGTAAGTGTTGTCATTAACTTGTTAAAAGTGTCTAAATAATCATCATCGAACACAAAAGACACATCTTTAACTAACAAGTTAGTTAAGGGTCTAGCAATGAGAGAAAAATCCTTAATGAACTGTTTGTAGAATCCTACATGGTTAAGGAATGCTCAGATGCCCTTGATATTGGTAGGAGTGAGAGCTTTTCAATAACTTCAGTTTTAGCTCGATCTACCTCAACCCCCTTGCATGAGATCTTATGGCCTAAAACTATTCCCTCTTGGACCATGAAATGACACTTCTCCTAATTCAAGACTAAATGGGACTCCTCGCATCTTTGTAGTACTCTATCCAAATTAAATAAGTAATGATACAAAAAGTCTCCAAAAGTAGAGAAGTCATCCATAAATAGATCCATAAAGTCCTCATTCATACCTACAAAGATGGCCATCATGCACCTTTTGAATGTGGCATCCTCCTGTAAGCAAAAACCTCATCAGGATAAGTGAAAGTGATTTTCTCTTAGTCTTGTGGGTATATGAACACCTGATTGTATCTTGAATATCTATCAAGAAAATAATAAAAAGCATGGTCAACCACCCTCTCAATCATTTGGTCCACAAAAGGTAAAGCAAAATAGTCTTTCTTGGTGTCCAAATTAAGCTTCCTATAGTCAATGCATACTCTCCAACCTAAGATGTTCTTAATGGAAATTTGTTTACCTTTTTCATTCTCCACCATTGTCATGCCTCCTTTCTTAAGCACACATTGCACCGAACACTCGCTATTTGAAATTAGTTATATGATACTTGCATCTAAAAGCTTCTCCGCTTCCTTCTTCACAACATCTTGTATGTTTATATTTAACCTTCTTTACCTCTCCCTCACTATCTTGCATCCTTCTTCAAAGTTAATCGTATGGATCACCACATTGGTGTTAATCCACGAATATCAGAAATTTGCCACCTCGTGGCTCTCATCCTCTTCTTAATGGTCTCTACCACTTTCTCTTCTTACTTAACTTCCAATTGGTTGGAAATGATGATTGGTAAGGTGTGGTCCTTACATAAAAATGTGTATCTTAGGTGAAAAGGTAAAGGCTTTAGTCCCATAATGGGAGGCTTCATAATGAAGGGTGGTGTGGATGCATTCCCTCTCTTTAACTTCTCTTGCTCACCCTCTTTACATAATTCCTCTTCACCCACACTCTCATCCCTATACACTTCAATAACTTTCTTAACTTCCTTTGCAATTTCCTTTTTATCCTCCTTCACACAATCATCCACAATATCAATCTTCATATAAGCACTTCCATCCACTGGCTTCCTCAAAGATTTAGCCATATTGAATTCAACCTTGCTCATCACCAATTCTCAAAACCAGTTTTCCTTCATGCATATCGTTTTGAAGGCATTGTGCTTGTGATGATCAAACTATAGTTCTCTATCAAGATCACCATCTGATTATTCTCCCAAGTACATTTGTGTGTCAATATTTCCTTGAGAAACTTTGCATACTTGGGCATACATTCTAATGCCTCCACCAAAGACAAATTAATATGAAGTTTCTTCAACTTCTCCAAAAATTTGGAGAATTGAGTGTCAACTTGATGTTGTCTCACCCTCTACGGATATGGAATCTTAGGCTTATAGGGTTGTGGTGGTACATATGGCTTATCTTCTTCTTTGCTTTCTACATTTTCCTTTTGCTGGCTATCTTTTTGAACACTTGGCTCCTTCAATTGCTTGCCACTCCTAAGTGTGATCGCCTTAAGTTCTTCCTTTAGATTGGCCTTAGTGTTGCTTGGTATGCTTCCTGCATTCCTAGAAGACAAAACATTAGCAAGTTGATCTATTTGTGCATCCAAGTTATGGATGGAGGAAGTGTGGTTCTTTGCAATCTAGTCAAACTTTGACTCTATTCTCTTTTGACTCTCTTCTTGTCTTCTTTAACCTTCCTTTTGACTTGAGAACCTTGAGCCCAATATGTTCATTAACTTGTCCACTTTGTTCTCCAAAGACCCAAGTCGGTCTTGCTGAAATTTGGGAGGTCCTTGTGCTCTCACTTAACCACCTATATTGTTAGTACTCCATGAAAAATTTGGGTGGCTTTTCCACGTAGGATTGTCAGTATTATAGTATAGATTGTTAACTCATTACGGATAACCTGTAACATCCCGTTTTCATACTAAGAGTTAGAACCTTAAAATTTTGGTACATATGAGATCAAAGAGAGATTAAGAAAAATACATTTCATACTCATGCATAATGAAGTATACACGCACATGAATTTGAATTTCTGTACAATCAAATGACTGTACATGCACTCATTTGACATTTTTCAGGTATAATTGAATTATAAATGTGTTATATTGAGAATTGTAGTTTTTGTATGCTAGAAATTGATTTTGAGGGTGTATGTTATTGATTTAGAATTTTCGGTAAAGATTGTGAATTTTTCGAGAATTTAGGGTATTTTTGGACTAGGAAAAATGTCAAGTCATAGAACAATGAAGGAATAGTAGTACAAATAAAAGTCCAATGGGAGTGGAAATTTTTATAAGTGACATTAAGATATAATGACAAGTGTCACTAAAGATTGGGAGACAATTGGGGTAGAAATTGGAGTTAAATAGACTAGATATCAAAGGTGACCAATTGGAACCATAAAAAGATGACAAGTGGCAAGTGGCACATGTCACCACACTTGCCACTCACCACTCCTCTCTCTCACGACACTCTTCACTTTAAAGACCAAATAAATGTTTTGTCTTTCATTTTAACTCTTACTTTCCTCATATTTTCGTGGCTTCTTCTTCTCTTCTTTTACTTTATGATTCTTGACTCACACAAACCTCCATCAAGTTACATCTTGCTTCCATCTTTCAATTGCTACTTCCATCTTGTTGTTTCTTCAATTTGCCACAAGAAAACCTATCCTTACCTCATTTAAGATGATGATCAAGTGATGCTTGGGAGCTAGGGCTAAATGTTGTTTATGAAGAATTGAAGCTAAACCAAGTAATTATAAGAATTAACTCTTCTTGATTTGTTAAATAGAAGCATATATGATGATAGAAGGTGATATTGGAGTAAAATATGTGTGCAGAAAATTGATGATGATTGGATACATGTAAATGTTCTATTTTAGGTTAATAATTAAATATAGATCATAATTTGTTGTGATTGAAATTGAACTAAAATGGAAGTAGGAATGAAGAGGAAATATTGAGGAAATAAGTTAGAAGTGATAGAGTAAGAAAAAGAGAGGAACTAAGATGAAATGATGATGAAGAGTTCTAGAAAATGTACAGATGCAGTGTTTTCACTGAACATGCGTCTGTATTTTTTCCATATTTTGGTCTATAGACATCCACATGGTATTATTTTAAGTTCATATTAAACTACAGATCTATGGCTATATTTTTCATGAGGGAATCAAAATTGAATTCTGTCTCTAAGAGTTTCAAAAATTAGCTTTAATTTGAGTTCGTGGATTCTGTCGTGATTTGGAGCAATCTGTAGTGTTTTTATCATAACTTGCACCATATCAAACCACATTACATGAAATTAGTTTCATTTAAAATTTAAGATACAAAGGAACAATTTTTTACAAGGATGTTTGACCTAAATCCTTCATTTTCATTGTCAAAAATCCGTGTAAAATTGTCAAGAATGTTTGCTTTTGGGAGGAGCTGGAAGAAGTTAAAAGAAAAGGGGTGCGCACGATCGTGCTTGAGCATGATCATGACTCTTCAGGGTCACAAGGTATTTCACCATCGTGCACAAGCACGAGGGTGAAAATGAAGAAGCAATTGGAATTGCAAGATCGTGCATAATGAAGGTGCAGTGAAAGTGGACTGATGTGAACATCCTTCACTCTTTAGGCTATAACTTCTTCTTCCGACCTCCAAATGACATAGGACTTAAACCATTGGACTCATAACACATTGATCTTCATATTCAATAAAAAATTTATAACCACATGAAATCACTATGGAGAGATTTATTGATGAATTTGTGACAGAATTAATGTGGAGTTCTGGAAAATGATAACTGGAGTATTTTTCACTGAACATGCTTCAGTATTTTAGGCATAACTTGTTATGTAGTTATATAAATGAGATGAACTTTGATTTGAAGTAAACTAGTGACATAGGGATACAAATCATATGAAGAAATTGAATTGTAATTCAGACTCTAAGACTTTCAATTTATGGATGGACCTTGAATCTGAAGTATTGTTTTAAAATGAGAATAGTCTGAAAATATTGGGAGAATAACTTTCAAATTTCTGATCCAAATTAAATGATCTTAGCGTCATTAGAAACTTAAGAGATAGGAGAACAATTCTTTAGAGAAAGTTTTATCAAATTACTTCATTTTCCTTGTCAAAATGATCATACAAAAATTGATCCGAAGGTCTGAAATTTTGGAGATATTATGAGAAGAAATGAGAATTTGGATCTTGTAAGATCCTATAATGTTAGAATAACATTAGTGAGTAAACTGTTGATATCAAAATACCAAAGCCATGAATATAATGGGAATGAAGATGTTCATATGAATGTAGTTGTGATTCAAAGGAGATGAACAGTAGGTATCAAAAGTGAATGAGAATTTGACAATATACCCGGGATTGTCATCGAGCATGCATTGTACATATTCCATATACACAATTGTGAATAAAATAATACTTATAATTGTGCAATTATTAATTTGTGTACATCGTGTGTATGCATAATTTTGATGTGCAGGTTAATGTCTATATTCAGGCGTTTCCAGAATTTAGAGGCAAATGCTAATCTGGAGCGTACGGTGAGTAGAACGAGATGGTCTTATTTCATTATTTGTTTTATTTAAATTTTTTATTAATTGACTATTGGTTGATGTTATGAATGTGATTGATTGTGTTAGTTTCTGGATAGAAGGTCCAATGAATGTGATGTATGAATGAAATATTGAAGTGCTCCTTGTATATGAATTGGATGAAACATGTGATACATGACTTGGTTGTTAAATGTCGGACTTAGTTCTGAAGGAAAGTGTGATCATGCGTATAAATGAAAAAGTGATATTCAAATTTAATGTTAAATACCAGACTACGGTCCGATGATATGTGAATGTGAGCGAATGAGAATATGCAAACGTGATTGAGGCATTCCATTTCATGAATGCATGAAACATAATGGTAGTTGTGACCAGAGTAGCCACCAATCAGAGCTTAAAGTTCAACATATGAAAAAGAGCCTCGAGCTCAAAAGTGATTAAGAGCCTAATGCTCACTATAAAAAATGAGCCATGTATCCCCCAAGCAGATAAAGGACAGTTAGTAATGAGCCCGATATCCAATGGATACGGGACAGTTTAGGCACTAAGTCACAACAAGTAATAAATAGAAAGTGGGTCTCATGTGCACTGCATATGCATAATACGAATGATTAAAGTGTATTGAGTGTGAAATGTGAAATGATGTGAATGTAAATTAAGTGTTATGTGACGGGGTGAGCCATCGATGATGGTCACTCATTAAGTTTGCAAAATTGACCCAAAATTTCCAAATATTTTTCAAGTCCAGAAGAAAACCCCGTTAAGCAAACGAGAGAATCCCTATAGCATGCAAGTGAGGGATAGAGGTCGAGATTACTTCGCATCTGCATTGTATTTCTTTCTTTTTGCATGGAATTGTATTTTCCGCAACTTTTGTATCAAATTATGTATTCTAAAAGTTTTGTAAAAAGGTGTATACGATTTATGATGTAATGTAAGGACTTTATGACTAAAATGTTTTGTTTTTGTGAAAAGGCCCAAATGACTATTGAAAATTATGTTGATTGTAATGTTATAATTGAAAAAGTTTACTAATAAAGTGGACCCAAATTGATTATCAATTTCTGTATATTTTGATTGTATTAAAAAAAATTGTACTGAGTTTTGACTGATTGAGTGTTCTAGTACGTCATCCTCGCGGGACATGAACTCAGATATCACCTATAGATGTCGGGTACGTGTCTGGCGAGAGTGGGGCGCCACACAATGTTTCGAAGACTGCATTAAGGACATGTTATAGACATTATGAATTCTTGGTAATGTCATTCGGGTTAACTAATACTCTAACTGCATTCATGGATATGATGAATAAAGTGTTTAGGCCCTATTTAAACTAGTTTGTAGTAGTGTTTATAGATGATATCCTGGTCTATTCCAGGAATGAACATGATCATGTTATGTATCTGTTGGTTGTATTACAAACCCTATGGGAAAAGCAGTTGTATGCTAAGTTGAGTAAGTTTGATTTTTGGCTTCAAGAGGTATCTTTTCTAGGACATATTGTTTCTTCTCAAGGGATTAGGGTTGATCCCAATAAGATTGAAGCAATTGTTAACTGGAACCTACTACAAAGTGTGACAGAAGTGAGAAATTTTTTGGAATTAGCGGGTTATTATTGCCGGTTTGTCAAGGGGTTCTACATGATAGCATCTCCTTTGACTAAATTGCTATGGAAACGAGTGAAGTATGAATGATTTGATAAATGTCAAACTACTTTTGATCAATTAAAAAGAATCCTTACCAATGCTCCTGTACTGCCTCAACCCACTTCTGGTAAGGAATATATTATGCTTAGTGATGCATCTAGAAATGGTTTAGGTTGTGTTTTGATGCAGGATGGAAAGGTAGTTACATATGCCACTAGGCAACTAAAGCCACATAAACAGAACTACCCTACACATGATCTTAAACTTGCAATAGAAGTGTTTGCTTTCAAAATTTGGTGGAATTACTTGTATAGTGAAAAAGTGTAGGATTTTTATTGATCGTAAAAGTCTAAAGTACCTGTTTACCCAGAAGGAACTTAATCAAAGACAACAGTGTTAGTTAGAAATGTTTAAAGATTATAACTATATTGTGGACTATCATCCTAGTAAGGCTAATGTCGTAGTTGATCCCTTAAGTCGGAAGACTATTTCAGCATTTTCAGTGCAGTAGAGTGAAAGGAAACTTACATCTGATGGAGCTTTAATAGCTTAATTAAAAGTTAGGCCTACCTTGAGATAAGAGATCTGTAATGCTCAGAAAATTGATGATAAGTTGCAACAACATGTCTTGGAAACTCGGGAAGGCAAACAACTAGAATTCTATGAAAGGAGATAATGATCTGTATTATAAAGATCGATTGTGTATGTCAGCTAATGATGAATTGAACCCCTTACCTTAGAATACATACCGGGACGTTCGGAGGTCATTCCAGTACATAACTTAAGATAATGATGCATTATGCTAAATCACTACATTCACTTTACATGGCATCATATCTTTATTCACTTATAAAGCATCATAAGAAAATCACAATATTTTAAAAACCAACTTTTTCCTCATTTCATTTAATAAAAACCGAAGGTCTACAATATGTCTTTCAACATTTCCTATTAATACATCATCGTAGCCTAATACAAAAATACTATATGAAAGAGGAAATATACAAAAATCTATCTACTCTGTCCAAAACCCAACTGACCAACCTTTGAGCCATGCCTTCTCTTTCAAAACACAAACCTACATAGCTGGTAAAGTCTCTCAGTAGCTAGAGTCATCTCTCGATCTTGAAAAATTAACATTGTAAATTTGGTGAGTTTTGCAAACTCAATGAGATAACCATCATTGATGATTCACTCAATTCATGCATCACATCAACATATATAACATATATTTCACATCTTTGCATAATCGAACCCATATCACATTTTCACTTAAGAGCAAACCAATCTAGCATTTCAAACAATCAACATACTTATTAAAATGCATATGAAATGCTAATGTAACTCATTTCCAATTATTACATTATTGTGTTCGAATGACTAACTGCCCCATATCCATTTTGGATACCGGGCTCATTGATAACTAATCCTTATCCGATGAGGATACAGGGCTCATTTTACATAATGAGCCTTAGTCTCTTAATCACTTTCTGAGCTCAAGGCTCTTTTCACACTTTGAGCTTTAAGCTCTAATGGGTGGTTACTTTGGCCACAACTTCCATTATCTAATTATGCATTCATGTATGGAATGCATCTATCACAATCAATCATATTATGAAGCACACAATTCATCACATTCACATTCAAGCAGCACTTTAATATCTCATCACATTTCATAATCATCGGACCTTCTGTCTGGAAATCAACACAATTCAATTCACATTCATTAAGCAATTCAAACATAATCTAACATAACAAACAATTGAGCAGAATCGTCTATGTTACTCACAAGTTGCTCCTGAAGCTAATGCCTGGAAGTTCTAGCAACGTCTGGAGGTTGACATTCTAGCTGCTCCTCTATATCAAACAACATACACATATATCACAATTTGCACAATTAAAAGTGTTTAACAATTCACATGTATGTATATAAAATATACACAATGCATGTTCATGACAATCCCAGGTATCTATCCATTATTCTGATCACGTAAACATTTGTATTACCAACTCATATAAGTACCATGTATACCTATGGTCTATATCCTAATGAAACCATTAAAATCACAATTCATAACTCATTGATCAAAATTTCAGATTTTTTCCAAAAACTAACTTTCGGGTCTACTGTTCTTGATCATTTAAACAACACAAACGGGGAAATTTGAGAATACTTTCTTTTATAAAATTGCTCCCCTATGTCATAGGTTTCTAATGACACCAAGATCATTCAATTTGATTCAGTATTGTGAAAGTTATACTCCAAATATTTTTGGACTGCTTTTCTTCTGAGACAGTACCCTATACTCAACTTCCACCCAGAAACTGAAATTCTTAGAATTCGATTCAACATTTGATTTCTTCAAATAATTTGTAGGCCTATGTCTCTAGTTTACTCCAATCAAGAATTAGTCCATTTAGATAACTATAGAAAAAGATATGCCCAAAATACTAAACCATGTTCAGTGTAGAGAAAAGTTCACTGTGGTGAACTCCTCTAGAGAGGAATTCTCATGAAATTTTTACAAGTTCGCTGCAGCGAACTTTACCCAAAAGAAATCCTAGCTAAACCTTCAATTTTGTTGCGGCGAACTTCCACAAATGCATACCCAGTTTTTCAACTTCAAGTCAAATTTTGAAACTCTTCTAAACAGAATTTGAATTCGACTTCTTCCTGATCCATATGTCTATAGTTTAATCCAAATTAAGAATCATGTTATTTAGATAACTACAGAAAAAGTTATGGCTAAAAGACTAAGGCATACTTAGTGAAAACTTTCCAATCAATCATCCTCAAACTTCCCAGACTTTTATACCTAACCTAACTTATATGATGATCACCATTTTCTACTTCATTCACTCCCCATTTTCAACTCCATTTCATCCTAATATCATTCACCAACAAAGCTTGACCTAAATTTGATCATTAACCCAAAAACAAGATATATTCGTGTACCTATTCATCAACTCCCAATTCTCATTAAAAACATCCTTTTCATAACCAATCCATGTTACAAACATGTGTAGCATAACCCATAGTTTCTTACTCCACATATACAACATCAATCATCCATAAAACAACTCCTAACCCATTATTTAGCATTTATATGAAACAAAACATCTCTATAACTCATTACTCATCAAGCATA
>JAOSBK010000206.1:31172768-31197106 GCA_027568895.1 Erythroxylum shatona
ATGTTTCATTCAACAAATCATGAAGAACAATATGATACTTACTTGTATAACTTCAAGATCTTCAAAATATCACTTAAACCTAGCTTTCGTTGAACCACATGAACATCATCATAGAAGGTGGAGTAGGTTAGATTCTTCTTCAAGAAGAAGACACATGATCTTGAAGAAACATGTGAAAAATGATGACAAAGTTCACAATGGTGAGAGTTGAAGGTATCGTGGAAATAAAAAAGAAATGTAGAAGATGAAAGACAAAGGATAGTCTTTCGAATGAAAGGAAATATCATGGATGAGTGTGTGGCATGGCAAGTGACACTTGTCACTTGGCACATGTCACCACCTTAAAGTTTCTAATGGGTCTTCCTTCTCAACTAACCCATTTGTCTCCAATTTTTAATCCAGTTGTCTCCTAATTTTCTATAATATTTGTCATTAAATCCTAATGTCATTTATCAATAGTTTCCACTATCATTTGACATTTAATTCTACCATCATTTATCAATTGTCTTGTCACTTGACATTTTTTCTAATCCAAAAATTACTTAAAATTTTAGAATTTTTTTCCAAATTTTTGCTAAAATTCTAAATCAATAATTATATTCACCAAATCAATTTTCAAGACAAAATATTCACTATTCACATCATTATCCCATTTATAAATCAATTAAGGTCAAATATACCTGATAAATGTTAGATGAGTGCATGTATAGTCAATGTAATGTGTGCAATTATCAAATTCATGTGTATGTATGCTAATATTATGCATGAGCATGAAATACATTTCTTAATTTCTCAATAATATTTCTCATATTCAGTATTCTATTCTAACCCTTAAGAAAAAACGGGATGTTACAAAAAGAAACTCCTATAAGTAAATGAGTTAGAAGAGTTCAAGCTAAGTGCTTAAGAGAATGTCAAGTTGTATAAGGAGAAAGTTAAAAATGGCATGATTCTTATATCAAGACAAAGGATTTTAAAGTTAGAGATGCAATTTCATTATTAAAATCAAGATTGAAATTTTTTCTGGGAGAAGTTAAGTCATATTAGAGTGGTCCTTTCAAACTAACACAAGTATTCAAACATGGAGCTTTGGAATTGGAAAAAAAAGGAAACATTCAAAGTGAATGGTCATCAATGCAGACTGTGTTTCAGATGAGGATATTCACAAGAAAGGGAAATAGTGTCGTTCCTTTCTTTTAGTTTAAAAATAATTGAACTAAAATGGTTAAGTTAGTGCCCGTTTGGATGGGCTTATTTCAGTAAAACTTTTTTCAGTGGAGCTTTTCTGAGAAGAGCTTTTCTAATAAGCCAGTTGACTGTTTAGCTGTCAATTAAAAAATGATTTTTTTAGAAGAGCTTCATACAGTAGACTATTTGGCAACATAAAAATAAAAAATATTTTTATTAATTTTAACTATACCTTATTTTGTAATAAAAATTATTTATGCATATAAATAATATTTAAAGTATATTAATCAATATGCAAAGCACAATATATATTAGGTTTACATTTGATTCAACCACTATTAGGTCTTTCATGAATGGAATGGGTTTACATTTACTTTACAATTGTTTAACAAATTCACTTCCATCTTGTAGAAAATTATTTAAAGAGATGTCTCATTTTCTTGTAGAAAGTGTAATCTATCATTACACAAAGCCTCTATAAAAATTCGAGCATTATATATTGTGCCTTCCTAACCAGCCTAAGCAAATTTAAAGCACATATCAAAATCACATACAGCCATTACATTTTGCGCAGGAATGCCTTTTCTCCCAATATATTTTATTTGATTGGACTTTAAAACTACAACTGGTATATGTGTTTCATCAATTTCTCCAATGCAATCTTTAAAATAAGGCCAATACCTTCTATCATCTTTAACTTTGTTTCGAATTTCTCTAAAAGTTGGATCTTTTGGTTTTATAAAATCAATCGACATACGTGAAACATCCTCTAATACTATTCCAAACCATACAAAAATTGTTTCGCCAGAATGTCGAAATCTTTCTTGAACCATTCTGTTGCAAAGTCTGTGACCTAAAGTGATCAAAAACATAGCTATAACCTCTTCTATTGTTACTTCTGTACCTTTCTTTAATCCATATGAGTCATTCATCAATTTACATAATTTGATAAAAAAAAACATCCTTCTCCATTCTAAATTGTTAATGACATCTATCTCTATGGCCATTAAGCATCTCCATTACAAACATCCATCCAGTGTGAGGGATGTTCTACATGGTTTTTTAATATAATGGTCTATGGTTAGTACTACTCCAGTTTGAACCATATGCAAAATTTCTTCTTCAATCTCTTCATTATATTCATGATCATTGTCAAAATCATTATCGGAATATGACATCTGTATCAAAATATATAAAAAAATAAATAATAAGCTTATTGTATGACAAGGTAATATAGCAATAATCATAACAGAATAATAATGAACTACAATTTAATTCATTACAACAAAATTAACCAAATAGAAATCCAATACAACACATTCCATGAGCAAACTTTGAAACTATATTTTTCCATCTAATCTTGTTAAAGTGACCATTTGGTTGATTTCTAGCTAATGTCTCTTCTACAAAAATTTTGATTACAATTTCAAGAGTTCTATCATTCCACTCCACTTTAACCCTTTTTTTCAATTTATCCCCACCTTAATCATCTTGACTTGGATTTGACATTTTCTATCAACAACTAATGATCCTAAAAACAAAATCTCCCTTGCATATAACAATTAATTTAGCAAGTATAAGAATGACATAGACAAAAGCATAATAAGCATTAAATGTTTTGTGAACTCAGTATTAAAAGCATAACAATAATGACATAGACAAAAGCATAATAAGAATAACAGTTTGATTATTTAATGCAAAAGAGGATAGATGAGTGCAGTTTTCTCATGTATAGCATTATGATCTATAGCAACCAACTCTCCATTCACTCTTGGTTTTTCACCCTCCTTTCAATCGAAACTTCCTATTCTTTTCTTATTCAGTAGCTATATTGTTCTCCACTCACACACAACAACCCCATTCATGTATTTTAGATCCACTTCACTCACACACACCAACTCCATGTATTTCAATCTATACTTAATGTTGTTGCAGCTCCTTTTCTAGCTCACTACCTACATACTAGCCCCACTCACGTTCTTAGCTAGGTTATGTTGAGTTTTGGATAGTTGTCACCCCCTTTCTTCACTCCCAAGCAATGTTTTCTTCCTAGTAAAAGATGAAGCACACATGTCCAGCCTCCCACTCCATCAGCTGACCTTCACACACTATCCACTCCTCCACTCATTTTTTCTTTTAATCATTGTCATTATTCATTTTCTACATAACTTCTTGCTATATCATAAAGACTTGTCTAGGTATCAGTTTCTTATCTGACAACTACAAGAGCCCAGAGTATAACATGATCTATAATGGCAACTTATGTCGAGATGGAAAAACTAATCAAAGTATTGATTACTAGAAAGTGAGAAAACCAGAAACCAACTATACAAACTGCAAGTCAAAGGATTAGTAGAGATGAGGCAAATTAAGGGGTATATGTTGTATCTTGATATATGTGTATGTAATAATTTGTTTTCTGGTGTCCCCGTACCAGTTAAAAAGTATGATGATTTAGTAATATCAAAAAATAGTACCCTTAGTGAAACAAACAAAAACCCAACAATAACAGTATCAAATAATGAACCACAAGAAAAAAGACAATCTGGGTTTGCTGTTGTTTGCATGCATAAGCAAAGCAAACCCATAAATCTAGGAATACAACATGTTGATCAAACAAAAACCTAGATCACAAAGCATCATAAAGACTTAAGATAGTATGAGAAAAATCAATAAAAAGGAAAATAAATTGCTAAATAGTAAACAGTAAAAAGGAGATAACGATATCTCGTTCAATGACTATCATAAGCAAACCTTCGAAAAGAAGCAGAGATCATCAGCCATGGTTTTGAACAACTCAAAAAACAAGAGAAAGTGAAAGAAAAAGCATTTGGTAGCAAAGTTTCATGCTTCACTATTTCACAGTTCAACTATATCTCTACTCACTAACACTCTGAAATCAAATTAAAAGTAAAAAGATTGAGCAATTTAAGATTTGTGGGTTTTTCACATAAAGAGCGAAATGATTAGGAGATGGTTTAGAATAAAAATCATTGAAGTAGAGGAGAGGTGGGAGTAGGAAACATGTAAGAAAATGAAATAAATGGAAGTAGAGAAGGTAGGTAGAGATGTGAAGGTATAAAACCTTAAATTGCTAGAGTACTCAAAGAGCTTTCCTTTACGTGAGAAGATGATCAAAGCAACATCAACATCACAAAGAATTGAGATCTTGAAGCTCAAAATTGCATTAGATGAGCTCCTATTGGCTGGGTGAAACAAAGCAATAATTAATATAACATAAAAAGGAGAACACAAATTACAACATAAAGGAGGAAATTGAGATTAAAAAAAACCCTAACCATATAAGGAATGGACGAGATCACAGAGCAGAGGTAAAGAGAAGAGAGGAATTTTGGTTTGGCTTTGCAGAGAGGTTTTTTAAATGTCGGATGTTATAAACATAAACATTGAAAATTATAAACGTAAAGTCTACCCGAAAAAATTAAAATAAAGGGCTTTTTTAAAAAGCTCCAAATTTGAGCTTGTTAAAAAATATATTTTAGCTTCTAAAAAAGCTATTTCTATTTAAAAAGTACAGTCATATTTTATATCCAAACAGTCATTTTTCTTTAAAATAGCTTTTGTGGTGAAAAAGTACTTTTTTATCCTCTAAAAGCTAAACCAAATAGGCATTTAGTGACCTTAAAATTAGCATGTTAGGTTTTAGTTAGGTTTTTGTAATTTTGTACTTGATAGTGCATCACTTTTTTATATATTTTTTGGAGATGACTGATGAATGCTTATAATTTGAAGTGTGTTTAATTGTTAGGGAAAATATCTAGCAGGTTGCATAATCATGCTAATGCATGATCGCACAATATTGGAGGAGCAACCTTCTGACACAATCGTGCATCCCATTCATGAATGTGTACAGGTTGCTCCCAAGCTTTTAACATGATCGTGCCAAACAGTTCATACCCATAATGCATAATCATGTATGGGATGTATGATCAAGAAATCCCACTTTTACTCCTACCAAAAACTAGCCTATTTATATTACTAATCTTCCTCCTATCATTTGTCTTTATCGCTCTAGTTGGCAGCCCCCACTCTCTCTTCTCTTACTTTCTCTCAATTTTCACTCATAATTTACAAAGATTTCACACTTTTCTTCCATTTTAACATTGTTTACCTTTAAATATAGTGTTTCCTACACTAGAAAACATCTTTTTGTGGGTTTTGCAAGAATTTTGTAACACTCTCTCTCCTACATTTTTGGTGCTTTTGTGCTTATTTTGCAAGTTTTTTAACACAATGAGACTAAGAGTGAAACAAATTACATGTAAGTCTGAACCTAAAGGGCTGCTCCTAGATATTTTGATTTCGAAAGTTTAGAGGATTTGAGTTTGATAGAAAAAGTTAAATGTTTAAGTGCTAGAATTCATTGGGATAAATTCATTCATTGTGATTATATTGTATATGAAGAATTAACTCTTAAATTTTACACCACATTGAGTTATGAGCCTAAAAAGTTAGATCATTGTTAGTTTAGATTAAAAGGGCATCTTTGAAATTTGGATTATTTTATTATGGAAGAAATATTTGGTTTCCCTAAATAAAAATGGTCAAAATGTATAATGATTTTCGTGCCACTTCTTCTTGGATTAAAATGATTGGTTTAGAAGTGTTTGAACCACACAGTGCACGAAATAGTGTCATTATAGGTTTGAAACATTTGTTACTCCATAAATTCATATATCACATTATATTTGCTAAAATTTTGGGTAACAAATTTTCAAAAAGGATTTATTTTACTTTGGTATATGGAGTTATTAATGTTTGCACATCAACCCATATTTTTCAAACAATAGATACTTCACTTATAAAAAAAGTAGCAATTTAGGCATGAAATTTTTATTTACTACTTTGGCTCAATACCATGGTGTTGTTATTGATGGACTAACCCCTTTTTTTGCCTAAAAGATTAAATAATACTCACTTAAGGAGGGCTAAGATCTTGGAGTCCCATGGTATGGAACTTTGAGATCCCAACTATAAATTTAAAGTTAAGCACAAGATAGGATATATGGAATCTAGTTTTGCATAACCGCAATAACATCAAATGGCATCATCAAGTGAAGAATTTGAGGTTGAAGAAGAAAGCTAGGAGATGGTGCTCAAAAAAATTGCAAAGAATAATAAGCTCCTTAAGGGCGTTATGGACATTATAAAGAAACAATTGAAGGAGGCAGTATGGCATTAGTGCTACCAAACCAAGAAATTACTAAGGATTTTTTCAATGCAAGGCATCTAAGTCCTGTCTTCTTCACCATCACCATCACAATCTCTATGAGTATTCTTGTCTTTCTTTTCTATTTATTTTAATTTTTTTGCTTCACTAGTTTGTGTTTGCTTATGTTTGTGTTTTGTTTCTATATTGAGGACAATGTGTGAATGTGTCCATAACATGAAATTGAAAGGAATTAGCTTATCTTTTAATTTATGAAGAAATATTAGCTTATGAAGTTTGTGTTTTAAGTGTTTATGAGGTAAATACATGTTGATTAGAATATTGAACTTATTCTTCATTTTATGACACTTGTTTGGATGCTCATTAGTAGCTTCTCATATGAGTGATTGACTAGGAAGAAATTATATAGGTAAAAAATTATGTTGCATAATATGTTAAATAAATATCCTATTTTGCTGACTCATTTAAAAATAAGGTTAAGAATAGAACTAGTAGCCAGTTTTGAGTTGTGACATAGCTAAGTAAGTGTTGGCATTCATGAAAAAATGTTTTTCTTCACATTAAAATGCTAGAATGACACTCCAACTAAGCTTGATAAAACATAACCTAGTTGAATAAATGAGGGACATTCATCGCAAGGTGTTTTCCTTTATGTTAAAAGACTAAGTTATTGTTTAATAAAATCTAAAAATATGGTGTTGTCAATAACAATAAACCTATTGATCTTCTTGTTAAATGTACAAAAAAATTCATCATTGGGTATTTAGTGATGGCCTACCTTTTTACTTGGTATATAAGAATGAATGCATTCTTACAAATGTCATTTATGTCTGAATATGTGTCAATATTTTGGTTGATATGAGTATTTAAATCAAAGCACTTGAACAATAAATGGAATAAATTAGTGTATTAGAACTTTTTAAGTGATTGATGTTTGTGGCTAAGTCAATTTCATGAAATTTGATGCCATTGTACCATTATTGCATTGTTACATGATTGTGTGGTTGTGTGTTTTATTTTTGTTTATTATGTAGTTTTAGTTTTGCTTTGGGACAAAAAAAGATTTAAGTGTGAGGAAGTTGATAGGTGTGAATTATAGAATATTTTCTAAACATTAGAGTGTGTTTTTTTTGTGTTTTCTTATATGATAATCATGTGTTTAAAACTTAGATTTATATTCTTGCTAGTGTTTTAAAATGTTTTGTTTGATTGATTATTGTTAAATGTAAGAATTTGATCTTAATTGTATGTTTCAAAGGTTGGTTGATGTATTTGATGATGAATGGAGATAGGAAAAATTGAAGAAAAGATGAAGAAAAGGCTAGAAAATAATACCATGCATGATTGTGCATGGCTCTTTGGCATGATGGTGCATCCCATGCATGATCGTGATAGAGAGTTGGAGTAAGGCCATGCACAATCGTGCATAGGATGCACGATCGTGTGCAAGAAGCTTGTCCAGGTTATGAGTTTTTTAAAATATTTTTGACAATTCAGGGCTATTTTGGAACCAAAAAAACACGTGGAAAAAGCTAGATACAACCCTAGAAGGCTTAAGATTATATAAAGGAAGAGAACAAATCAATTGGCGGTCCCAAAAAAAATAAAAAGCGGAGATCAAAAAGAGAAAAATTTAAAGAACAAAAGCTACCGTTTCTAGTTCAAGGCAAAGAAGTGAAAACATCTAGATTTAATTTTCTACTCTTTTATTTTATTACCTTGCTATTTTTAAATATTAATGATGACTCAATTGGCATATATAGTTACATCTATAGATTACTAAATTCCTTTTATGATTTACTCTGAATTTATTTGTTAAACTTTACATTTTTTATTTAATGAAATATGCTTGTGATGTTTATTACTTTATATTGTAACATCAAATTAATAGGCATTTAAAGAGAGATCTTAGTTTATTATTTACCTATAGGATTGCTTTAAATCCATTTGCATTGTTAGGAAGAGTATTGATATATCGAGAGACCACAATTTAGTTTTTATCTATCTTAATTGAGATTACTTAATTATATCTAGAGAATGAGTAATCATAATTATTAGAAATTTAGGGTCAAGTAAGGTAAAAAAAAAAAGATAGAAGTAATTCCTAATTTTCATCATTGATCAATCAATAATTCCACTACTACTTATTTCATTGTTTAATTATCAATTCTTTATTTTTCTTTAAAGTTTACTAAATTATCTTATTGTTTACTTTAAACAAAGGTTATAAGAATTTTTGGGTGACTACTCTAATCCTTGTGAGACGATACTTTTTATTCTATAAGATACGATTTGTATACTTGTAATAAATAAAGTTTTTAATCTAAACTTCAATAGTTTTAAGCTGAGATATGATGTTCTAATTATATATGAGTTGATTTTGGACTTAGTCCAATTTTACCTAAAGTCTCCTTAAAACTCCTTAATAGGTTGGGAATATAAAAGGAAAAGAATATCACATTTGCTAACTCTTTCATTACTAATAAGGAACATGAGGGTGGAGAGAAAAGTTGGAGGGAAAAATTATAAATATGTTAGGGCATAATTACAACATGTCTCGTGTTCTTGGGGGGAGTTTCCCCTCCTCTTCTTTTGTCTCTAAGCATGCCTAAGTTGAGACGAGATGATTAAGAGGATGTCATGAAATTTGTGTCTCGATGATAATGCCCACAAAGCAATCTGCACATAACAACACTTAACTTTCCTCTTCCTTTTATTATAAATCAAAATCTTCTTCAAAGATTTAGTGTTTTCTTTGCTTTCTCTCTTTTAAACATTGTGGTTGTTTTCTGGTTGGGAACGCGTAAGCCACCTCTTACCAGTAAGATGATTATATTATTATTTACAGTTTTGTCCACAAAAAAGCAAGTTTTGCGTGATTTGACCAATATTTTAAAAATTGGATTGAAAGTTAAATCAATAAGATAAAAATTTTAAAGTTTAAAAGATTTAACTAATATTAGACCGTCATAAATCCAACTAAATATTAAGTGCCTGTTTGGATGAGCTTATATCAGTATAACTTTTATCAGTAGAGCTTTTTTCAGTAGAGCTTTTTTCAGAAAAGCTTTTTTAAGAAGCCAGTTGACTGTTTGGTTGTCAATTAAAAAAATAACTATTTTGAAAGAGCTTCATACAGTAGACTGTTTGGCAACATAAAAATAAAAAACACTTTTATTAATTTTAACTATACTTTATTTTGTAATAAAAATTATTTATGCATATAAATAATATTTAAACTATATTAAACAATGAGTTTACATTTACTTTACAATTGTTTGACAAATTAACTTCCATCTTTTAGAAAATTATTTAAAGAGATGTCTCATTTTCTTGTAGGAAATAAAACTAATATCAAAAATAAATATTAAAACATATAAAAAGCTAAATAATATTATAATCTCAAAATAAATATTCAAGTTGAGTAAATAGTTAAATATATAATAAATTATACATTTTATTGTAATACAAGAAGATTTGCAATATGGTCATTCGCATCATTCATCTCGTTATTTTGTGGCTCATCTAAACGATTTTCTTCAACGTTTTCATTTCCATTGGTTTCTTCATTTGTAGGAAGCAATTCATTATCTTCATTATAAGGAGAAAACTCTTCAGTAGGGTTCTGCAAAGGGGTTTAAAGATTTTGAGTTGGGAGTGTTAGGGTTCATGCCTGGCTAATGTAGCTGTGGTGAACAGTCTGTGTTAAAGGTGAAGATCTACGAATAAGGCGGTGTAGAAATGCAAAACAATAAGGGGCTTGTTGAAGTTGCTGCACAATGAATTTACGCAGAGCAAAACACGTAAACATAAAACGTAAAACGTAGAGCGAAACACGGCACCAAACGCAGCAAAAGGAAGGCCAGAATGAATAAAACATGCAAGCATAGAAAAACAAGCAGTAGAGGAAAAAATGCAGAAGAATAAAACATACAATAGAGTGTTGATTGGATTCGTGACCGGAAGACACAACCCAAAATAAATGCAGAAGAATAAAACATGCACTTATGATTGGTTTGCAAAGTAGAAGATTCCCTTAAGAAGATGGCCGTCCCTTGAGAAGTTCCCTTGAGAAGATGAGTATGTTTATTGAGAAGTCGGTGGGTTTGCAAAAAAAAAACATGAAGAGTTAGAAAGCGAAAGACGAAAGTTGAAGGAAGAGAAAACCAAAGATAAAACGTTATAAATGTAAATGACGTAAAAAAAAGTCTACCAAAAAAGCCAAAATAAGGAGTGTTTTTGAAAAGCTTCAAATTTGAGCTTCTTAAAAAGTTATATTTTATCTTCTAAAAAAGCTATTTCTATTTAAAAAATTCTTTCGAAATTTACGACCAAATACTCATTTTTTAAAAAAATAACTTTTGCGGTAGAAAAAGCACTTTTTCAGCTTTCAAAAGCTGAACCAAACGGGTACTAAATAAAGTTAAAGAATTAAAGATATGATTGAAAGAAATTGTTCTTACCTATAGAAGAATTTGAAGTTTAAATAAAAAAGATTGTTAAATAAAAATTAATTAATTAATTTTAATTTATAATAATTTATTAATTTACAAAAATTGACTGATTAATTAATAACTCGACCGATTTTTATCAACAAAAATTATTAAAATAAATCAAACTAAAAAATTTAAAACTGATTTGAAAACTTAAAAAATTCAAAATTTTTATAATCAGTTAAACGTGCCAAGTTTTTTAGTATTCAAATTTAACAGCCCTGCCCAAGCATGTAGTGTGCAAGTTCGGGAACCACGAAGAGCCAAGTCACCGGAGTGCCTTTCCCAGGTGTACTCACCACCATGGACTTACTTGGTCGGTCTGTTGCCACTTAAATAGTGTTGCTTCCTAGGATGAGTTTTATATAAAATAAAATTAGGCTTTTAAAAATTTCCGAAAGTCTCATTTTTGTAAATTATGCAATTCATTTAAATCAAATCGAACATTTAATATAATATCAATTTAATGAGGACTGTGGTTACTTGGACATTAAAGTACAATAACAGCAGAATTTTAAGACAAATTCAACGGTTGTGTTTCATTAAACAGAGTTTGATCGGAAAGTGTTGTGTGGTTGGTGTATAAAAGCATGAAATATTTCGCATGTGCTATTTATTTTTTGGATAAGTGACTTATCCGTGTCTAAAATGAGTCCAGTAGTTTTCCAAGGGCTTATGTATAGACTTCTTAACCATTACTCAGAGAAGAGGTGAAGTGAATTGAACAATAATGCAAGGAGTTAAAAACTAAACTGAAACGGGTTAATACTTAATAATGTGATTGAATTAATTAATATTGGTGGAAAGTATTTTTGACGAAGAAATATGGGAATTCAAGGCATTCAATTCAGAGGACGTTGAAACAGAAAGAACAAATAAAGGTGTAAAATATTAATTATTGTGTTTAAAAATTAGAGTCTATAGAACTTATGAAACCAAAAGATATTTGCTTCCATTGCAGGCAAGTCAGCATGTTGGCGTTTCCTCTTCTGAACTGGTTCCTCTAGTTTCAGGACTCTGGATAGCTTCAAGTTCTAGGGTTTTCAAAGCCACCCAGTTCAATTTCCTCTCTTCCCCTTCATCTCGTGCTCTCTGCCTCTGGTACTTAATTCCTCCGTTTCTTGTACGAATTTGCTCGTGGGTACGTTTCTTTTTTAATTCCTCCGTTTCTTTCTTGGACTGCTGAGAAGATAGAGTATTGATGCCCATTTGAAGTTTCGTAAGAGCTGTTGCTGGGTTTTCTCGTTTTGTTGAAGTTGTGAGTTCTTTTGGTACTTTGATTAACAGTGAAATTGGTATTCTTTTTATTTGAGGTTTTGGTTTCTGGGTTTTGATATTTGCTCATGATATATGTGTTTGAAGTTTTGAATTTTGTGGATGAAGTGTAATGGATTGATTTCCCTTTTTCGTTTTTTATTTGACCGTTTTTGAATTATATAGCTGATGCTATTGATTTTATCTTCCTAGATTACTGAGGTACTTGGCAATCTGACTAGACAAGTGTCTTTACATTTCGAGATGGATGAATGAAACAGATTTGTATATATTGATGATATGGATGAAAGAGGGGTAGATGAAATGGGGACACTTGATGTTTCCGAGGGGGCACATCTGCATGGCAAAGAGAATGAGTGCCCCACAAAACCATCTGACAGCTACATTTTGTTAGAGTCTCGTGAAATAGCCATACCTGGTGAAGATGACTATTGTGAGAGCTCATTCCATGTACTTGCAAATGGTCTGGGGGGTAAGGATATAAATAGGAGTTGCAGTGCTGTGGAGGGATCTGAACAGCCTTGTATTACCCCTCGCTACATGGATGATGCTGGTAACATGGTTGAAGAATTAATGGTGAGAGATTTTGATAGTTCAAATTTGGCTATAGTTGGTACCTCAAATAATAGGGAAAAGATGCAAACTAGGCAGGGTCAGTGGCAACATCGTTCTCAACAGGGTCATGGATCAGGAATTGGTAGTTCACGTACCAACAATTTTCACAGGGACAATGGTCAGAATTTGCAAAGTGTATGGGAGGATGTCGGGTATACTCCTTTCCCTGAAGTTTTTGATCAGAAAGCATCAAGTGATGATTGCAACCAAGTCATGGAACCGTTTGTAAATACTTCCTATGGACAAGGGTCAGAAAATATGACCTCTCACAGTGGAATGCGAACAAAAATTTTGTCAAAATCAGGATTCTCTGAATTTTTTGTAAAGAATACTTTGAAGGGTAAAGGAATCGTTTTGAGAGGCCCACCTCAGGGTGGCATGAAACTTGAATCTAGGGACACGAATACCGGAATGGCTGCTGCTGGCACATCAGTCTGTTCTAATGTTTCACAAGTCTTGGGTGTAGATACTATGATTCCTTCTTATGCTGGTTTTACCGGGCCCATACCTGGTGGTTCTGTACATGATGGAGTGAATTTAAGAGAATGGCTGAATTATGGGCGTCAGAAAGTAACTAAAGTTGAGTGCCTGCGTATCTTTAGACAGATTTTGGATCTGGTGGATTGTTCTCACGCTCATGGAGTTGCTTTGCACGACTTACGATTGTCTTCATTCAAGTTATTGTGCTCAAATCAAGTTAAATACGTTGGTTCAATTGTCGAGAAGGATGCGAGTGAGGTTGCTCGGGTCGAAGATAAAACTTTCTCTAATAATATGGTAAAAAGACGACCACTAGAGCTGGGAATGTTTCCATCTTTGGGTGTATGTCCAAAGAAGCAGAAGCTTGATGAGAATATGAACTATACAAGGCAGTGGCCTCAGTTTACTCCAAAATATTGGTTCAAAGTTGGCCCTAAAACTGATGTGAACATTAGTGTTGCCAATGCAAAAGACGTCAGTAATGAAGCTAATGTATATGATAAATATGCAAATAGAATGCAGGCCACGTCAACCACTTGTCGGTTGTCTAATGTGCAACCGCAGTTGACTTCTGTTAGTGATCAGTTAGAAGACAAGTGGTATGCAAGTCCTGAGGAGCAGACTGAGGGTATCTGCACTATATCATCAAACGTTTACAGTCTGGGTGTGCTCCTGTTTGAGGTGGTAAAACTTGATTCTGTTTCTGTCATGGCTTGTGTGATCTACTTCTGAAAGATATATTTGAGGATTGCTCAAGTTATGGGTTTGAGTAGTCCTTAAATAGAAAACCTACGTTTGTTTACAGCATGATGCAGCTTGTCAATATAATGTGTTGGTTACCTGAAAGATTTTTCTTGAACATGTGTTTTCGAAAGCATAATTACTTGTGATATTACTATGGTTACTTGCGATATATAGTCCTAGCATCCTGAAAATTGTTGTCACCCTCTAGGCACTTAAAACAAAGGGATTAAATATTGTATTGTTGTTCATCTCATTATAGCCTTATCACTTGTGATGCCATAAAGATGCTACTATTTCATAGAAAGGCACTGGGATGTGTTCTGTTTTGTCTACCACTTTGGTCCATATGATTAATGATTCATACTTGAAAGATATTCAGATGCTGCTTGATTTCATCTTGCCGTATATTTGGAGTCTGCTCAGAATTATTGCAGTTTGTCACCTACTATTGATCTCTACTTGGATTTTTGATGAATGCTTGACTGAAGATTTTCTAGTTCAGCTAGATCTTTTTGGATTTTTGATGAATGCTTGACTGAAGATTTTCTAGTTCAGCTAGATCTTTCCTTACGTCTGGATCTCTTCTAAAGTATATCTTTTCTAAGATGCTTGAAGATATTTTTTTTCGATGTGGTATACCTTCTAGTTTTTTATTCAGTTGCTTGAGTAAAATCTTTTTTCAGTTTTGATCCAAAAATTTAGGTTACGTTAGCTTTAAGTTGATGAGTGGACACCATGGAATCTTACTTTTTGATTCTATTTTGCATTTATGTTCTTATATTCTTCCATAGCTAATTTTAGATGATTTTTGTTATCTTATATACTATATGATCTATCTTTATGGGCCTCATAGGCATTTTATTGGTTGACAACTTAAGTTAGCAAGCAATTTATAGCCAGCTAACAATTTAGTTTAGACTTCTTTATGTCCAGTCCTGTTGAACTTCTTGAATTTCAGACCATTTTATTATTTCCTCTTACGTTAGACTAGCTGTGAAAAGTTCTTGATCTTACCTGTACAAACCTGTGAATTTGTATCAATAAGATAGCCTAATGTATATTTGTTTTCACGGTTCAAGGTATGACATTCACTTTTGGTATTGTTCAGCATATGTTCTGTTTGGATTAATTAGAACAGGACCTGGGGAGTGGTTATCAAGGTGTCTCTGTTAAGGTATTAAGTGGCAAAATGGAGAAATGGGATTAAGTGTCAAGAGTTGGGTCTGTTTTCTTATTTAGTAGTGGTTGGGTGTGGAAAACCAGGATTAGAAACTTAAAAGTTACTGAACTTTATTCTATTAGTCTTAAGCTAAAAAGAAATCTTCAAATTACCAAACCTGCTAAGGAGATAAAAATGATATTAACTTCTTGTTACTTTTTGAGAGGCAAAAACTGATTGGCATCAGCTAATTTCCACTTATTGGAGTATCAATCATTTATTCACTGTTAGTTATGCTGTTGTGTCTGAATTTATGCTGCTACCTTAATTTCAAATAAGAAAAGGTATCACACTTTATTCTTCAAGCCTTCCTTGTAATCCTTTAGCTATTAGAGATTTGGATTTGTATATGCATATTTGTTTTTGTACTGTAGCATATGTATGCATAGTTCTTGCAACTGCTTATAGTCACTGTATTAACCTAGTCCTGCAGTGATAGCATTTTTCTGTGCACTTTCTGATTTGTTATGCTATGCCAATATTTTGTTACTCCCTGCTTCACACTTTTGGTTGAAGACTCTTGAGTACATATTTTCTGCTTTTATTTAATGGAATTATTCTTTCAGTTGCTTGGTCATTTTGAATCTGAAAGAGCACATGCCGTGGCAATGTTGGAGCTGCGACACAGGATTCTTCCTCCACGTTTTCTTTCAGAGAATCAAAAGGAAGCTGGATTTTGTCTGTGGTTACTTCATCCTGAGCCTTCATCACGCCCAACAACAAGGTAACATAGCTTGTTTTGACTTCCATAACATTTCAGGTATCATGTGATATCAGGACTTTAAAAGCCTGACCCAATGATGCAGGGTGTCGAAATTATCTGATAGGAACTGAGTGCAAATCACCATATTTGTTAGTGTATGTGACATGACTTAAAATCTGTTTCCCGTGTAGTTGTTTTGCTTCAAAGTTTGACATTTAACTCCTTACTCGTTATGCAATCAAATGTCTTATGTCTGCGTCTGTCCTTTGAGGCTAGATATGCTGTTGATTGGGCTGTGGCAAGAGGCTCCAACACCATCTTTGTCTGTGTATAAATAGATAATGGATCCTCTCAAGTATCCTTACACATATATACAGGTAGAGGGATTGCGAGGGGAAAAATTTTGGCTTGAAGAATTGCCATTACAAAGTAGAGGATATTGATCCCTTTTCCCCAACATATCAGCAGTTTACTTTAACTGAGTTTTGGCCCTTCTTCTCTTTGATTTGTTGACCCAATTATTTATATGTGGACCCAACAGTAACAGCAAGTCTGACTCTTTTTATCTGATATAAATGTTTGTTTTTTCTTGGTTTGAATTTTTGTGTCATATTGAAGTTCATTGCTTAAAGGATAGGACTCTTACTCTATTATGTCCATTAGTTACCGATTCTCTGAAGAAGTAGCCTATGCTCATGGGTAGGCATTCTAACCTTTTTCTTTATTCGTGAAAATGTATTTCACTTTTGAATGCATACAGGGAATGAGTGATTCTGTAATTATCTTTAATCAACTATTTAAAATACCTCATATGTTATACACTAGCCTTTGGTTTTATGTGACAGGGAAATCCTGCAATCTGAATTGATTACAGGATTGGAAGAGGTGTCTGCTGAAAAACTTTCATACTCAGTTGACCAAGATGATGCAGAATCAGAGCTTTTAATGCATTTCCTTGTCTCATTGAAAGATCATAAGCAAAAACAATCTGCTAAGTTAGTGGAAGATATTAGGTCGTTAGATGCGGATATTGAAGAAGTTGAAAGGAGGAGTCATCCAGAAGGCTTGGTTCACTCGTCCAAACATGGTGAGCTACTGGATGGTATTCAAAACAATGCTCACAGAGAATGCTTGAGCTTCGAGCCACTTTCTCCAGTTTCATTTAGCTCTAATGCAAATAAAACAAAATTTATGAACAATATTAGTCAGCTTGAAAGTGCTTACTTCTCAATGAGATCCAAAATCCAATCCCCTGAAACTGATGCTACTATTCGTCGTGATAGAGATTTACTAACAGATCGTGAGAACTGCTGTGTAGCACAAATGGCTGAAGAAGGACAAACTCACACTGATCGCGTTGGAGCCTTTTTTGACGGTTTATGCAAGTATGCTAGGTACAGTAAGTTTGAAGTACGTGGGCTACTAAGAACTGGGGATTTCAATAGTTCTGCTAATGTGATTTGTTCCTTAAGTTTTGACCGGGATGCTGACTATTTTGCTGCTGCTGGAGTTTCAAAGAAAATTAAAGTTTTTGAGTTTGATGCACTCTTCAATGATTCTGTTGATATTCATTATCCTGTTATTGAAATGTCAAATAAATCAAAGCTCAGCTGTATTTGCTGGAATAATTATATCAAGAATTATCTGGCTTCAACTGGCTATGATGGTGTGGTGAAGGTGTGTCATCTTTTCTTTTGTTGCTTGCAAGTCTAAAACTTGTCTTTGGATATTAAGAGCTCACCAGTGATGGATTTTAATTTCCTGTATCAGTTTGAGTTCATTAATTTGGTTTGTCAGTGTGTACTGATATGACATGTTTTCTGTTGATTGTTAAAGTCCCAATTTATACAGGAATGCAGTCTCTGGTATATGGACATCATCGGTCAAGTTGGAAATTTATGATTTGATTAGATCTTCAAATTATCACTGTCCAAACTCAAATTCAATATGGATCAAATAGTAAATAGCTGCCCCAAAATTGTCTCCTATTTCTACTTTAATATCACAGTTTATAGATAACCAATGTTGAATTTTTTGAAGCGTCATCACTTGGAAAAAAAACCATTTGATGTTTTATAGTATGACAAGATCTGAGGACATTGGTTGATTTATCAGATGTTTTTCCACTTTTTACAGCTTGCAGTTAGTATGTAGTCTGTGATTACTATATTTATGAATGTAGATGCAAGCAATATGGTTTCCTGTTTGGCCTTCCTTAACATATCATCTACATCCATTTTGTTTATTTCTTCATAATGCTTCCAATGCATTGCTTGTAAATTCCTCGTTCAATGGATTTCAGTTATGGGATGTCAGTACTGGTCAAGGGGTTTTTCAATATAGTGAGCATGAGAAAAGGGCTTGGTCTGTTGATTTTTCTCAAGTATATCCGACAAAATTAGCTAGTGGCAGTGATGACTGTTCTGTGAAGCTGTGGAATATTAACGAGGTATGTTCTTGCTTTCTCATCCTATGCACGTAAGTTATTTACAACTGAGGAGAGTCAGGGATTGGGCAATTTATCACCAAAGACAGAAGTTTTCTTGTCTCCTTTTAACTAAGTCTTCTTGTTCTGCAGGAAATTATATTACAACTCCCCGTTTCATGATTGCATTGAGTTATAACACATAATACTATTTGTGTATTTGAGGGATAAATAAGGTGATATAAGCATGCATCTTCATCCATGTTTGTGACCATGATGTTGTCAAGATAGTTGAGTGCAAATTATAAAAAAGCCATACATTCCACTGAGATTTTCCATACTTGTTTACATGAGTGCTGATCTTTGTCTTAGCACTAGCGGCTATTTGAAACATAATATTCTTATGATGCTTATTTTTGCAGAAGAACAGTATAGCCACAATAAGGAGCATTGCCAATATTTGCTGCGTTCAGTTCTCTTCTCATTCCACTCATCTACTGGCCTTTGGGTCTGCAGATTATAGAACCTATTGCTATGACCTTCGGAATGTTAGAACACCTTGGTGTGTGCTAACTGGCCATGACAAAACTGTGAGCTATGTGAAATTTGTGGAATCTGACACTCTCGTTACTGCATCAACTGACAACTCACTAAAGCTTTGGAATCTCAATAAAACCCATTCGAGTGGCTTATCCACTAATGATGCTTGCAGCTTAACCCTAAGTGGGCATACTAATGATAAGGTATTATTTTGTGAGTTTAATGTCATTGTTTTTGTCACAGAATCCTTTAAGGAATTAAACTTTGTGATTATTGTCATTCTGGTCTCTGTTTCAATTGTTTTTCTCTTTCCTGTTTGTTCTTTTCTGGTTTCATTTTAATTTAGTCTTTGTTACTTCCTCAGAACTTTGTGGGCTTGTCCGTGTCTGATGGCTACATAGCTTGTGGTTCAGAAACAAATGAGGTATGACTTTTAACTTCCTAGTGCATTTGTTGGATAATGAATGAAGTGTTCTATTCTTTAATGAATGGGAATTTCATACACTTACTGTGTGGGGGGCACAGAATGTGATATTTCCAAATTCATTAGAGCATTGTATTGTCCTGTCTTTACCTCATGATGCGATCTCGTTTCAGGTTTATGCTTACTATAAATCTCTACCTATTCCAATCACTTCACACAAATTTGGTTCAATTGACCCAATTTCTGGTAAAGAGACCAATGATGACAATGGGCAGTTTGTTTCAAGTGTCTGCTGGAGACGGAAGTCAGACACGGTCATTGCAGCCAATTCAAGTGGGTGCATAAAAGTTCTGCAGATGGTTTAGAGAATATTTATCCTCTTGAATTTATAAAGAATCTGTATTTCCCCGAATCCTGTACTGCCTTGGCAGCGAGCAGCAAAGTCCTGGTGGGGCTCAATCGCAAGCTGGTGCCGCCAAGCTTGTTCACAAAATTCTTTTGGCATGGGGTTCCATTTATCTATGCTTTATGGGATGGAGGGTTTTCAATCAGCTGTATTTCCAATTTGTAGCCAGTAAGGGTATCCTAGTCCAGCTCACCAAGCTCGCAAAAGAAAATACTGGCATGGGGATGATTTTCAGATGAAAAATCTTAGTATGTATGAAGAATAGAGGTTGGAGCCAGTTTTTTAAAACAATGATCAAGGACCAGCTTTCTTGGGAAAAGCATGGATAAATATCTTGAAGATGCCGTGAGTATCTTAATGGTAGTAAGTTATAGCTGCGGTTATCTTGTCTGACCAGCATCTACATGTGCTACATATAAGCGCTATTACAGAATGCACGGTCCTGCTTGATTATAGACAATTTCTTGACGAGCTGCTGCTTGTACAGCTCAGAAGCGAAGTAGGATGTGCCGAGCAATTACATCAATTCCTTGCTGACTTGTAACTGTAGATTTTGTATTTTCGAATGCTAGCAATTGTAAATTTTGATAGAAAATTCCATGTATATGTTATATTTGTCTCCAGTATCGTGCATATCTTGTCTGGGTGTAGGACTCAATGTATATGTTATATTTGTCTCCAGTATCGTGCATATCTTGTCTGGGTGTAGGACATTCGCTACCAGCACATTCTCTTAATCCTGTAACTCGGCTTGAGCACAGGAAAGAACCTGAACTGGATGTTATACCTTTCTACAATCTCATATACTCCAAAAACAGGGAGAGTACTACTGGAGAATAAGAGAATTAATATTACATAAGCAAGAACATATGCTCTCCTGATGTGTTGTAGCACATGAAACTTCTCAAGTAAGAAACAAATATGCGTAGCTATCTGTGACAGCAAAACTCTGATAAGATTGCGAATACAAAAGAGAGAAGATATTCCCCTACTTCTTGACGATCAAAGGTCCAGGGGCTATGACTTTTTAGGTCCTGGGATTTGTCTGCATAACCTATGATTGTCAGGTTCAAGGAACTCTTGAATAATGTTTTGCTCGCTCGGCTCCCTTTCAAAACATAGTCTGTGACAGCCATCGCTTCGATATTATTGCAGTTGATGGTTTTGGTTTGACTGTAAAACAAATCAAATAGTCTTTGGTTTCATTTTGCCGAATATATTATTATATTTCATATGATAAATGAGTCCACAGAGAGAAGCCGACGAGGAGTGTGAGGTGTTAGGGAAATAAAGATTCCAACGGAATTAGCGTACGAGGAAGGGAATTTGGTAGAAGGAAGAGACGCACGTTAAGGGTAGAGAGACGACATAGAATCCATTGATAGAGAGAGACAAAGGATTGCAACAATACACACTGAAATCATGCCCTTAAAGCCACACGTATTCGGTTTAAATCCACTTAATACATTCCTCTACGATCCTCCCTATTCTATTACTCTGGTCTCGCTATTTAATTAAACGCTGCGCTTTGCTTCTCTGTCTTTCCCAGTGTTAACGATCGTCAATTCTTATTTCATATCGTCTTCTCCGATTTGCTCTATAACAATTCCCTTTCCCTTAACATTTTTGTCCACCAAATTAATCTCCGGGTAATGCTTCTAGAGATCAAACAGATATTCCCACGTTACTTCCGTGCTTCCCCCATCCAACCATTGCACCAATAGTTGCGTTACTGCTCTGTTGTTCTTCTTGGTAATGCGTCGATCTAGGATTGCTTCTAGAATCCGCTCCACTGACGTGATGAATTCTGGGAGTTCTGAACAAACTCTAGCCTGGTTCCCCCTTACCTTCTTCAACTGCGAGACATGAAACATAGGGTGGATCAAAGAGGTGGCAGGAAGTTCGAGCTTATAAGCCACCTGCCCTATCTTTTGTATGATTTTGTACGGTCCATAATACAGAAGAGACAACTTCTGGTTACTCCTCCGTTGTAATGAATTTTGCCTGTAGAGTTGTAATTTAAGTAGCGTCATGTCCCCAATTGCGAATTCACGTTCTGAACGATTGGAATCTACATACTGTTTCATTCTATTTTGTGCCCTCTACAAATGGAATCTCGTCATGTCAATAATTGCTTCTATGTTCTTAAGCACTCTGTTCACCTCTATCACCTTGGAGTCCCCCGCAATGTATGGTGTATAAACAGGCAATGAATAGCCGTATAAAACTTCGAAGGGGGTACACCCAATAGACGGACAGTAAGTAGTGTTATACCACCACTCTTCCACTGCCAGCCATTCACTCTATTTCTGTGGAGTCTCCACGCAACAACATCGTAGATATGTTTCTAAAATTTTATTAACTGCTTCAGTGAGACCATCAATCTGTGGGTGATACGCGGTGGAGCACTTGAGCTGAACCCCTTGCAACTTTAGCAGCTCCTGCCAGAACTTGCTCATGAAGATAGGATCTCTATCGCTAATAATGAACTCTGGCATACCATGCAATTTAAATACATTTGTAAGAAACAATTCAGCGATATCACTAGCCGCATAAGGATGCTACACCGCTACAAAGTGGGCATACTTTGGAAAGCGATCGACCACCACCAAAATGACTAACTTGCCTTTTGACGCCGGTAGCCCCTCAATAAAGTCAAGAATAACCTCCCTCCAACTTCCCTCCTGAATAGCGATTGGCTGTAAGAGTCCTGGGTACGTTGCATTGTCATACTTGTTCCGTTGACAACTCATACAATCCTGAACGTATCATCGCACATCTCTCGCTAGTCCCTTCCAGAAGAACATACTCTGTATCTTCTTGGTCGTAGCTGCTGCTCCCGCATGTCCTCTGATAGCGTCATCGTGGCTAATTCCAATTATTTGCTTCCTTAATGCCAAGTTATTACCAATAACTAGTCGGCCCTTCCACCTGAGCAATTCATCCTTCCACTCATATGCGCTTGGTTTCCTCACACCATTGTTTAATTCTGTAATTAAACCTTGTATCGACGGATCCTGTTCCTAACTTTTTCTTATCTCTTTCATCAATTGTCCATGCAATTGTGACACTGATAACGTCATCAATTCCACACTCGTGATTCTGGATGGAGCATTAGTGGCGTTATTCTCCTTTCTGCTCCGATACTGGACTTCGAAATCATATCCTAGTAACTTAGGAAGCCATGATTATTGGAACGGTGTTGTTAATCTCTGCTCTAATAGGTACTTAAGGCTCCAGTGATCGGTTTTGACCACAAAAGGCTTACAACTCATGTAATGATGCCAATGTTTGATTGCTTTGATGATGGCTAGGAATTCCTTTTCATATGTTGATAATCTGTAATGTCCTCTTGCAAGCGCTTTACTAAGAAACGCTACTGGGTGACCCTTTTGTTGCAACATCGGTCCTATGCCTTGCCCACTGGCGTCCGCTTTGATGATAAACATCTTCAAAAAATCAGGCAGTGTTAATACTGGAGCAGACGTAATTGCCAGTTTTAATTGCTCAAAGGCATTCTGCTCCTCCTCCCCCCATTCCCACTGGTTCATTCGATCCTTCTTAAGTAATTCTGTCAATGGCTTCGCTAACACCCCATAGCCTTTAATAAACCGTCGATAGTAAGCCATGATTCCTAAGAATCCCTGATGCTCCTTGAGATTTTTAGGCGTCACCCATTCCATGATTATCTTAACTTTCCGGAGGTCGGTGGCAACCCCCATCTCTGATATCATATATCCCAAATATTCCACCTGGCGTGCCCCGAATACTCATTTATCCCCTCTCAGAAATAATTGATTTTTTCTCAACGTCTCCATGGCCGTGGAAATGTGTTGAACATGCGACTATAGGGAGGAACTATAAATAAGGATGTCGTCGAAGAATATCAGTATAAAACGACGTAGGTGCGACTTGAATAGCTCGTTCATCAGTCGCTAGAACGTCGAAGGCGTATTCATCAGACCCAAGGGCATTACGAGGAATTCGTAATGACCCTCGTGGGTTCTAAACGTCGTCTTTGCTACATCCTCCGTCTGGATCCTGATTTGATGGTAACTGGACTAGAGGTCTAATTTAGTAAACCAGTCGGCACCAAGTAACTCGTCCAGAAGTTCCTCAATCAGTGGTATTGGGAATTTGTCCTTCACCGTCTGTTTATTCAATTCTCTACAGTCGACACACATTCACCAGGAATCATCTTTTTTCTTGACCAGAACTACTGGTGAAGCAAATGGCCTATAGCTCTGTCTAATGAACCCCTGTTTCAGAAGGTTCTTCACCGCTTGTTCTATGATATCCTTCTGAGCTCCTGAATACCTGTATGGCTGAACATTAATGGCTTCCACCCCTTCTTTTATAACTATTTGATGGTTGTGCTGGTGATTTGGAGGCAGTTCGGTCGGTTCTTGGAAGACATCCGCGTATTCTGACAAGATAACATTGATTTCATCAAAAGCACTCCACTGGTCTGCCGTCATCTGCATTTGTTGCAATTGAAATTCCACCGGTGTCGACAACTGCATCATGCATAATTAGCTCTTCGATGATCTACGCAACTTGTAACACCCCACTCCCGCATGACCCGAACCCGACATCGATGGTGATATTCGAGTCCGTGCCCTGCGAGGGTGGCGT
>JAOSBK010000206.1:31227484-31240791 GCA_027568895.1 Erythroxylum shatona
CTTTAATGCTATCACATACTAATTAATGTCAACTCAATTAATGCTAACACAACTTACTCAATTAATCTAATCATGCTTAATTTTTAAATAAAAAAAAATTCGGGGCTAACAACTTTCGTGCCCCAAGTTGAGCTTAAAGGTGGTGTTACAGATATATGTATCATTAGCTATTGTTATCATCATTATAACACATTTCTCATCATTGTTGTAATAAAACTGTAACAGAATTATTTATACACACACACACACACACACACACACACACACAACCTCTACCCACAGCAAAGTTAAGGAGGCATATTCACTAACTCTCAATAAGGCCACCATCTTTAATTTTAACTTAATATATAAGTAAATCTGGTTACCTAGTAAATTTTAGATTTATTTAGATTTTATGGTTAGCAATTAAAAGAAAATTTTCAATTGTTACTAAAGTTGAAGCATTTCCTATAGCGCCCCTTACCTTAGGGTACATACTGGGATGCCCTGAGGACATTTTACTACATAACCTATGATAATGGCACGCTACGTTCAATCATAACATTCACTTAACATGACATCATCTACCTTTATTCTCTTATAAACATCATAAGGAAAGTCATAATATTTTAAAACCAAATTTCTTCATTTCATTTTGTAGAAACCGAATGTCTATAATGTATCTTTCAACATTCATATTTATACAACATCATAGCCTAATAAAAAAAGTGTTACATGGAAGAGGAAATATATAAAATCTATCTAATCTGTCCATATCCAGCTGATTGACCTTTGAACCATTTCTTCTTATTCCTAAAAACAAAATTCTACATTACTTGTAGCATCCCTTAGTAGCTAATATCGTCTCTCGGTTTTGAAAAATCAACGTTACAATTTTGATAAGGTTTGCAAACTCAAAGAGGTAACCATCATCGATAATTAACTTAATTTATGCATCACATCAATATATTTAACATATTAGTCATATCTTTTTTTGCATATTAATAAAATGCCACATTTCACTTTCAAAGCAATCATCATAATCCTTGCATTCATATACAATACATATATCAAGTATAAAATCAATGCACGTGAGACTCACTTTGATTTATTATTATCATTGCGACTGAGTGCCTTTTTACTAACTCGTATCCCTTAGTGGATACCGAGTTGTATCAATTTATGTCCTATATCTCTTAGTAGATACCGGGTACATTTTACAATTGAGCTTGAGGCTCTAATCACAATACTATCTTTAAGCTCTTTATCTTTGAGACTCTAGTTATAACTTCCTTTATCTTACATGCATTCATGTATTGAATGTTTCACATAACTTATTATCAGTCAATCACATGATTACACATTCACATTCAAATCACATTTATCATTGAACCTTAGTCCAACATTCAATAGAATTGTTGAGCAACATTTATTTCATCACATTCACATACAAGGAGTACTTCAATAACTCATCATACACCAGAATCATCGGACCTTCATTATTTGGAATAAAAAAAATCAATTCATATTCCTTCAATAATTCAAACATAATATAAAGCAAACAAGTGATTGGGTGAGACCGCCTAGGTTACTCACAAGTCACTCCCAAAGCTAATATCTGGAAGTTTCGACAACGTCTAGAGGTTAATGTTCTAGTTGCTCCTCTATAATAATCAATATACACATATCACAAATTGTCACAATTGTAAGTGTTTTATAATGCACATGTCTGCATATAAAATATGCACAATGCATTTTCATGACAATCCTGGGTATTTTTCCATTATTTTCATCACGTAAATTACCAACTCATATAAGTACCATGTATACTTATGATGTATACCTCAATAAAAGTCATTAGAATCCCAATTCATAACTCATTTGATCAAAACCCAAATTATTACTGAAACACATCTTCAGGTCCATAATGCATGATCAATCATACAATGAAAATGAAGTAATTTAGGAACACTTTCTATTTGATAAGTGTCCTTCTACCTCTTAAGTTTCTAATAACAATAAAATCATTCAATTTGGATTAGTATTATAAAAGTTATGCTCCAAATATTTTCGGGTTGATTCTATTCTAAGGCAGTGCCCTATACTCTACTTGCATACAGAAATTGAAAGATTAGAGAATGAATTAAAATTCGATTTCTTCAGATAATTTGTATCCCTATGTCTCTAGTTTACTCCAAATCAAAAATCATCCCATCTGGATAACTACAAAACAAGACATTCCTAAAATATCAAAACATGTTCAGTGTAGAGAAAAGTTCGCTACGGTGAAGCTAAACCTAAAGTTGGTTGTGGTGAACTTTACTCGAAAAGAATCCTAGCTAGAACCTTTAAGTTCATCGTAGCGAAGCAAGTAGTTTGCCACGACAAACTTTCACAGACGCATACCTAACTTTTCAACTTCAGGTCAGATTTTAAGACTCTTATAGAAAGAATTTGAATTTGACTTCTTCATGAAAAGTGTAGCTATATGTCTCTATTTTAATCTAAGTTAAGAAACATCTCATTTAGATAACTAGAAAAAAAAAGTTATGGTTAAAAGACTAAAGCATACTCAGTGAACATTTTCCAGTCAATCATCTTCAAACTTTCCAAATTTCATACCTAACATAACTTGTACAAAGATCACCATTTTCTACTTCATTTACTCCTCATTCTCAACTTAATTTCATCTCAATATCATTGAAAAAAATCATGATCTAACTTTGATCATTAACCCAAAAAAAACAAGATGTGTTCATGTACCTATCCATCAACTTACAATTCTCATTAAAACATCCTTTTCATAACCAATCTATCTTTAAAACATAGCATAACTCAAGTTTCTTACTCATTATATACAACTTCAATCATCCATAGGACAATTCCTAACCCATTGTTTAGCATTTATATGAAACAAAACATCAATATATATATGTTTATTTCTTCACCAACATTATAATATATACAAAACTCCTTGTCATGATCATTCAACCTCTAAAACATCTCTATAAATCATTACTCATCAAGTATCATCAAATATATCCAAAAGCAAGAAAATTACATACTCTTCATCATCCACAGCACATACATACACAAAACACCATTTCATGTCATTAACCTCTAGCTATCATCATAAATGCTTCATTTAACATTACCCATAAAATTAAAACATGACTTACTTGATTTAGCTATCAAATCTTCAAACTCTTCAAGAAAAATAAAAAATACCTAACTTCAAATACAACCCACGATTATCACCAACTTGAGTGTTGGAAGGTTTGGGTTTTTGGTGACAATGAAAGAGAGAGCAAGATGAAGGAGTAGCAAATGGAAGATGAGAGGTTCAACGTGGGTGGAGATTTGAAGAATAAAAATCAAGAAGAGAAGAAAAGCCACAAAGGAGAGAAGATGAGAACCAAAAACAAAACACCTAGGTTCTCTTAAATAAGAAGCATAATGAGAGATGAAAGAAGGGTCTTTCAAAAGTAAGGACTTAAGACATGGTTTGGCAAGTGGCACTTGTCACTTGCCACATGTCCAATTCTTATAGCTTTAATCCAATTTATATTCTATTTGTCTCCCAATTTTCAATGACACTTTTCAATAAATCCTAAAGTCATTTTTCAAAATTTACATTGCCTTTGGACAGTAAATTCTACTTCCATTTATCAATAGTTTTGCCACTTGGAAATTTTGCTAATCCAAAATACCCAACAATTTCAAAAAATTTCTTCAAAAATTCCAAAAATTCAAAATTAGCAAATACACTCTCCAAATCAATTTTCAACACATAAAAACCAAAATTATCAATAATTACATTTATAAACAATTAGACCTAAAATGTCCATGAATGCATGTATAATCATTTTCATGTGTAAAAAAATTAACTATTGATGTGTATGTATATGTCGTATTATGCATGAACATGAAATGCATTTTCTAATCTCTCAATCATCTCTCATATATTCTATTCTAGTCTCAACATGGGTAACGAGATGTGACATTTCTAAACATATCATCTTTTGCAATCAGGAGGAGATAACATAACACTTATTCTTCCAACGCGAGTACTCCTCTTATATTTGGAATGGAATGAAAGTGATAAGTTGGTCTTGCTAAACTCTTAAAAATTGGAAGGTGATGCACTAATGTACAAGATCTCTATGGGAAATATAACTTACTTAATATGGTGTGAGAGGAACATAAGGGTGTTTCAAAACAAAATCGAGCCTAGGATAGCATACGGCTGAAAATCGTTGCCTCCATTAAAAAGCAGCTCATAACTCATGAGATTCAGTGCAAATGTAGCAATCAGATTACAAGTTAAAGGAAAATCATTGACAATGGAGAATGAGTTGACAACAGTAGCTCTCAAATGGAGTTATAATACTTCAAATTTTTTAGCAAGGCATGGCCCACATCATTAACATCTCATATGAATACTGTATTTGTAAACTTGGATAAGGTTAGTTTGTTAAGTCACCTTATTCGGAAGACCCTTATTCAAATTGTCTCTTTTGTAATATTATAACTCTTATCCATTTTATGAAATATTCTTTAATTTTTTAAAAAAGAAAGACATTGTGACAAATAAAAAATCATAAATTTTGTTTATTATGTAAACTAAATTTTTAAATAGATTTTATCTTTTTTACTATAAAATTAAATTTTAAAAATACTCAGAACTTGTTTAAAAGATAACAAGTTTAACAATTGTGTCAAAAATTTTAAAAATCCAATTTAATTTGAAATTAATCCTAAAAATTAATTACATAATTAAAGAAAATTACTTTTATATTTGAATTATTTGACAATGAAAAAATATTATATATTCCATGAAAAACTTCAAAAGAACTAACATGTTGTACTCCTTTTAGATATTAACTATGAGGGAGGAATCTAATAAGAAAATTTGACTTATTTTTTATTTCATAATCAAATTATAATTTGCCTTAAAGTGGCAGTGTAGAAAAGTTAACAAATTCTAAGTTTTTGGTGATTAAAAATGTGGTTAAAGAGAGTGATATTTACTCCAAAAATTAGGTGGACTTGGGTCATAATGTCTAGAAATTAGAAAAAAGGTCTAAAACTATGTTAAATTCATAAATTCATATATAGTGCATAATTAAGAATTATTATAAAAATCAAATCACAATTATCTTTATACGTCAAACTTATGCATTTATCTTCATCAAATAATCTTGTAATTTAAAAAATATCTCATGTTGATATCTATATATTAGATAAAAGTTTTAAAAAATGTATATTATTTCAACAAAAAAATCGTGTTAAACACTCATATTCATAATTTATCCTAAAATATTAATCTTTTTATTGTATTTTCTAAATTTTTATTAAATATTTTTATCTTATATTTAAAAAGAACAAAGATTCAATGATTGTACTAAAATTCATCATTAGTACTCAAAAACTTAAAGAATGTTAACATAATTATAATTTTATAGTGATAATGTGACATTTCTAATTTAGAATGATTGTTCAACCTTACAATTCAATAATCACACTATAGGCTAGGAATACTGAACTTGATTGAGTCTTTAGTAGGTAATTGACCCCCTATGGTTAACCATAGTATAAATTTGTGAGCTGGACTCAGGCTGAAGTCCCGTACTAGGCTATGACATTAGACTTTAGGCATGAGGTTCCCATTAATAGGTTCTTGTAAGTTCTCACTATGAAATTCAAATAGTTATCAAGTGTCCACTAGATTGTATCCACATTAGAAGAGTTTGTGTAATAGTTATAGAGATTGTTGATTATGTTTTGGAGTCCCTTACTAGAATGAAAAGGCTAGGACCATTGATTTCTTTGATTAGTTCCTAAACCTTGGTTTTAGGTTGTATTACATTCCTTAAGATATGAAATTCCCTTGGCTTGTATAAAGGACCTAGAGTGTACTAGTGATCAATCCAAAAGGAATTGTTTTTATCATTATTGATTATATGTTTCATTGATACATGCATCCATTTTATAGTGTGAAGGATTTGTTAAAGGGTATAGAAATATTAGAATTGATGCTAAGATTGCATCTATTATCTTCCTTTATATGATGCAAATATACCCATTTGACCTTTAAATCATCCTCATAACTATATAGCTTTCATAAAATTTTAGCCAATAGGGTTTTGCTCAAGACTTTAATGGATGTGATTTCAAAACAAATTGATTGCTTTAGTGTATAGATTGAGGACCACTTCATTTTTGGTATCTTCTTGTAACTACTAGATTTACTCGACAGAAGATCTTTTAACATCTTATCTATGGCTTTTAGAGACCCTTTTAGTAGTGCAAGATCGGAACACCAATAAGTTGTTAAGTTGAATAATTCAATTATAACCAATTAGTGTATACCTCCATTAACTTAGAAATCTATTACACCAATTATTCACCTTCCTAATGATGGAGTCCATAAAAGGTAAACAATCATACTTTCTATAGTAATGGCCATACTTTCTACTTAAGGGTCAATAAATATTGATAATAAGAAGGAACTTTTTAAAGGATTAAAGATCAATACCAATAGTTTCTTAAATGTCTCTAAAGTTGAAAGAAGCAATGTAATTGAAGTAGGGTTGGGTTTATAAAGAAATAGCAGATCATTAGTAAATGAAAGTCAAAAGATACTTAGTTTACTGCACATGTGGTGGAATTTAAAGTTTGAACTCTTAGAAATTTTTATACTGATTATTATGGTGAGAACCTCCATACTAATCACAAATAGGAAAGATGATAGTGGATTGCCTTGTCTTAGCCTTTGAGCAGCCTTGAACATCTCAATTGGTTCTCTATTAACAAAGATAGAATGTGAAGTTGAAGTTGTAACATCCTATTACCTATGATAAGGCTAAATAGTGTTTATAAGAGGTTAATGAGAAATTAGGAAGTATAATCCATGCTTATGCATAATGAGGTATACAAGTACATGGGAATATTGATTTTGCAAATTAAAATGATTATACATGCATTCATTGACATTCTTCGGGTAAAATTGATCTATAAATGTGAATTATATATTTTATTATCTTGGAAATTAAATTGATGACTATGAAAATTGTTTTAGAAATTTTGGTGATATTTTGGAAATTTGGAGTTTTTTTGGACTAGGAAAAATGTTGAAATATGGACCAATTATAGTGTGACATGTGGACTAATGAATTAGTGACAAATGGAATAGATAAATGAGTGACATATGGTATGAGTAATTAATTGACGAATGGCAGCAATGATCGAGTGAAAAATGGATTAGTAATTAGGTGACATTTGGTAGCTTATGTAAGGGATAAGTGGCTTACATGCTTAAGGACATATGTTGAAATAATATGGTGACATCTAGCACCTTAGGTGTAACGTTCCTGTAGTGTTGTTTTAGCCTAGCTCATTCTTCTTGTCTTCTCATCTCTCACTACCAAAACTTGTTTCTATCTCCCCTTCTTGTGTTTTTCTTGAAGTTATGCTAAATTACCGAACTAAATACATGCTTTTACCCTTCACAAAATTGCTAAAGAACTAGTTGATTGTTGTTGTTTCATCATAGCTTAAAGTGATTTAATTCCATCTTGAATGTGTGATGATTCTGTATGTTTGGAGTATGGATTTAGAGTGATTTTTTAGCAGGGGTTAGAACTAAACAAGTAAGTAAAAGATTAGTGTTTATGGCATATTATAATAGAGAATTGATGATGAAGAATTAGGATGAATGCTATATGATGTTAATGATTGATTGTGCTGGAATTTGATAACTGGAATGTTTTTACTAAACATGCTTTGGTATTTTGGATATATTTTGATTTGTAGATTTCCAAATGAGATGATTCTTAATTTAGATAAGGTCTTGAAGTTATGGCATAGGATGTAGCCCTAACCATGATAGAAATCATGTCCTATTTTTATCGAATGAACTGTATTTATATAGGCCGAAGTAGGAAAAGTTGTCTTCACAAAAGGTTGTAGCTTATTCTCTTAGATTTCAATTAATAAAAAGTTTTTAATTTTTAGATATTGTAATTGAGAGATATGAGTTGTACAATTTGAATGCATGATCATGCCCTAACCTAAATTTCAAATGTACTCAGTCTGTAGTATTTTGAGCATAACTTTTTGAATATTGAAACAAATTACATGATCTTGGTATCATTGGAAAATTAAGACACGGGAGAACAATTTTCCAGATGAGAGTGTTATCAAATTACTTCAATCTTCTGATAAGAATAATCATGCAAGTGGACCTAAAAGTATGTTTTTAGACAAATCTGAATTGATCAATCGAGTATTGATATATGAATGAGTTTTCTGACAAGAATAATTTTAAGGAACTCGAAATTTTCATGAACATGCATTGTACGTATTCATTATACATGAATGTGCATAAATGAATTCATAATTGTGAAAATTTTGATATGTGTATATATTATATGTTATTGAGGAGCACATTGAGCACCATCATCTAGACATTGCCAGAACTTCAAGGCAACAGTTTTTTGGAGCGATTTGTGAGTAACCTAGATGTGTGACCTCAATTTAGAAACGTGTTCTATTCATAATATTTTGATTAAACTTGATTTTTCTATATTGATTAGATTTTGATATAATTGTGGCATCGATGATTCCAAACAATTGATTGTTCGAGGAGTTTGATATTCAGGACTGTATTGGGGGTGTTTGCAATTTAAATGTGAATTTGATTATACAAATTCTGGACATGAAGGTATGAAGTATTGATTAATGAATGTGATATTGAATTGTTCCTTGAGTGTGAATTTGGACCGACTATATGTTTACTCAACATATTTGTTAAATGTCAGACTAGGGTCTGATGATAATTGTGATTTAAATTATGAATAATTAATTGAATATGATAAATGGGAATGGGACTATAAATGTGTTTGAATGGGAATGATTGAAATAATGAATGATTGAATATTATTGTGATGCATTTCATACACTAATGTATGATTAGACAAAGTTAGTTGTGACTTGAGTAGCCACCGAATATGAGCTTAAAGCTACGAAATGTGATATAGATCCAAAGGCTCAATATATACAATGAGCCCTGTATCTGCAATGGATTAGGGACAGTATTAATGAGCCCAATATCCATAATAGATACATGACAGTTTAGGCACTCAATCACAACAACATAATAATTGAAAGTGAGTCACATGATCATTGCATATACATTTATTAAGTGTGATTGACTGATTGAATTGTAATATGGATATGTAATTAAATGAGATTGGGATATGTGAAATACATGATATGTGGTGTAATTTGTTAAATGGAAAGTTGTGAATCATGTGTTTATATGATTTGATATGTGACATGAATTGGGTGAATCATCGAGGATGGTTACATCACTGACTTTGTAAAACTCATCAAAATTACAACATTTATATTTTAGGTTTGAGAAAGAACATTAGAGCCAAATAGACTCTAAGAGAAGATTAATTCTTGTACTTTTGTCAAGAAATAGCTCAAAGGTCAGTCAACTAAGACTAAAGGATTAGTTAGTAGTTTTTGTACAATTCGTCTTTCAAGCAGTGTGTTATGTATAGGGTTTTGACATTATTTAAATTCAGATCGTTTTGGACATCACGATGTATATTTGGTTGTTGAGAAATGAAATGACAAATGCAGTTTGGTTTTAGAATTGATGATTTTTATGTATAATAAGTGATGCCATGATTAATTTGGATATGTGTTTGCTCTAACATGCCATTATTATAGGTTCTGTACTAGCATGTCCACAGGGTGTTCCGATATGTAATCTATGGTAGTGGGGTGTTGCATTTTTAGTATGAGAGCATGGTTTGGCATCCATAGGGACATATAGGAATGCTGAACATAAAATATAGTGTGAAATGCAGATAATAATGGCAGTTATTGTTTATGATAGGTCATCCACTATAGGTGATCAAGTGGACAATCAGCTGACCTAGGATCAGAAAGAGCCAGTAGGGAGTCTTCTGTGCCTCGACCTAAGGTAATGCCTCTAAGAGTTTTCGAGAAAAGGAAGAGGAGTTATGATAGGCTACGAAAATAGAGGTTGTGGACTTCTACAGAAGTATAGACCCTGCAGAGGCCGAGGGATAGTTAGAGAGAATTGAGCAAGTATTTGATCAGAAGAACTATGAGTCGGACAAAAAATTTGACTATGCAGTTTCCTTACTGTAATTCCCAGCTTATTAATGGTAGAAGACTATTCTAGGTCTTGCAATTTAAATTGGGGAGACTTTCTGAGGACCTTTAGGAAGAACTATATGCCTAAGATCTACCTGGACAGAAAGATGAAGGAATTTATGGATCTAAAATAGGGTAGAATATTAGTGGCAGATTATGAGATCAGATTTAATGAATTGATAGGTTATACAACTGCCTTAATTCATACGAAGGAAGATAAGTTTAGGATATTTGAAGATGGATTGAACATGGAAATTTGGACAAGGCTAGCAATCACCAACCTAAGTAGTTTTTTTGAGCTTAGAGCAGCCTCGATCCGAATAGAACAATTACTAAGAGATGATCAGGGAGAACATAGAAAAGTGTCTAAGATGAAGAGGCCCAGTGAAGTTCAAATTATTTCTGGTAGGAAGTTTAGTAAGCTTCAGAATAGACCATTTCAACCACTAGTTGGATCAAGACAGTCAGGGTTCAAACAGAAGGGTAGTTTTGTACATTATGGCAGTGAAAGAGGTGAAATGTTGGGGTAGTTACCTAACTGTGAGCACTGTGGGAAAAAGCATAGTGGTGAATGTTGGAGATTGTCTAGAGCTTGCCTTAGCTGCGGCTCCTTTGACCATCAGGTTAAGGATTGTCCTACTACTATTGGAGCCTAATTTAGTATGAGAGGGGGATCAGTGAGTGATACTATTTTTCAATAGAGTCGAGCGAACGGGGCTAGGCAGAGAGGCTGACGCTGAGGTAAAGCAAGTTCTGGAAGTCCTTCTGTCAGGATTGAGGTCCGGAGCAACAGACCATAGTCTTAGGCTAGAGTTTATCCTATAACCAGACAGGAGGCTCAAGATTCTTCAGATGTCATTGCAGGTGCATTGTTTATCTTTGATTATGAAGCATTTGCATTGCTAGATCCTGAATCTACACATTCTTTTATCACACCACATCTGGAATTTAAGTTACATTATGATAGAGAGAAATTGAAACATGGTGTAGAGTTGATATATCGATAGGTAATACTACAGTAATTGGAGAAGTCTGCAAGAGGTGTTTGATTAGAATTGAATAGGTAGATTTAGAGGTAGACTTGATTATATTACAGTTAAGGGAGAAAGATGTCATTCTAGGCATGGATTAGCTTGCTGCTCATAGGGCTATCATGAACTACTACACTAAGGAGGTGGTATCAGAATATCCTAATCAATCAAGAGCAGTTTTAGAGGTATTAGTAAAGCAGTACTAGCTAGGCTGATTTCATTTATGAGTGCCTTAAGCTTGATGCAAGGTGGATGTAAGGCTTATTTGGCTTACGTCGTTGATACATGAGCTGAGCAGAGTTTATAGGACATTCCTACTGTTAAGGAATTCCTAGATGTGTTTCCCACTGAGTTTTCTAGTTTACCTCCAGATCAAAAAATAGAGTTCATAATTGATCTAGTTCCAGGTGCTGCTTTTATATCCATTCCTACATAAAGGATGGCTTCTATAGAACTAAAGGAGTTAAAGGCTGAGCTACAAAAGTTGTTAGAGAAAGGCTTCATTAGACCCAGTTTTTCACCTTGGGGAGCTCCAGTATTATTTGTATAGATGAAAGATGGTACTTTAAGACTGTGCATCGATTATAGGCAGTTGAATCGAGTAACAGTGAAGAAAAAATACTCGTTGCCTAGAATTGATCACTTTTTTGGTCAGTTGTAGGGAGCTTAGGTGCTCACCAAGTTAGATTTGAGATTTGGGTACTATCAGCTAAAGATAACAGAGGCTGATGTACCGAAAAGTGCATTCAGAAGCAAGTATAGGCATTTTGAGTTCTTAGTAATGCCATTTTGGTTAACTAATACCCTAGCTGCATTTATGGCTTTTATGAATAAGGTGTTTCATCCCTACTTGGATCAATTTGTGATTGTGTTTCATTGATGACATCTTAGTGTATTTAAAGAGCAGAGAAGAACATGAAGAACATCTGAGAGTGATTTTATAGATTATGAGGGAGAAACAACTATATGCCAAATTTAGTGAGTGTGAATTCTAGTTACATCAAGTAGTATTTTTGGGTCACATAGTATCTAGATAGGGCATACAAGTGGATCCAATAAAGATAGAGGTAGTGATGAAATAGGAAGCTCCAAAGAATGTGCCTGAAATCTAAAGCTTCCTACCGAAGGTTTGCCGAGGGATTCTCGTTGATCTCAACCCCTCTGACAAAACTTCCGATGACGAATATAGCATTCAAGTGGAATGATGAGTGTTAGAAGAGCTTTTACGAGTTGAAACATCGATTGACTACTAAATCGGTGCTAGTAATTCCATCAAGAACTAGAGGATATGTGGTATATAATGATGCTTCACATTAAGGATTGAGATGTGTGTTGATGTAGATTGGCAAGGTGATAGCCTATATATCGACATGATTCTTGATTTAAATTGAATTAGAGACATTTTTCTACAATTTCTAAGAAGAAATGGAATTTGAATTTTGTCCTTAAATTTCTTGAAATTTAGCTTGAAATTGAGTTTTGGCTTAGGCTGTAGCCCTATCCGTGATAAAAATCATGTCCTGTTGTTATCAAATGAACTGTATTGATGTAGGCAGAATCAGACAAAGTTGTCTTCATAAAAGTTGAAGCTTATTATCTTAGCTTTCAATTGTATAAATGTTGTAATTTTTGGATATTATAATTAAGAGATATGAGTTGTAAAATTTGAATGCATGATTATGCCCTAGCCAAAATTTCAAATGTACTTAGTATGTAATATTTTGAGCATAACTTTTGGAATACTGAAACAATTTGCATGATCTTGTCCCAAAAGTATGTTTTTAGACAAATATGAATTGATCAATTAGTTAAGTATTGATATATGAATAAGTTTTGTGACAAGAATAATGTTAAGTGTTGGACCCCGATCTTTAAGTAGAAATTAGAAATTATTACATGAAATTAAATGAGTGTTTTTGTATTAGTGAAAGAGTTAAATTTTGGAGAATTAAGAAAGTTTGACTTTTTAGAGTACAGAGTTGACTTTTTGATTTAGGCAGAATTTGAGAAAATGATCTTCATAAAACTTGTAGCTTCTGTTGAGAGCTTTCAATCGCCATAAAGTATGATATTTTTCGATATCGGGATTGAAAGTTATGA
>JAOSBK010000206.1:31240891-31264857 GCA_027568895.1 Erythroxylum shatona
TTTATTTTTCATACCCATTCCCATTCCCTTATACTATTATACCCATATCCATACCCAACCCCGTGCTCAAACCAAACGCCCCCTCAATCTTAAGAGGTTTATACATTCAAGCATACCTAAATAAGTTTTTTTAAAATGTTTTTGCTATAGTAGGTTAGCATCCTTCTCTAATTTCATTGGTAGTAATTGATAGATTTATTATATTCATGCCTACAACTATGTCATAAGGAAATATGCATTCTTCAATCAAATCAAGATTAAGAGTAAAATTAGAGCCTATGTCTCAATGAAGTGGAGGGGTTGACTTATGGAAAAAATGCATTTATTTTTCACCAATAAACAAGCTCAATATAAGGGCGTCTTGTCAACTAATTAATTTCCTCCTCTTCTCCTTTGACCTATCCCCAAACCACTAGTTATCTACATCTTATTCTTTTATTTTTGTCTTAGACACACCGTCTTTCTCACTTACATGAATTCTTATTTTTCTAAAATTTCTAAACTTCGTCCCACTTTTCTAAGATAAAGTAGGCCTATCCAAAACAAAAATGAGTGGTATTTATTAGCAGCAATATAATGGAGCAACCAATATTGGTCCACATGGATGATTAGTTAGTAATTAATTTTCTAAGTGGACTCCTATATTTCATAAAAAAAGATTTCATAAGCCAAATTAGCAAAATACTAAAAAAAGTGACATTTTGAATTGAGTTGTTTGTCACTTAATTGAAACATTAAAAGCTTAAACACTAAACTAAAAAATCCAAAAAATTAGGCGCTTTAGAATCAGTTATCCCTCAAATGTTATCACATCCACATTATAAAATTTGAAAACTGAAAATGTTAAAAGAAAAATAATGATTTGTACTATATTATAGAGCTTACAAATCATAAATGACTACTCCCAGCAACTTATTAATGATGTCCATGTTAAAAATGCCAAAATAACTATCAAAGTAGTGAGTATATTTATTTATTGTCTCTTTAATTGATTCTTTATTATCTATCTTTCTCTTATTTACAAATGAAGAAAATTAATTGCTTTAAATAACAACTATATTAGAATGCATGTAATTAAAATTTTGTTAAGATTCTATGCAAGTAAAATTGTAATTAACCATCAAAGGCATAAGGTCCACAACCTATGTTTTATGTTAAAGGGAAACAAAACTATAAATAATCTCCAATCAAATCCCCCGCAAGTAAAAATAGTTATTGCAAACTTTGTGTGATTAAAAAATGATTGTTGTATAATATTTCTATTTCATATTGAGGTTTATAACATAATTTACATACAAATGGAGTTAAGAAATATGAATTTCCATCTTCTCAAGAGAAGAAACGTGGAAGACCATAAACAACTCTTGACATATGATATTCTATTTTATGTGAAAATTTTGGTAAATATCTCACTCTCTCAAGTGATTTGAGTCTCAACTCTCAATTTGTACATTTAACCAAAATAAAATTTAAAAACTCAAATTCTGTCCTTTTTTTCAATTGAATTTAGTAAATTTCCCTTCTTTACCTTTCATTTCCTTTTAATATAGAAATAACACTTCATAACTTAAGCTGCTTGCAAAGCCTACATCTCCCTCCATATCCAAATATATTTTCTCTTCTCTTTTTGCTCTTTTTATAGTTCTGAAACCCTTTATAATGGGTACTAAATATCTCAAGGCCTACCTTTTAGATAACCAGTTCTAATTTATCTCTTAATATGACCTTAATAAGATCATATGGTCTTATATTTTCTAATGTACATGATCCTTTTGGATAGGCGAGTGTAAAGCATACTCTTATCTACCAGTAAGAATAAGACTATTGATAACTCAAACATTTAGGAGAGAAGGATGTTTAGAAGAAGGTTATGAAGGCACATGTAGTATTATTTCTATTTTCCATTACCCTTGACTAAAGACAATTGTTTGCTTATATGGACAAAGGAGGTTACAAACAAACAAGTAAAATAATATGGTTTAATGGAGCCACTAACAGATTAACTTATTACAAATAGTACAATAATTTAACTTAGTGGAGCCACTGATATTCGTCACTTGTTGTGGGTCCACAAAGACACATAGTTATGCATAATAAAGGGACACACATAATAGCGTAATTATACATAATGTAGGCCTATTTATTTTAAGGTTAAGTCCTATTCATTCTCGTAAAAGATAGGCCTATATAATGGAGACAATAATTGACAACTCAGTAGACCCGTAATTATCAAATTAATGATCAATCGAAGAGAAATCTTTGTTATGAAATTGATTATCTAATAGATTGCTTCATATTTAATCGAATAAGTTAGGAATAGTTTTTTTAATCGAGAAATTACAAATCTATGATTTTTTAATTCAAGTAGGGTTAACTGATTAGATCTTGAGAGAGAGTAATCAAAACCTTAAGAAATCTAGGATCAAACACATAAATTGAATCAATAAGTTTAAGGGAATCAAAATAAGGAAAGAACAATTCCTAAGTATTCAATCTTGATAAAACCCTAATTTTAATTAGCAGCTCAATTTATTGATTAATTATTTATTTGTTTATTTGTTCATTTGTTTCAATTTTTAATTTAAATTTAATTCAAACCAATTTCTGAATACCTTAGACAAAGTTATTTTCAAATTATTAGTTTTTGCATATTCCTCCTAGTAACGATAACCTCTTATGCTATAAGATACGATCCATATACTTGCAAGTATTGAGAGTTTTTATTATATATAAAACTTGCTCAACAAGTTTTTGGTACTGTTGCTGGGATTTTAGCATTAGGACGATTTGAATTCCTTTGATTTAAGGAATTTTCACCATTCTTATGTACTTGCAATTGCATGAACACAAGAATGACTTGGAATTTAGCAAGATCGTAAGAAATAAAAAGATATAAAAAGAAAAATTGCGGAAGAATACAACCACAAAGATCAGCAGAGATCACTTATGGATTTCATAAGGTCAAGGTTTAATATAACACAACAAGACATCACTTGACCACCTATGCAAGCAACATTATTCGATATTAAACCAACATTATTGAATATGTTATAGACCAATGTACAATATACAAATTATCTAATGAAGATCCTAATGCCCATTTACTGAACCTTCTAGAAATATATCATACCTTTCTATAAAATGGCATGTTAAAAGATGCTATTAGGATAAGTTTCTTTCCCTTTACACTCAGGGATAAGGGGAAAGTGTGGTACCATTTACTCAACCTAACCAACGTCATGATATGGTAATAACTAGTGTGTGATTTTCTAGACAAGTACTTCCTTTTAACAAAGATGAAGACAAAGACATTGATAAAGGAGATTGCAAATTTTCAAAAAAATGATGGGGAGTCACCATACAAAGCATGAGAGCGATACACGGATCTCATAGGAGATGTCGTCACCAAAACCTACCGAATGAATTTCTATCATAAACTTTCTATAATGGAGTTAATCCACCCACTAGGTTTACCATAGATGCAGCTTCTAGAGGATCCCTTGTATGGAAAATATTTGAGGAAACATAAGAGTTACTAGAGAAGATGACAAATAATAGTCATCTTTCGACATTAAATAAAAGTAGATAGTAATCGACTTTTTGAAATCAGTAGGGATTCATTATTGTCCAATTAGTGACAACATTATAGGTTAAGATCACTAATTTAACAAAACAATGAAACAGCCTGAAAGCCTCCTTATCTGCTCCAATTAAAGCAACTCACCATATATACAAATTATGTAAACAAGATAATCATATTACCACTAATTGCTCATTAATGCAAAACAACAATATAGAACAACTTGACTATATGGGCACGCAATTTGGTCGAGGGGGAGGGAATAACATGTATTTAAACATTTACAATCTTAGGTGGAGGAATCATTTAATTTTTTCTAGGTTTAACAATGCTAGCACTTAATTGGAGATCAAGGTCCACCTAGATTTCAAAAAAACAAGTCTAGTGACAATGATTCAAAATTGGAAAAAATCATGGAAACAATAATACGCATGGATGAGTCCTAAAGGAGGCTAGAAGGGAAGTTTGAGCAAGTAGATAAGAGTCATACCTCTTCTATTCACAAACCGGTGGGCCAACTTGTAAATTTATTATCGATAAGAAGTATGGAGAGTCTCCTAAGTAACACTAAAGCAGATCCAAAGGAGTAGCATAAGGTGATCACACTTAGGAGTGAGAATGATCTTGAAAAAATAGTAGTTAAATAAGATGAAACCCACTTTGTAGAGGACCAAGGAAAGGGTAAGCACCCTTCTTATGTTGCTCCTCTACCATACCCACTTAAGATTCACTCCCCTAGAGATTACAAAAGAACAAATTGGATAAAAAATTGCAAATCTCTTAGAAAAGGTAAAGAATTTGCAAATTAACATATCTTTTATGAAGGCATTGGAGCATATGTCTAAGTATGCAAAGTTCTTGAAAGATATATTATCAAACAAGCAAACATGGGAAGATAATAAAATGATAGCACTAGCTGAAAGCTATAGTTCCATTATCACCAATCACATACATTCAAAGTAAAAGGATCCAGGGAGCTTTACAATACCCTATGCAGTTGGTGAGTTAGAGTTTGCAAAGCGTTTTTGCAATTTAGGTAAAGTATAAATCTTTATATAATTGACATATTTCTTGAGTTGGTCAATTATATAATACTGTAAGTGCATGAGGTAGTTATAGTTATACCAGTAAATACGGGTCAATCCCAGGAGGACATAGTAATTACCTTTTTCCTATTATTGAGCCTATAGATTAATTTTGGATTTTAATAAAGAACATAAAAACTAAAGCAAGTAAAATAAAATAAGCAATGATATTGAACAAAGAATTAAGATTTCACTTAGAAAATTACCGATATCAAATAATAAGTACCTAGGATAGAATCCCCCTAAACCTTTAACAAATTGATCTTTTATTATTGATTTATTAGATCATCGAGATTCCTATGTTATGCTAATAACTGACCTTGATTCTACTAATAACTAATTTTAAACTTTTCAACTGAATTTCTTAGGTTAAATTTTATAGGATTGCTTTATCGATTTATGTATCTCTCTATTAGGTTTGACCCTAATCTGGAAGATTTATGTCATCCTATCTCTACGGCTGCAAGCAACTCCTTCCAATTATGGTAGAACTATTCAAACTTAAGATTTTTCAATCTCTAAATTTTCAGATTATGATATAATATTCCTGGGTCTATTAGAACATTTATTAAACATAAAATATAATTGCAATATGCCAACCAACTCAATTGCATTAATAAAATAATAAAAACACATTAAAGGATCAATATAGGGTTCACCTAAAATAAACACTAACAAGATGTTTAGTTACGCATTACCGTAAAAAATCAAACATAAATAGAAAGAATAAGGAATTGAAAACAATGGAATCATACTTGTAAATCTCCCTGATTGTCTTCTATCGCATATTCTTATGATGTAAAGATTTGATGTTATCCTATGAATCTTTCGATGATTTCATTGTTGTTTTCCACTTCTCTGAAACAAAATTGCCCTTTGAGAATATAAATTACCCATGTTAAGGTTAGAATTGTGAATTATCAGAAAGTATTGAGAAATTAGGAAAATGCACATCATGCATAAGTTAAACATGACATGCACATTTTTGCACATTCATATGATTGTACATGCACTCATTGACATTTTCCAGGTATAATTGAGTTATTAAATGTGATTTGGAAATTTTAGTATATTTAGGGTATTTTGGAATTTTCGGTGATTTTTTCTAAAAAAATATTGATATATGGGCCAATTATATAGTGAAACATGGCAGTAGATATATGTGACAAATGGTTGCATTGTATTGTGACAAATGGGTTATATTTTTGGTGATAAGTGGTTTTTGGTTTGTATGACAGATGTAATACATGCAAATACCCACGAAGTTGATTATGAGAAAAGAATTACAGTAGCTTTCAGAAAGTATTCTTTGCTTTGTGTTTTTGTCCCTCACCGAATATTGAATTGTTCTTGTTGGTTGTCATTATAGCTGAATCAAGTAAGAAACTTGATGATGTTTTTATGGTGTAAAAATATACATGTAGGCATGGGTTTGAGAATTGTTGTTGCAGTATTGAATAATTTTGATGATGAATTTGATAATTAGGAATTGTTTAACACTATATTGAATGGATTCTGGATTGGGGAAATATGAAAATTTACGTAAAGCTGATGAAGAAATATATGTTTCTGATATGGTTTAAAAGATTAGGTAATTGGTAAGGTACTTTTCATGCATGAAAAATTTATGAAGTATTAACTGAGGTGAATTTGAATGAGTTTGGATTTCAGGAAAAAGCTTAAGTGATGTAGTGTTAAAGGAAACTATGTGTAAATGTAAAGTTTATATTGAAATGAAGTTTTTGCTATAAATGAGTAACTCAGAAAAATGAAAGTGCTGGAATTAGTGTTTATTCAAATATGCTCTGTTTTTGGTGTTAGTGTGAAGTCCTAAATTTTGATATGTTATAGGTGATTTTGAATTGTGGTAGGAGATGAATGAAGTGAAAGTGAAAAGTTGTGTGTCTGTTGATAGTATGAGAGTTGGAACTTTACAGTAGAGTGAGACAGTGGAAATAAAGATTCAGATTTATGATGTTTGATGTATAGGATTGTTCTGTATTATTTGCAAGTTATGGTAAGTATAGGAATGCATGATTTATAAGTTAGCAGGATTTAAGTTGGAGAGAAATTCGGTGAAGAAGAAGAAGAGAGGCAGAAAAATTCTACAAAAACATGCAGAAAATGGTGTCTTGTGGCAAGAGGGAAGTCAACCTTGTGCATAAGCACGATAGTGACATTGCATGGGTGAGTTAAAAGTCGCCCTCATGCATAAGCACGACGGTGACATTGTGTGGGTGAGTTAAAAGTCACCCTCGTGCTCGAAGTGACTCATCCTGAACACCTTTGCTTCGTTTGGACATAACTTTGTCATCCAACCTCAAAATAACTTTATTTTTAAACCAATAGATTCATAAAACATTGGTCTTCATCTCCACCAAAAATCTTAGCCATCTGAAATTATTTGGGAGAGATAGAGTGAAAAATGTGGGACAGGTCTCATTGAGGGTGTTCTCAAATTGTCCAATATTTTTGTCCTTATCTATCACACCCGTAATTCTTCTCTCTCACATCCTCTCACGTCTGTGAGTCACTCACACCTGTGAGTTTTCTCCCTCATGCCCGTGAGTGTTAATGACTGGACGATGTTTAATTATCAAATCATGATACAGTGTTCTTTGATAGTATATGCACCTGAGAGAAATTGCAAATTGAATAGTCCTATTTCTCTTGACCATAACTTCTTCTCTAGATATCAAAATTAAATGATCCTTAATTTGTAGTAAACTCTAGACATAGGCTATAAATCATTTGAAGAACTTGAATTATAATTCAGTCTCTAAGATGTTCAATTTCTGGATGGAAGTTGAATATAGTATGCTGTTTCAGAATGCGAATAGTCTGAGAATATTTGGAGTATAACTTTCAGGTTACAAACCAAATTATATAATTTTAGTGTCATTAGAAACTTAAGACATTGCAGAACAACTTTTAGAAGGAAGTATTGCCTAATTTTTTCATTTACCTTATCAGATTAATTATGCAAAGTTGACACGTACGTATATTGTTATAAAAATATAAAGTGGTCAATTAAGTTATATAATTGATTTCACATTGTTTTAATGGTACTGACGTATATCTTCTGTGATAATGTGTATCTTTTGTGATGACATGTATCATCTATTGTGACGTGTATCTTCTAGTGATGCCGTGTATCTTCTAGGTACTGTTCATCTTACATATTCTGGTCAAATTTTGAACCTCTAGATGACTTCAAGATCTTCATGAAAATTGTTGATCTTGAAGTCCTCTTTCGAACCCTCTAAAAATGACCTTGATCCAATATCACTAGAGCAAGTTATGCTAATTATTCCAAATAGGTTTTAGACTAAAACTTCTTCTAGTCACTGCTTATCTTACATCGTCTGGTCCAATTTTGACCCTCTAGATGATAGAATCTTTCTTCAAGGTCTACATGAAAATTGTAGATCTTCAAGTCCTATTTCAAACCATCTAAGAATGACCTCATTTTGATATCTTTAGAAAAAGTTATGTCAATTGTTAATCTTTTATGCAATATTCATAAACTTCTTCTGGTCATTGTTCATCTTACATCATCTGGTCCAATTTTGACCCTTTAGATGATAGAATCTTTCTTCAACGTCTTCATTAGATTTGTAGATCTTGAAGTCCTCTTTCGATCCATCTCAGAATTATCTTGATACAATATCTATAAAGAAAGTTATGCTAACTGTTAAACATCTTCTATGCACTGTTTATAAACTTCTTTTGGGTACTGTTTATCTTACATTTTCTGGTCCAATTTTGATCCTCTAGATGATAGATTCTTTCTTCAAGGTCTCCATGAAAGTTGTATATCTTGAAGTTCTCTTTTGAACCATCTAAGAATGACCTCGATCTGATAACTATAGAGAAATATATGCCAATTGTCTCGAAAAAGGTTCAATATAATTGAGGGCAAAACCTTATTTGATTCTTTCGGCCATAACTTTGTTATTCGACCTCCAAAAGAAGTGATTCTTAGACCAATAGATTATTAACACATTTCTTTATACTCTCCATAAAATTTTATAGCTTTTGATGTTTATTTGAAATATATTGACTGAATCAAATTAAGGGTATCAGATGGAAGAGTATGAATTGTGATTTTAATGGTTTAAGTGAGGTATAAACCTAAGTATAAATTCTACTTAGATGAGCCTTGATATGGGACTGATTTTGTGATGAAAGTAATGGATAAATACCTAGGATTGTCATGAACATGCATTGTACATATTTTATTACATACATGTGCATTGTTAAACACTTATTCTCGTGCACATTGTGATATATGTGTATGTGTTATTTGATATAGAGGAGTAACTGGAACGTCAACCTCTAGGCATTGTTGGAACTTCTAGGCATTATGTGATTATGTGATTTGTGGATTATGTGATTTGTGTATATGAATTGGGTGAAATCATGAGTGATGGTTCACTCACTGAGTTCACAAAACTCACAAAAATTGCAACATGACTTTTCAGATACGAGACAAGAGACTTAGTTCTTTAGACAGGACTAAAGGACCCTTTTGGATTAAGTTATAGCTCAGGGCTCTGTCAGTTGACACCAGAAGTGTTGTACTTTTAATTTTTGTAGTTTTGTTAGAACCTGTATGAAGTTTGTAAATACTTGTTTAATGGAAACAATGTAAGCTTTTGTGAATGAATGCAATGAATGGTTTTTAAAATTTGATGACTTTTAAATAAGTTAGTTGATACCATATGTAAGTTGGATTTGTTTTACTCCAACATACCATTATCATAGGATATGTACTTGAATGTCCATGGATGTTCAGGTATATACCTTATGGTAGTGCGATGTTGTAGAGAATGATCTCCATGTCTAGAATCACCTCCTTAGTTTTGCTATCCTCAATTCAGGCCAAACATGTCCTTTTATGTGAAATTCTAATGTTTGGGTCAATTTCATGGCTGTGTATTAGACCATGCATCATTAAATTCTCTAAATATCACAAAATTGCAAGGCTTAGGAGAAGTGCACGACCTTGCATCCCTTCTATATGTTGAGTCTTCATTTTATGTTATGTTTTCATTCGAATTCTTCTCTTTTAAATTCTTGAAGGCAAATATAATATGTATACACACTTAAAGTGAATTAAGTACCAAGTATATAATAAAAGTATAAAATATCAACCAAAAATACATCAAATATGTGGTAAAAATATGCTCAATTATCCATATATCATTACGCCTTTGTCAATCTTTAGAAAATTGGGGCTAGGTGATATGAAGCCAACTTTGATGCTTATTTAGTTGGCAGATTAATACATTAAGATACCGTTTAGTGTGGTCGAAGATGTGATAGTTAAGGTGGACAAGTTTGTAATTCTTATAGACTTCATGGTGCTAGATTTCAAAGAGAATATGAACTGTTTACTAATTCTTGGATGGCCATTCATGAACACTGGGAGAGCACTGATTGATATTCATGAAGGTTAATTAATTCTCTAGAGTGGTGATGATCAAGTGGAGTTCAATATGAACAAAGTCTAGAAAATTTTGAAAGAACAATGGATGAATGTGTCAAAGAGCAAGGGAGAGTTACTTTAAAGAAGTTGAATTTGAAGAAGCTAAGAAAAAGGAAGAAGTTGAGTTTAAGGAAGAAACTGAGATGGAGGAGTCAGGTGTTCTAATGCATCAAGACATAATAGTGAGAACCAAAGCACCAATACCACCCTTCACTGAAAAGTCACCAACTCTAAAGTTAAAGCCTTTACCCACATATCTTATATATACCTTTCTAAGTGAGGGCTAAACTCTACCCATTATTATTTCCAATCAATTGGATAGGGAACAAGAGAGTAAGGTGGTCAACATTATAAAAAAGTGCATGAATTTTATAGGATGACAGATATCCTACATATGAGTTATAGACCCTAATGTAGTTATGTATAGGATAAACCTTGAATAAGGAAGTAAAGCGGTGAGGGAATCTCATCAAAGGTTAAACCCTTATATGAAGGAAGTATTCAAGAAAGAGTAGTAATGCTACTAGATGCAAGTATCATATACCCAATATCAGATAGTGAATGGGACAACCCAATATAATGCATATTGAAGAAAGAAGGAATTACTATAATGGAGACTGAAAGTGGGGAGATGATTTCCACATGAATAGTTACAGGATAGAGAGTATGTATCGACTATCTCAAACTCAACAAAGTGACTGAAAAATATCACTTTCCTCTTCTATTCATAGATCAAATGATAGAAAGGTGACTAGTCGTTCATTCTACTATTTCATTGATAGATATTCGAGCTACAATAAGATTTTTTTCCATCTAGAGGACCATGAAAAGATCACTTTTACATGTCCCTATGGAATATTTGCTTATTAAGGAATGCATTTCAAGTTATGCAATGCTCCAGCTACATTTCAATATGGTGGCTATATTTGTAGATATGATAGAGGAAATAATGGAATGGATGATTTTTCAGTCTTTGGAGACTCTTTTGAGCAATGCTTGACAATTTTAAACAGAGTACTCCAAATATGCGAAGAAGCATACTTAGTTCCAAACTAGGAGAATTTTCACTTCATAGTGAACGAAGGCATTATATTAGACATAAAATAATGTGCCAAAGAATTAAAGTAGATACAGTCAAAACTAAGGTCATAGAGAACCTCCCACCACCCATTAATATCAAGGCTTATGAGCATTTTTAATATATGCAGGATTTTATGGTTGTTTTATTTAGGACTTCTCACTAATTGCAAAATCTGTAACAAAGTTGTTATCAAGGACATGCCCTTTAATTTTGAAGATAATTATTCATCTACATTTAATCAACTAAAGAAGCCACTTATTTTAGTAACAATCTTAACATCAACAGATTGGTCATTAACATTTAAAGTCATATTTGACGCTAGTGACTAAGCTATGGGTTGTTTGTTAGGCAACCGAAAGGACAAAATGCTGCATAAGTTTTATGACATAAGTAAAACGTTAACGGGGCCCTAACTAAATTATACCACTACTGAAAGGAGTTGGTAGGGTGGTATTTGCCTGTGACAAGTTTTGGTCGTATCTTTTAGGATCTAAGGTGATCAATTTTACTGGTTACGTTATACCTAAGTATCCTTTCGCTAAGAAAGACACAAAACTAAGACTTATCCGATAGGTGTTCTCTTACAAGATTTTGACATTAAGATCAAAGAAAAAAAGGGAGCATAGAATGTGGTAGTTGACTACTTACCACGTCTCAAAGGAGGGAGTTAGAGTAAAGTGAAGACATTAATGAGTGATTCCCAAATGAAACCCTAATGTTACTTAACCAACTTGTGGTACTATGTTATGCTGATATAGCAAACTTTGTTGTAGGTAATATCATTATATTAGATATGTCGTATCAATAGAAAAAGTGGTTCTTGTGTGAACTCATTATCTGTAGGATGACGTGATCTTCTATCATATGTATGTTGATGGCCTAATAAGGAAGTGTGTTCTAGATGAAGATATGTTAGACATACTGACTTAGTTTCAGGAAGCTATATGATAGCTACTTAGTGTTTAGCTTAAAGTTTTAAAATTAATTGAAATTATTATACCTCAAGTATACAACTCGTACAAAATAGTATAGCAAGGTACTGTTCCCGTACATATTGGCTAGTCACCTTGTAATTTAAATTGACTTTTGTTTGAGTAAACCAAATAATGAGAGATTGAAATAGCAAAAAATTTACAATTTAAAGGCTTGCAAACACACTTCAAGATTTCACAAAAATAAGAACACAATTTTGTTGGTTTAGAGAATCAAATTATAAAGGTTAGGGTCATTCACTCCATACCATGTAATCCTTCACTTTAGTAATGTAATCATGCTTATTCATAGGCATTCTAATGTATTGGCCCTTTCTCTCTCAATACTTGAAACAATTAAGCTCGAAATAACAATTAAAGTTTGGTATGTGATATCTCAACCTACACACTTTACTTAACTATTAAGTGGATATGAAGTAATATATTGGACAGCCATCAAAACATCTAAGATCTCTCTCTGGAAGTCATATTAACTTCATGTGTGAAGTGTTCTCAAGGATGCCCACTCTCCTGGTACATCCAAACTAATTTTCTAACTCTATTTCTCAGTGTAAGCAAGGGATATAAAGTTCGCACATCATAATCATTAACGCAAACCATACATTAAGCTAAAGTGAGTTCTTAAATAGTTATGGTAAGAACAACCCTAAAATCTACTTAGAAATCCATTAAAATCATCAACAACATCCTCACAATACATCTTCTCCACACAATAACTAAACAAAAACAAATGGAAGAAGAGAGAATAGAAGGCTTATGAGTTGAGGAACAAAGATGGAACTTAGTGTGGAAACTTTGAGATCTCTTGAAATCACTTGCTTATCCTTAAAAATCATCCAAAAAATGCATCTAACTTCCTCCTTTCAGTGTGTTGCATTGCCTCCTGATTTATATGGTTTAAAATGGGGGGGTTTTTATACCCCTTTGGGTGCTTAAACTAACTTAAGATGTAAATGGAGCAAGCTAGAATTGCTAGCTAGAAAGTTGGAAAATTCTAGCTTCTACTTGGGTCACGATCGTGACCTATTTTTTTCTAGCCTTATTTTCTTCTTTTATTTCTCCTTTGATATCTACAATAATTACATATGCAAGTAAGTTGATAATAAACATAAATAAGGTCCAAATCTTGCCCAAACATTGACATATAACCATGCAAAATATATATACATCAAAACACATGAAAATAATGTAAAAGCTAAACTTAAAAACCTTCATTTATAGCTTAACACGTAATTTGTCATATACAATCACAACCTATGCAAGTTATATGAAAGTAACATAACACCTAGGCTAAATATCCTAATATGTATACTAAACATCCATATTACGACATAAAATGTGATTAGACAATCCTATAACAAATATCATTTATCACTATGTATGCTAGGCATTATGAACAAAACGACAACACAAGTATTAAATGTGGATTTTATTGGTCAAATTTGTTCAAAGATGCCTAAGAGATTGTGGCATAATGTGATCGATGTTAGAGAGTAGAGAACATCTTGAAAAGAGATATGATGCCCTACTCTAACATTTTAGAAGTTAAAGTGTTCGATATGTGGGGATCTGACTTCATGGGACCATTCCCATGCTTCATCGGGAACACTTATATTTTAGTCAGAGTTCACTACGTGTCACGATGGGATGAAGCTATGGCAACTCCAAAAAATGATGGAAAAGTGGTATAAAAATTTATCAGAAGACTATTCGATCGATTTGGACTTCCATGAGCTATAATAAGAGATGGAGTATCACATTTCTATAATAAATCTTTCTATGATCCTTTGAAGATATATGGAGTTCACTTCTTGTAGACCCTTCGTACCACCCACAAATAAGTGGATAAGTGGAAGTCATGAACCGTGAGCTTAAAAAAATATTAGAGAAGATGGTAAATAGTTCAAGGAAGGATTAAGCATTAAAGCTAGATGATGCCCTATAGGCCTATCAAACTACCTTCAAAACTCTAATTGGAATGAAACTATATAGGCTTGTGTATGGTAAGGCTTGTCATCTGCCTATGGAACTAGAGCATAGAACATATTGGAGTAGAAAGCCCTGAATTTTGACCAGAAGCAAGTGAGTGAGTGAAGACTGCTACTAATAAACTAACTCAATGAACTTCGCTTAAATGCATATGAGAATGCAAGGCTATACAAGGAAAAATTGAAGAAGTGGAATGATTCTCATATTAACAAAAAAAAGAAAGAGATTAAAGTAGGACATGTAGCCTTATTATATAATTCAAGATTAAATCTATTTCTCGAAAAGCTCAAGTCAATGTAAAGTGGGCTTTCAAAAGTGACCCATGGATTTGCACACGGGACTTTGAAATTAGAAAATCAAAACAAGAAAACCTTCAAAGTGAATGGAAAAGGTGCAAACCATATTTCAAAGGAGTATTTTCATAAGAAAGGGAAGTAATTTCTTTCCTTTCAAATCACTAAAAAGAGCTTTGAATGATGAAATGTCAAACCAAAGATTTTAATTTAACATTTTATATAGTTAGGCTATTTTTTGAATTCTAGTATTTAGGTCTTAATTTTCATATTTTGGAGTGGCTTAAATTGCTAATTTTCTTGTTTTTGAAGTTATAACAAGTTAGGGAACAAGTTCTGAAAATGAAGAAATAGGACAAGGTGTGACATTTTTAACATGTCATAATCGTGCCTTTAGGAGTACGATTATGCATAGTAGGTGGAGCACGATTGATAGATGGATATTTGACTATATTTTTACTCCTATATTTAATGTATTTTGCTTTATATTTTACTCTTTTATTGTATATTTGGTACTTAATTTGCTCTAAATGTGTTTCCAAAATATAATTAATAAATTAAAGGAGAAGAGTTTGAACAGAAACACGATATAAAATGAAGAATCGACATGTAGAAGAGATGCACGAGCTTGCATCTACACATGCACTTCTTCTAAGCCATGTAGAATTGTCATTTTCAGAGAATTTTGGTAAGACCTAAATTTTGTGATAAAAAAGACATTTTGGGAGAGCAGATGTGAGGAGTAAGAGAGGAGACATGGGGAGGCAATTCCAAATGTGGAGCTCGTTCTCCATGTGTGAATTTGAGCCAGAGAAGTTGTAAACATGAAGAAATCATCAAAAGATCATTCAAAATACAATATCAAGCTTCTACATCGTATGAACATTTGATAGAAGACAATCAGGGAGATTTAGAATTATGTACCCCTTTTTTCATTTCATTTTTTTTCATTGTATGTTTGATTTCATATTAGATCATGTGTAATTAAACGTCGAATTAGTATTTGGGTTTGATGAACCATATGTTATACTTTGACATGATTGATTATTTTATTAATGCACTTAGTTTGATTGTTGTATTGGATCTGATAATGTATTTTATTTATAATCTAATTTTATACGTAAAGATTGAGAAATCATAGGTTGAATAGATCTACCATAATTGGAAGGAGTTGATTGCAATCCTAGAGATAGGATTACATAAATCTTTTGGATTAGGCTCAAACACTATAGAGGGAATTATAAATCAGTAACGCAATCCTATAAAATTTAACCTAAGTAATTTGAATAGAAACCTTAGGATTAGTTGTTAGTAGACTCAAGGTCAACCACTAGCATACCATAGAAGTCTCCATGGTCTAATAAATGATGAACAATTGCATGATAAAATGTCAATCTATCAAGGTTTGAGGGAGATTTGAAACCTAGATACTAATTACTTGATATCGATAATTTCCTAATGCTTCTTGAATTCTCTGTTCAATTTTGTTACTTATTTTATTTTATTTGCTCAGTTTTATTTTCTTTATTAAAATTTAAAATCAATCCTTAGGTTAAATGATAGGGGAAGTGTAATTGCCAGTATTTATCATCTTAGTGGAATCAACCTACAGTTGTCAGTATTAGTTATAGTTATGACATGCACTTATGATTATTATATAATTGACCAACTCATAAAATAGTTTAATCAAGTTTTTGGCACTATTACTGGATACTTTCATTTTAGGAAAGCCTGAATGTTATTACTCTAGTCATTTTCATTTTATTTTGTTTTAACTTTGTTTTTATTTTTTTTAATTTTGCTTTTGTAAATTATTTTGTTTTATTTTATTGTATCTTACTGTATGCATTTGGCATATTAATTTAATTATCTTTTGAATTTCTATATTTTATCTTGAGTTTGTGGTTTATTATAGGAATTACGATTCATTGTCATAGCCATAACTCACAATGAAAGGATGAAGTGAATAGTACTTTTATAGGAGCCAGAATATGTCTTCGCGATATATAACATCACCATATAGGACAGGGAGTTGCTCTCATATGTTTTCAGAGGCTTGATGGATATTTAGTCCATGTTGCAACAATGATAGGAGTTATCACTACAATCATGAATGTTGAGCACTAATTTACACATGGGAGCAACTAAGCATGTACAATTGACCTCAAGGTGTAATATACAAGAATGGCTACAATTCAAAATGGAGCAACTCTTATGCCTATGGATGGGACTATTATACTCTATCTGGATATTCATAGCACCAAGTACCCCCAGTTTACAAGCTAACTTTAGAAGATATGCTAGTTAATTTCATTCAAGAATCAATCATAAAGCATCAAGAACAAGAGGCTCGCATACAAAATTTGGTGAATTGGATAGGTCATTTAGCAACAATATTATCTAACGAGATCTAAGGGAGTGTGCCTAGTCTTACTGAAACTAATGCTAAAGAATATGGAAGGGCAATCACTTTTAAGAGCCACAATGAGCTTTTAGAAAAAGAAAATCTTAAAGATATATTAATGGAAGTCCTGACCAAATGGAAAGTTAAGCGACATAAATTCAAGAATGAGGAGAAGACAAAGGTAGACTTCAAGAGTGGAGTGACTTTCGAAAACGAGCTAGAAGAAGAAGAAGAAGAAGAAGAGGAAGAAGAAGAAGAAGAAGAAGAAGAAGAGGAAGTAGGTCTTAGAGATAAATTAATGAAAAACGTTGTTGAAATGAAAGTAAAAATTTGGGGAGTTTAAAATTCCTTTTTTATAAACAGTTTTCATTTAAAAATGACATTATTATTTGAAATTGGATCTATTAATTTGATAAATTATGTCTTTGTTATTATTTTACAACATTTTGCTTGTTTACAGGCTATAAAACTGCTTTGTGGAGAAAAAGGTGGAAACAAGTTGTTGATTATTGATCCTAGAAAAGGTTGAGCATAAAGGCTACATCGAGCTACTGATGTTAAAGAAGCATTGTATGGAAGACAACCTATGAGTTTGTTTTAATTTTATTTCAATTTTGATATTATATTTTGTTTACTTTCATCTTAGTATAGGATTTTATTTTTTGTTATGTTATTTCCTTTGTTTCTTTGTATACTTTTCTTTTGTATTTGGCAAGGAAGTTAGTTTCATATTGGACGGATCAGAATAAGGGAAATCATCATAGTCAAGAAAGTGCCACTAAACACTCTCACTTTTCCATAAATGCTTATATTTTGTATATTGGGGATAATGTACAACTTTAAGTGTGGATAGGGGTTTAGTGAATTTTAACAACTCCTTTAAGCTTATTATAATCCTGATTATAAAATTTATTAAATGATATCTTTAATTGGTTGAATCTGTCCATGAATACCATAGTTCCTTGTTCAATATTGATTTGAATTGGTATAAAAAAGGATGATGGTTAGAATAAAATTAGTTTTCTAGGTCATATTTCTCAGAATCATTGAAATTTTCAAGTTGAATGAAATTTTCATATTATTTACACACATATATACCTAAAAAAATTCATGAGCTTTTGAGCCTAAAGAGCAAATTTTCAAAATTTATAAGCTCTTTTTATTCTTTTGGGTGTGTGATATCATGTATAGTAGGATAATTCTAGAACTTGCTTTCATTATACATATTGAGACCATATTTGTTGATTTAAAAGCATTGACATGATAAAGGCATTTAAATTTACCAACTTACTTTAACCTATTTCTTTGATTTTTACCAAAACTTTAAAAATTTAACTTTAGGAATAATCAAGTTAAACCTTAGCCTTTTTCTTTAATTAAACCGACATATTAACCTTTATCCTATTTTTCTTTGAAGTTCTTTTTTATTATTTTGAACCATGAAGGTTTTTTACATTATGTACTTAATTAAGACTTGAAATTCTTAAAAGGTCTAATATTTGTCAAATTGTAGTATTGATTGGAATATTGTGAAAAAAAGAAAGGAAGAAAAAACATAAAAAGAAAGGAAGAAAAAGAGTTTGTAAATATATAGAACCAATGGAGTTACATTGAAAAGAACTACGTATACTTGTAAACAAGTCTTGAAAGATATTGTTTAGTAAATTTCCTAAATTTTAACCCCTTAATTATCCCAATCATACCTTACCTAAGCCCCATTACAATCTACACAAAGACCATTTTGATTTTGTTTCTAGTTTGTATATAAATAGTGGAGATATGATTTTATTGCAAGCACGTGGTAAGAATTCTAATATGCATTGATTGAGAGTTTTGATCCTTTTCACTTAAACACTTGAGCGCATTGAATGAAATCTCGATAAGGGTGTAAAGATATATGTTTTGGATTTCAATGCAATTACTGTGGTGATTACTATAATAATGCTTAGGAAGTTAATTTTAAGACAACTTCACTCTAATTATATGTTAATTTGATTTAATAGGATATGAGGATGTGCATTATAAATGGACAGGTTTAATGATGGATTGATGGGTAAAATTTATAATTTTGATTATGGTTTGCTTGAGGACAAGCAAAAAGTAAAGTGTGGAGTTGTTTGAAAGATGGATATTTGACTATATTTTTACACCCATATTTGATGCATTTTGCTTGATATTTTACGCTTTTATCATATATTTGATACTTAATTTGCTCTAAGTGTGTTTACAGAGTATAATTGCCTTAATGGATTTAAAGGAGAAGAATTCAAATGAAAACATGACATAAAACAAAGAGTAGACGTGCAGAAGAGATGCATGGTCGTACATTTACCCTTGCATTTCTTCCAAGCCATGCAGAATTGTGATTTTCAGAGAATTTGATGATGCATGGTCTAGTGCCCAAGTGCACCTTTACATCTCCCAAAACCCTAAAAAAATGTTTTGAGATAAAAAATATTTTGGGATAGTAGACGGGAGGAGTCAAACAGTGGATGTGGGAGGCAATTCCAAATATGGAATTCGTTCTTTAGGTGTGATTTTGAGCTAGAGAAGTAGAAAACATGAAGAAATCATCGAAAGATGAATCTAAATACGAAATAAAGCCTCTATATCGCAATAGCATTCGATAGAAGACAATTAGGAAGATTTAGAATTATCAACCTATTGTTTTCATTTCATTTTTATTTCATTGTATGTTTGATTTCCTATTAGATCATGTGTAATTAAACATCTAATTAGTATTTAGGTTTAATGAACCTTATGTTAATCCTTTGACATGATTGATTCTTTTATTAATGCAATTGGTTTGATTGTTATATTAGATCTGATTACATGTTTTATCTATAATTTGATTTCATACTTAGAGATTGAGAAATCCTAGGTTGAATAGGTCTACCATAATTGAAAGGAGTTGATTACAGCCTAATAGAGGGACACATAAATTGGTAATGCAATCCTAATAAAAGTGAACCTAACAAATTTCCACACAAAAATTGCTTCTTTCACCTAGATAAACATTCCTCCTACACATATCTAGCAATTTCCACACAAATATCACATATTTAAAGTACTTCTTAAAAAATATAAATATCATCAGTGCTCATGTAATGTCTTCTTTAACCACATTAATAAGATACAACATCAAAACTTAACAAAATGAATGTATGGCACATTTTTTAAAAAATCATTCAAACAATATTCAAAAAGCTAATAAATTATTTTATAACTCAATAAAAATCAACATAAAACTCAAAATAGACAGTATTAATAATAAAGCATGAAATATGAATTTTCCTTACTTTAACATAAAAAATTACGATATAATTTAATCAACACTTAAATTATTAATGCACCATTTAAATGCTAGTGAATTTTGTTATGTCATACATATAATCTTAAGACTTAGAATAAAGAAAAAAATGAAAAATAAAAATTACAACTTCTAAATTATTTCCATACTCAACCCAATTTGGTTGATAGTTTACAACTTAAGTAATTTAAAAAACAAGTCAAATCATAGGTAAAACGAGAAGTATCTATTAAAACATTTAATTTGTTGTCCTAAACTTAAAATCTGGAATATTCTTCGCAATTTGGACAACATTTAGAAAAGTCATCATTCTTCATCTAAATTCTTCATTTTATTTTGAATCAATTAGTTTGTTCCATTTTAAACTTCAATGCAAGCAATATGCAACAAATTCAAAAACTTTGAATTAATCTAAAATAAATGCACATATATAAAAAAACGAGGGGTTTACGAATTTTGAATTGAATATAATCAAAATAAATAAACAACTTATAAATTTATTCTAACTTAATCTAATATGTACAAGTGGACAAACAATGTTTAAATTTCAGTTTATCCATGCAATTTGATCTACTTGGATTATTTAAGTTATTTAACAATTTAAGCATAGAAAACTAACTAGGTAGCTCCTACTTATCTCCTTTCAATTTCTAGAACTGAACCAGTTAAATCCCAACTCAAAATGCATCATGAACTAAGTGATACATCTAACCACTAATAATTTATGAAGAACAAATAAATTGAAGCTCATAAAATGCATTATGAATTAACGATTTATCAAGGACCTCTCCTATCATATAAAGAACATGAATCAAAAATCAAAGAATTCATACATTATATAAGTATTAAGTTAACTTGGTAATAAGTCAATTAATTTAGAAAATTAATAATCCAAATATTCAAAGTGCATCTATAAACTAAATTTAACAATTAGAATCAATTAAGCATAGGAAATCATAAAAGAAGAGTCGAGATGTTTTAGAATATTCATTCAATTTTTTCTTCCTTCATAGACCTCGAACTAGCCCTAAAGATCTAGAATTTCTTCATTCACCAGTCATGAACCAACTCAATCTCAGTGGTTTGTGGCTTTCTGAAGACTCCCACACCTCCTTATGTAAACTTCTTTCTTTAATCGCCTTTGATAAATGAAAAATCCTCTTTGAAATCTCACCTTTGCATGGACTGCTTGTTGCTTTCTCCTCCTAAGCTGCTACCTTTTCATAGGCTGACAAAAAACACCTCAGATGCCATACATTGCTAAAATCTCCCTAATTTCCCTCTTATCTCTTCCATTTTGAACAGATTTGATGCAAATATCATCAGGTTTCTGTTGATTTGTGCCTGGCGTTTTGTTCTTTTAATTGCCTTTTGGATTGTCTCCTACCACTATGTCATTTTGTTAGGTCTTTTTACATTATGTTGTGTTTTTTCTGTTTATTTCTACTACGCTTTTGGAGACTGGAGTGCTTGTTGTACTGTGCATTTTATTTTCTTTTCCTCTAGTTACTGTGTTTTGCTACTATTTTGGCATTTTATCTAGCTTATTTTTATTGGTGAAGTATACTAGTTTTTGGTTGTTTTTCAGTTGTTTCTTAATTTTAAGTCCATTAAAACTATTAGAAAATATTTACTACAATATATATATATATATATATATATATATATATATAGAAATTAAATATGAAATTAAATAACTTAAATAATTAATAAGAAAATGCAATAATTTAACCCAAATGAGCTATGTAAATAATATAAAATAGGGGTGTAAAATATATTATAATTTCCAATTTTCAAATTCCCCCACACTTAACTTTTGGCCATCCTTGATCAAAATAGCATTATAATGAAAAATATGAGTCTAGTTTACCACCATACTTCACATAGAAGAAATTAGATTAAGAAAAACAAAAAAATCAAAAAATTTATTTACAAAAATTATAATGTCTTAGCATATTTGCAATCAATCTAATCATCAACATAAAATCTTTTAAAACATCTTCAAAATTCAATTTTAACTTCAAACTTTAGAGACATTCACACCTTATCTTGATAAATTTAGTCTGTAAGCAATGCCAGTATATTAATTCCAAATACAAACCATCTTAGTTTGACTTGAACTAAATTTTTTCGTAAAAAACTAGCTCCCATACAATAGGCATATTACCCTTTGTGCTTGGTTCATCTTCTGACCTTACTTATGATCTTAAAGGAGTACTTGGTCCCTCGTCCTTAAGTGTTTCCCCAGTAACCATTTTTTGATCTCAAAGGGGAACTTGATGATTAACATTTAACATTTTCATCGGACATTATATTTTAAAGGTCATGTTAAGTATTTCTCCAGTAATAAAAAGTAAAAGAAAATCACTAAGGACATTAGACATTGTTAAGTTGATTAAAAGTCTTATCTTAAGGCCATGTATGTAGAATTAGAATAATAGTTCCAATTACTTAAATTTATCAAATGAGGGTTAATTCCCTTAAGTGTGAACCTAAAATTAAACAAAAGAGTTTTAAAACTTATTATGTTAAAGAAAATAACCTATGCAACTTGCTAGTCCTTCAATCATAATGTTAAATTTGTTGTTACTTTTTTATTAATCTCATTAATTCTCTTTGAGGTTGTGGTAATAAAACTAAATGCATGCATATAAAGCAAAATAATGTCAAAACCTACTAGCCTAAGCAAGTAATCCAATTTCTTAGACAATATTTTCACCCTATTTTTAATTTTCATACATGAAATACAAAACAACCAATTATTTCTTTATATTCTTTAACCCCTCCCGACCCTGCCCCTGCCCTCACCCCCGCCCCCACCCCCTCCTCTACTTAAACTTTACATTGTTCTCAATGTAACAGCGAAATGCAGAAAAAGAAATATCTAACCAAGACAAACAGATAAAATAGTAAAAATATTTTGAATTTATTGATTTTTTGGAAAATAAATAGCTATATAAAAAATGAGGTAAAGAGAAAGAAATTCAAATCTTTTTTTTGTTGTCTTGGGTTACCTTCCAAGTAGCGCATTTTGTTTATGTCATTAGCTTGACGTTCTCCTTTGTTGTCAAGGTTCCTTTAGCAAAATTTCTTCAAACATCATTACTATAGCATGATCATAAAACAACTTTAGCCTATATCCTTTGTTGGGACCCGATCTGGGAACCGGATCCCAACTGAAGAAACGAAACAAAAAACGAAGTGCGGATACAAAATGACAAATGAGCGGAACGAATTACAAAGCGAAACAAAAGGCGAAACCAAAAGCAAATCGAATATCAAAGCGAATACACATAATCGAATACGAAAATGCACCGAATAGAATCATAAAGCGGAGACAAATGAAATAATCAAATTGAATCAAATGCCGACATTCGTTGGAAAGACAAAGAATAGAAAACTAATCGCGTTGGAAACCTAGACTATCCAATTATCCGAAGTCCGGTATAAATTTTTTTTTCTTTCTTTTTCAATTCTTTCATATTTATTCAATCTCATTCAAACAAAAATACATATACTTCCCACTTTTGGAAAATCACCTTATACAAATCTCAAATCATAATCATTTTCATATACATTATCGAAAATTCGGCAGCATAACGGCTGCATTTGTAAAAACCCAAAACCTGCAAAGATTCAAAGACACTTCTATAATCCCAAACAGAACTCAGAATCATCGGACTCTCCCGTCCGGAATCCAAACACCAGCAAACGCAAACCTATACCTAACACTTCCATAAT
>JAOSBK010000206.1:31311429-31323980 GCA_027568895.1 Erythroxylum shatona
TCTTAACTAATTCTAGATATTTTATTATTATCAAAACATAAAGGGATTTAATTTGTCAACCACCATTGGTCCAACATTATGGTCATTAAGAATTTAGATATAGATTATGCAATCTGGTAAGTAAGAAAAATTTTAGAATTCGGGATGTAATATTTCTTGAAGACCAAACCATTGAAGACTTTGAGAAAATTGAGAAGTCAAATTCAAATACTAGAGGTTACATTGATGTAGAGTCAGATCCTCCTACACGGGTTGTTGATGACGAAGGAGGTGTATAGGTAGAGGGTGAGAATATAGTTGATGAGCCCATACCATAGGTTGTAGAACCAAATAAACTAGTTCCACCTGAACCATCAGTTGAACCTCAATTAAGGAGGTCTCCTAAAGAGCGTCAATATTCCTAGAGATATCCTCCACATGAGTAGTTGCTACTCACAAATGGGGGAGAGTTAGAAAACTACCAAGAAGCCATATCCTTGGATAATAAAGACAAATGGATGAAAGTCATACAAGAAGAGATGAAATCCTTGCATGAGAATCACACCTTTGATTTGGTGAAGTTGACTCAAGGTAAGAAAGCACTCAAGAATAAGTGGGTGTTCAAGTTGAAACATAAAGAGAGTAACTTACAATCAAGGTATGAGGCACGGTTGGTTGTAATTAGGTAAAAGGTATTAGTCAAAAGAAAGGTGTCGACTTTGAAGAAATTAATGTCTTCAATTAGAGTTGTGCTTGGTTTAGTAGTCATATTGAATTTAGAGGTTGAACAACTTAATGTGAATACGACATTCCTTTATGGTGATTTGGAAAAAGAAATTTATATGCAACAACTTGCAGGTTTCAAGGAAAAGAGCAAAGAGCATTTAGTTTGCAAATTGAAGAAAAGTCTGTATGGGTTGAAATAGACACCCAGACAGTGGTACAAGAAATTTGATTCCTTCATGGTGGACCATAAGTTTGGTAGGACACATTTTGACATTGTGTATTTACTAAAAATTTCTTTAATGGTAATTTCATTATTCTTTTTCTTTATGTGGATGACATGTTGATTATTGGTTATAATGATAAGAAAATTGATAATCTTAAAGAGACTTGAGTAAATCCTTTGCAATCAAGGGTTTAGCCCAGCAAAGCAAATCATTGGCAAGAGAATTACCTGTGACAAAAAGAATAGAAAATTATGGCTATCTTACGTAAAATATATTGAAAAGGTATTGGAGAGGTTTAACATAGTTAGTTCCAAACATGTTAAGACTCTACTTGTAGGCCACTTTAAATTGAGTTCAAAACAGTGTCCTACAAGTGAGAAAGATAAAAATGACATGCAGAAGGTTCCTTATGAATTTACAGTTGGTAGTTTGATGTACATCATGGTATGCACTAGGCCAGACATTACTCATGCAATTAGAGTTGTTAATCAATTTCTCTCTAATCTTGGTAAAGAAGGGAAGCAGTGAAGTGGATTCTTTGGTATTTTAGAGGTACTTCTAGAGTCTGTTTATGTTTTGGTAATGGCAAGCCAGAATTGTGTGGTTACACAGATGCAGATATGGTTGGTTTCAGTGATTCTAGAAAGTCTACTTCTAGATATATGATGCCTTTTGCAGGGGGAGTAGTATCATGGCAATCTAAATTATAGAAATGTATTATTTTGTCTTTCACTAAGGTTGAATATATAGCTATTATAGAAGTTACTAAAGAACTTTTGTAGATGCAGAAATTACTATAAGACTTGGGTCTCAAGCAAAAGAAGTATGAGCTATTTTGTGATAGTTAGAGTGCTATCCATCTCAGTAAAAATTCCATATTTTATTCTAGAGTAAAACACATTGAAGTGTGGTATTATAGGATACAGGAAGCACTAGAGATGAGATATTATCACTTAAGAAGATCCACATTGACAATAATGGTTTAGGTATGATGAGAAAGACCTTGCCCATAAAAAAGGTTAAATTACTATAGAGAAGTAGCAAGCTTGGTTGATCATTACCCTACTTGAGTTGGGAGGGGAAGATTTGTAAGGTGGTCCCTCCTAAATGAGGCCACATTAACAAGTTATTAAAAAAAGAGGGTTCTAATTTAAATGGGAGTTGAAATGTGAAAGATAATAACATGAAAGGATGTGCACTGCCGTAAAGAGGAGAAGAATAGGGATATCTCTTACTAAAAAGATCAAATAGGCTCTGTTTCTGATGAAATTTTAGTATGTTATTCCTGATATTGAGAGCATCATTTTGTTATAATTTATTTATTGTAATTCCTTCTCTTTAGGCTAGGCAAGAATACCTATTAGTGGTATTATATTGTATTGGTGATTTAATAATCCCTAGAGTATCTAGAAAGACTTTGGTGTACCCACTAATTTGATTAGTGGAAGTTTTTTCATTGGATTAGGTCCCATGGCTTTTCCCTCACATTGGGGGTTTTCCATGTTAAAATCTAATGTCTCATGATTTGTTTCTTGCATTATATTATTATATGTTGTTGGGTTGTTTCTAATTTAATTGTACAAGAGGAAAAGGAATTTGTTTTGTTTCCACCAAATTTATCAATTATAGTTTCTTTTCCCAACAGTTCCAATTTGTATTAGTCAACTGTTTTCTCTGTGAATCCAGTAAAATGTAGATCTTAGAAACAATTATTTACTTTTAGTATTAGGTTTTGTTTTTTTTGCATTGTAAAAGTTTTGGCTTTGAGAAAATTTTAGGTTTTAGTTATATATAAATAGTTATTTACATAGAAGGTGGGGCTTGGGAGTTAGCCTAATACTTTCTAGAATAGTTACACCATTCTGTATAATTTAAAAGTGGAAATATGACAATACAATAATATAAGGAAGAAAATTCCCAAGTCAATTTATCGAATCCAATAAGTGATGACCAAATTGAAGCTTGAAATCGAATATAAAAGTAACTCTATAAAAATATTCATAATTGGAACCAAAATTAGGAGACAAATATACAGATATGGAAGGAGATCGGAAACCTATGAATGGTCAAAGGATTAGATGATGTTATCTGTGAAATTGAGACCTTAATCGAAAAGTACACGTAATTAACAATTAAGATGGAAAGTGGTATTTTGGTGCCAACTGAATAAATAGAAAATTAAAATAAATGATTGATGCAAAAAAGCAAAAACAAAGATTGATTTTTATGTTGAGATTTTTCTCCATAATTGTTAGGATGGCATAGTTGTAATATCAGTTATTCTTAGACTCGTAATTATAGCTCCTAACTATAGCTGTATCATTAATTATTAAGATATCTTCCCTTATTTATACATTATAACTAGTACGTTTTTTAGAAAGTAATGAATGAACAAAATTATTTTGTCTTCTTCGTCTCATCTTTCAAGTTGGTATTAGAGCATGCAAAACATTTTGAACATGAGTGAAAAATATGTTCTTATTATTGTTCAATTTAAAGGAGATTTTAATGTACACATCATTTTTTCTAAATCAAATTATAATGTTTGGTCACAATTGATGGAGATGCATATTACTAAAAGGGGAAAACCCTCTTATAATTATGGCAAAACAAAACCACCTACAGAATATGAAGATATGTATGAGAACTGGTATGATGACAATCAAAAAGTTAAAAAATGGTTACTAATGTCTTTGAATCTAGAGATTATAAAGCGATACTTACGATTACCCATAGCTTAGGAAATCTAGAGAGCTTTAGCAAAAGCTTTCTATGATGGAAGTGATAAATTGCAATTTTTCGCCTTGAACCCAAAGGCGTTCATTTCAAAACAAAGTGGAAGGCCTCTCTTTAAATACTGTGGAGACTTAGGTGTAGTCTTTCAAGGACTAGATTACTAGGACAAAATTGTTATGAAGGATCCTAAAGGTATTGAAGGATATCGTAAGTAGATTGAATGAAAAGGGGTGCATATATTCCTAGCAACTTTAGATGATGTTTTTAAATAAGTTCAAAGAGAGATTCTAAGGAAGGAATCAATTCTGACTTTGGAAAAATTTTATATATTAATTCAAGGAGAGGTAGTAAGTAATGAAACGTTGAAAGGAGAATTTGGAAACCTTGAAGCTATTGCTATGATGGTTGGAAACAAATCAAAGACAACCATTGGTGGTGAAAAGTCTACATACAGCTACACTCATTGCAATTAAACTAGACATACTAAAGATCGCTACTATGAACTTGTGGGATATCCAGATTGGTGAGACCATAATTAAGCACCCTAAAAAAAATTTAAAAAAAAACTCCAACTACTACTATTGCTGTGACTAAAATCATTGATGATTTTGTTTAGAAGATTTCTGCATTAGTAGCAACTACAAATAATGGTAGTAAGACTTGTAAAGTTTCTGTATTGTTTCTAATAGTATATCGATAATTGATTATGGTGCTACAAATCATATGAACTTTGATTCTAGAAAGGTTATTGAACTCACAAAGTCCTCATAAAAATTTGTTTATATTGTCAATGGTGATAAAGCCCTAATTATTAGGGAAGGTTCTTTAACTCTCACTAATAATTTAAATTTGGACTTTATCTTTATTGTTCCATCCTTAGATTATAACCTCCTATTATTTCTCAAATAACAATAGCCTTATCTTGTATTGTAATCTTTTGGCCAAACTTATGTCTCTTTAAGGACATCCAATCAAAGCAGATGATTGCTTGTGTTATTAGGAGAGGGAAGTTGTATTATTTGGACCTAACGTCAAGGGTTTTAAACAAGTTACATCAAGTTTTTGATGTGGATGGCTCAAAGGTGGAGAAAAATAAGCTAAGCTTTAGTTGTGGCATCAACTTTTAGGGCATTCATCTTTTGGGTATGTCAAAAAATTATTTTCTAGTTTTTTATGAAAAATTGTTTGTCTTTAGTTTCCGCTGTGATGTTTGTGAACTTACATAATATCATCAAAATTTTGGATGGTTATTCACTCTGATGTATGGGGTCCAACCAAAATTTTAACTTTAGGTGGGTCTTGTTGGTTTGTTACTTTTATTGATGATTATATGAGGATGATTTAGTTGTAGTTAATCAAATCCAAGAGTGAAGTGAATTTATTGTTCCAAAAATTCCATAAGATCATTCAAACTCAGTACAATGCATAAGTTTGAGATCTTCGCAGTGATAATGGTAAAGAATATCAGAGTTTTGAATTGAAACATTATTTAGAATCATAAGGTATTATTAATCAAACTACTTGTGTGGATACACCCCAATAGAATGAGGTAGCTAAGAGAAAAATTGAAATTTACTAAAAGTTGTTCGTGCCTCAGTAATTGAAGCTCTTATGTCATTGACTTATTAGGGAGAAGCTCTCTCTTCCACTCCATATTTGTTTAATCAAACTCCCTCCCGCTCTATTGAATTTTAAACACCATTTCAAGTCTTTACTAATGCTATAGTCGCTCTACCAATACCAAATTTGCCTCCTCATATTTTTTGATGTGTAGCATTTGTGCATATCCATAAACATCAACATAATAAGCTAGCTCCATGAGCCCCATGGTGAGTTTTTTCTTGGGCATGCAACAAACCAAAAAGGGGTATCGATGTTGTCATCCTCCAACTAAATGTATGTTCATCATGATGGATGCATTCTTTCATGAAGATACAAAGTATTTCTCTAAGTTTGAGCTTTAGGGGAATATAAAAAGGAAATTTAGACTCTTGATTATGAACTTCTGGGTGAGTGCAAAAGTGACTATCATTTTTTTTATTGTAATGATCTGTTGAAACATGAAGAGGAGCAAGAAGGGGCTATTGAACTAGAGGATATTGAACTAAAAGGTACTACTAAAGAGGAGGATGTTGGTCCATCAAATGTAGAAGTTGAGACTCTCATTAATATACCACACTAATCATTTACTGAGGATGTTCCCATTCCTGAACTTGAGCCACCCAGAAAATAACTACCAGAGTGTCTTACTAGAGGTATTCCTAATCTTACATATGAACCTGAAATTTTGAGTAGATTTGGATATTCCATGAATCATTATGTGTCAAATAATAATCTGTTGGAATCAAATAGGTCATATATAAATCAATTATTTGCCACAATGAATGAGGAAATGAACTTTTTACAAAAAAAACTTGGGAGAATTTTGAATGCCTACCAAGAAAGAAGCCAATTAGATGTTGATGCGTTTACACTGTAAAATACAATGCAGATGACATAATTAAAAGGTTCAAAGTGAGAGTGGTGGCAAAGGAGTATTACCCAAACCTATGGGATTTATTATGCAGAGGCATTTGCTATTGTAACTAAAATCAATATTGTTAGAGTATTGTTTTCCCTAGCTGCAAACTTGGATTGGCTTTTACAATAATTTGATGTAAAAAACATGCCTTTTTATATGTTGACTTATATGAAGAAATTTATATAGAGCTTCCACCAGGTTGTATAGTAGCAGAAAGGTAGAGTAAAAAGGTTTGTAGATTAAAGAAATCATTTTATAGGTTAAAGCAATCTCTAAGAGCATGATTTGGAAAGTTCACAAAGCTTGTGAGAACTTTCAGATATCATCAAAGCAATTCTAACCACATTTTATTCTTGAAAAAAAGGTCAGGTCAAATCATTACTCTTATTATTTATGTGGACGACATAGTGGTGATAGGAGATGATATGGAAGAGAGGAAGGCACTATAGAGAATTTGAAGTGAGAAATCTTTGTTGCTTGAAATATTTTTTTGGGATTGAAGTTTTCTATCCTAAAGAAAATATGGATTAGACTTATTACAAGAAACTGGTATGTCAACATGTCAAACAACTGATACACCAATTGAGGAAGACTTGAAGTCATGTGTCGAAACAAACCAAATACCAGTTGATAAAGGAAGATACCAAAAGCTTGTTGGAAGGCTAATATAATTGGCTTACACAAGAACCGACCTTGCTTATGCTTTGAGTATTGCTAGTCAATTTATGCATAATCCTAGAGAACAATATCTGAGGGCAATTATGAGAATTTTGATGTATCTAAAATCTACTCCAAGTAAAGGAATTTTGTTTACTAAAAATATAGATTGGCAAAGTATAAATATGTATACAAATGCTGATTGGGCTGGATCAACAAAAGATAGATGATCAACTTCTAGCTACTTCACATATATAGGTGGTAACCTGATTACATAAAGAAAGTAAGAAACAAAACGTGGTAGCTCGCTCAAGTGCAGAAGTTAAATTCAGAGGTGTAACATTTAGTCTCTTTGAAACTTTGTGATTCATACTACTTTTACAAGATTTAGGCTATCCACTGAAGCAACCAATTAGTCTATATTAGGACAACAAAGCTGTGTGTGATATAGCCGACAATCATGTCCAACATGATCGAACAAAGCATGTTGAGGTTGACAAGTTCATTAAGGAGAAGTTGGATGAAAAAAATTGAGAAGTTGTCCAAGATTCAATATGGGGATCAATTGACTGACATTCTTACCAAAGCAGCTTCAAATCATGTGTTCTTAAAATTTGTTGGCAAGTTGGGCATACACGACATCTACGCATCAACTTAAGGGGAAATGTTGAGATTTTTCTCCATAATTGCTGGGATTGTACACATGTAAATATATTTTTAGACTCTTAATTATAGTTATAGGATGATCATTGCTATAGGATTAATTATTGAGATTTTTCCCATCTTGTATATTATTACTAGTATGTTTTCGAAAAAGTAACAAATGGACAGAATTAATTTTCCTTCTTTTTTGTCTGATCTTTCAAAATTTTGATTGGCATGTTGAAATATAAAAGGAAGAAAAAAGATGTGAAAAATGGTGGAAGTGAAGAACAATATAAAATCAAAGAGAAGAGAGGAGAGTCGAGGGTGGGTAGTAACAAGAGGTAGACAAAACAAAGAAATTGGTGGGTGAGAATTAGAGGTTCAAATTCTTTTGTGTTTTTCATATTTCTGGATTAAGTACTTATGTTTATTCAAATCATAAGCATTATATAATTATAAATTAATTATTTTAATTAAAGAATATATATTTTATTTTTTAAATTTACTGATGGACCTACTCTATCTTATGGCATGTATATATAGAAGTAAGACTCACTTTTAGATTTTCAAAAATATATAATAAATGTTACGTCAATATTTAAATAATGAAAAGTTAATTCAATCAAAATTTTAATATATTTAGAGTTTTTTATATATTTTAATAACATTAATGTTTAATTAAAATATTAAGATTTAAGTTATATTATGACACAGATTCTAAATGGACTCTTTATCAAATTAATTGAGTTTCTTGTTGTATATTATGACATAGATTCAAAATCAAATTAATTGATTATCTTGTTGCACCAATTTTCATATCAAGCCATCAGCTATAGAAACTGAAGCAGTACCTTTTCTTTGACAATCAACAACCATTTTCGATAAGACTTGTGGTACTGGGATTAAACGAAAAGATCAATGGAAGTTTAATAAAGCCATCTGCAACGTAAGACTTGGCTTGAAGTCTCCACCGACTCACGAGTTGCCTAAAGATGGTTGTCTTCGTCCCTTTGATAATGACGTCTGTTTATACATATACATATACATATACACATATATATATATATATATATATATATGTATGTAGAGGTTTTGACTTGAGACCTTGGTTAGACATGAAATGCCTCAAAATATGGGAAAGGCTACGGAAAACGCCCCTGTTTTCTGTATAAAACATATCGAAGTGTTGCAGGCTTGCAGTTATAACGGTGCATGTGTAGGAGGATGCTTTTTATCCTTGTACTAAAGAATTATAGTCTAGCTAGTTAGGCTTTAGCCCACCCATGGTGTCTATTAATGGGAAACTAAAAAAGATGTCTGTTTACACTTTGACTTTGTTGTTCCGGAATAAAAAACTTTTCCGAATATGACCTGGACCGAAGTTGACTTTAGAGGAGCCATGTTCGACTCGGTTGCAATTAGCAACATCAGCAAGTACGTGAGATCCCACTGGACAGCCGTTTCCGTTTGAGAAATGGTTGGAAATCTCGAGTTACCGGAATTGCCACAACATACAGTCACTTTTTTGACTTGAAACTTCTCTCTTTGAGCCGTAAAACTGTTCTTAAGATTTGACTTGACAAATAAAATATATTCAACTTCCGTTACCGACAAAATTCCCATAATAGAGCTGTCAGAAAGGGTGATTTGCTATCTTTTCCTGATAAGAACAGAACGCTCCTCTTATGAAGTAATGCCCTAGTGTGGTCTGTGCATCACATATGAACTCTATACTACACCACTCCTCTAGGCTCTGCCTCATAAACATGCTTTTCTATTTAGTAGTTGCACAGGATCAGCAACGGCCAAGTCCCAGGTCCAGAGCCTTGCCCTTCTGCTCTTCCTTCCAAAATTGTTCAAGCACGCTTCTCAAAGTTCACCAGAAATGGAGTCTACTTTTCCTCATTAAACTACTTCGTCCAGAAGCTAACATCCAAAATCACCAGAAATTCTTTAATGATTCAACCTTCCAGGACATTTGTACTGCCATTCCTCGTAAGTACCACCTTGTGTGAGTTTCCCAAAAACTGATTAAATGATTAAGGCAATTGAACTTCCAACTTACTGACAATCCCTTATGCATCAGCCATCCTCAAAAGGACATAGGACTGTAAATTTGGTCTAGGATGAATATTGGAGAAGGAACTTGCCAAAATCGATATTTCCAGGAAATTATTACAACTATTCCGCTTGTTTCAGAAAAGAAATCGCTACCTTTTCTTTGGCTTGCTCCTAAGATACCCTGATGAGCTAACAGACAGGTCGTTGGTGCAGGATATCTATTGCGATGCTTTTCAACAAGGGTCTGATGCTGACATAACGAGGGGTTACTTGAATGGTTTGACAAAGTTCTAAACATGTTCTTTTTTATGGCACACAAACAATTAAAGCGGTAACATATGTTCAGATGGGCAGAACTGGAACCTCTCCCTTATGGTCCATTTATAAGAAGCAGAGATCACACTTTATTGTTCATACTCAATAATTTAAAAGAAAGCTCTCCCTCACATTCAGTAACGCATTTTAACCCATAGCATACTTATGGGTCCAGCTCCTTGCAGTAGTCTCGTACTTGGTCCTATCGGTCTTGTACATGTGGGCAATCTCAGGTACCAAAGGGTCATCGGGATTTGGGTCCTTCAATAGGGAACAGATTGAAAGCAACACGTGAGATGTCTTTCAACAAAAGCAGTTGAAGCATTAAAAGATATCTACGCCTGTGGATCTAACATGCGAAATGATCTGAAGATCTTTCATTATACAAAAGGTATATAGTTAACATCACAAAGTGATGAACAAGCCTACATTATGCGTCCATTTTATGAAACATGATATCAATAAGGGTAGAACCTTTACAAACCACAGATTCAAAGAATTTGGTAACCGAAAACATATCTCAGAGATCAATATACTCTATGATCTCTTGCAGTTGATGAAAAAAATAGCCGCTGAACACATTAAAAACTATGTTTTAAGTATCACCTTCTTATTTCCTATAAATTTGCTAAAATAAAAGACCTTCTGTTAAAGTGCAAGACGTAATGTTTACTATCAGCATCTGGTGAAATGACCATATCAAAAAAATATAGCATGATTGACAATATGCATAACATGCTCAAACATCATTAGCAAAAATCAGAATGTAGCTACCATGTGGCATTATATTCAGTCTGATAAGGCTAACTTAGATATAGTGAGGGCAGGGCTCCACTGCTCCTTCAAAATATCAAGGCAAATGCTACCATTGCTGTTGATGTTAGGGTGAAAGACCTTTGTCCTGAAAGCTACCTGCAGAAACAAAAAGAAATCGCCAAATTGATAAATAAAATAAAATAACATAATAAATCGTTGACTAGATCCTCAAAGGTTCAACAAAGTCACTACTGAATATAGCAACTGTGATGAATGGGATGAGAGGATAGCATTCAATGACACAAATGTATCGTAAAGTAAAAGCAGCAATGTCAGGTACAAACAACAATCTAATGTTTGTAGTGAAATACCCGAAACAACATATATTGGGAAAGAGAGTAAGAAGAACACAGGCTAGCAATCATAACATACATAAAAGAAAGAACCACTAATATGAATTCAAAGGTAGATCAAAATGTAGCTTCCATAAGGGCCCTCGTCAATTAAGTATAGATCCAAGCTAGTATAATATTTTTCCTAGTCAATTCCACCTTAAAGCACATTCTAAAATAGAAGAATTATTAACTAGTAGCTAAAAATTACAAAATTAGGAAATATGATTGATATTAGATTGTTGGAATATCAAGTTTCATGGATGGATTTTGGCTAGAATGCTAAAATTCCAAATTTTGTATAGCTAGAATTTTAAGTTTTGATTATTGGAAATTTAGGCTTAGGATTTCAGGGTTTAGTATGTTGGAAGTTAGGTTTGGTTTGCTAGAATTTAGTGAGGAACACAAATAATAAATAGTAGAAAACTAGGAATCACTCTTAGGGTCTAAAAATCACTCTTAGAAGGCATCACAACTTCTAATTGAAAACTTAAGTACACATATATATGTTCTTAGAACCCTTATTCTAGTAGAAAAAGGTTCGTAACAAATTTAAATCCTAAATAAAAATTCTATAACTCTTAAACAACTAAGATAACAATAGAATAATATATTTACCTTGCTACTTCCTATCTAATAAAGAATCTTAACATGATCTAAATTTCAGCTCTTATCTTTTGTTGTCAACTCAATTCTTAATCCTTATCTCACCAAATTAAAGCTTATGGTTGACTAGTTTTTCCTCTTTTATTTATTTTATATACTTAAAGTTATTTTGCATCAATTCTCCCCAGCTTGTCTGATGTTGTCCTTGATGTGGAATGTGGCAAATACTGATCATATAAGTCTTGATTCAACTTTTGAAATTCTAATTCTAGAATCCAAGTATTGTAAAAAAATTGGTCTTCCTTTCCACTTGACAAGAAATTGTCAATATCTTCCATTTCTTGTGGCTACAATTTGTTCATCAACAACATCCTCTATTTCCTCTTTAAGATAAGGAGTGGTTCTTATAGTTGTCGTAGGAGATTACTTACCTTGTCCATGATAAATAGTTAAGTCTACAACATTAAAGAAAGGACTTATTCTCTTGTTACTTGGTAATTCCAAAATATAAGCTTTTTTGATGATCTTATAAGGTTCAACATCCCGTGAATAGAGCTTCTTATATTTTCCATTTGGAAAACAGTTTGGACAAATCTTAACCATCACCATATCCCTTTTATTGAATTATACTAATCAATGATATTGACCAATACGTTCTTTATAAGACAAATTGCTAGTTATTATCTTTCATAGTATCTCATCAAAGATGTCCCTCATGTGTTGTGCAAAACTTTCAACTTCAACATTAACTCGTGTTGTTTGTGGGAAAGGAACCAAATCTGTTGGGCCCGGGTCCCGGATCCATAATCCCGAGGCGGCCCCTCGGGTCAAGCCCGCGTCGAGCTCCTAAACCGCGGACCCGATCCCAACATCCATACACAATCGATTATTCGATACCCACCTATACATTTCCATAACATTCACAACTATGAA
>JAOSBK010000206.1:31337611-31356506 GCA_027568895.1 Erythroxylum shatona
ATTGATTGAGATTTTGTATGATCGATTGAGAATTATTGAAGTGTTAGGATTAGAATTGTGTTTGATTGTGTTTGGATTCCGGACAGGAGGTCCGTTGAATGATTGTTATGGTTTGATGTGACTATAGAAGTGTGTTTTTGCTTTGCAGAATTTTTGGGCTGTATAAAATACAGCCGTTATGCTGCCCGATTTTCGATAAAATCGGGTTATGGCAAGTAAGAATTAGGATAGGTTTTGTTATAAATGAGATAAGAATTTGGTTTATGAATGAAATTTTGGGACATGTACGTATGTATGATTTGAGATTGCATGAGGATGAATTATTCTGTTTTGATTGTATAAGGTTGAATAAAGATGAAAGAAATGAGAAAGAAAGAAAAAAAAATTTATACCGGATTTTTGGAATGTCTTAGGGTTTCCAACGCGATCTTATCTCTCTGTTATTTGTTACCGGATGTCGGAATTCGTTTAAGTTCGATTAAGCAATTTGTTTTGGGTTGATTCCGATTTGCTTTCGTTTTGTATATTCGATTTCGTTTCCGATTTATGTATCCGCTTTCGCTTCTTTCGCTGTATAATTCGATTCCCTCCGCTTTGTCATCGTCTGCTTTAATTGTGATTCGTCCCGCCTCCTTTGTTATTCGTTGCTGCGTCCCGCCTTTCCGGTTGGGATCCGGTTTCTGGATCGGGTTCCAACAGAAGGGGACAACCGGAGAAGAAAAGAAGTGGCGGCAGTGACTAGAAGAGCACGACAGTAAGAGGTGTTAAGTCAAGAGAACTTCACGTCTATTAATTTCGGTAACAATCAAATAATAATATTATTAGAAATAAATGAACTATTTTGATATATGTGTTAAGCGTGCAGAAAAATACAGAAGAAGTTGAAAACACAGAAGAAGCAAAAAACACAGAAGAAGCGAAAAACACAGAAGAAGCGGAAAATACAGAAGAAGTGGAAAGCACAGAGAAGAGAAAAACACAAAAGAAACGGAAAATACAGAAGAAGAGGAAAACACAAAAGAAGCAGAAAACACAGAAGAAGTGGAAAAAAACAGAGAAGAAGTGGAAAACACAGAAGAAGTGGAAAACACAGAAGAAGTAAAAAACACATAAGAAACGGAAAACACAGAAGAAGTGGAAAAACACAGAAGAAGTGGAAAACACAGAAGAAGTAAAAAACACATAAGAAACTGAAAACACAGAAGAAGTGGAAAAACACAGAAGAAGTTGAAAACACAGATAATATAAAGATGAAGATATTCTAGTATGTCAGATAGTTAGTCAGTTGGAGTTAGTTACAGAACTCAACTGAATAAAGGTTTCTACAAGAATCAAGAAGCAGTTAGAGACTTAGGCTATAAATACTAGTCGTAGTTGAAGATTGAACAATCTTTTAGCTTTCAAGTTTTTATTTACAAAAAAAAATTTGTATTCAAAAGTGCGATACAAGAGCGCAAACTCTACTATAACAAAAATCTCACAATATCTTTCTAGTGAGAGAAAGAAAAGGCTAAGTGTCTGGAGAGGCTAAGATAGCAAAAAGAATACTTTGTGTAAGAGACCTGAAGAGGCTTTGGAAGGAAAGAAAGAATATTTGTAAATTTGAAGAAGTATAGTGAAATCTTAGACGAAATTTGAGGACTGGACGTAGCCCAAAAGTTGGGGTGAAACAGTATAAAATCGCAATGTCTATCTTCTAACCTTTAACTTTTAATTTTTCTTGTTCTTAGACAAGTACATAGAAGTTATTTGCGATTTAACTACTTAGCTATTTATGTATAACATTTGTAGTATTCTTTAATAGTTGAAAAAGTTCTTTTCAAGAAATATCAAAGATTTTTATATTCACGGAAAGATTACACAATTCAACCCTCCTTCTTGTGTATTTCATAACTTGTACGTGAATTCTATATTAACAAGTGATTTACTTCAAGAGGCAATAAGATGGCAGTGAGAGAGAGGTGAGAGCGAGGGAGATTGCGAGAGAGTGAGAGTGAGAGGGTGAGAGCAGTCGGGGTCGGGGAGGGGGGCTTTAGGGTAAAATTTTTAAAATTTTCAAAAAATTCCTCCAAATTTCAAAATTTTCCAGTACTAGCCAGTATTTTTCGATATTTTTGGTATCAGCTGGTACCTAACAAAAAACATAGATACTGACCTGTATTTTTGACCGGTACCAAGGTAAGTTTCATCATACCATTATCTGGCTGGTACGGTACCTTCTGACCGGTACTAGCTGGTACAGTACAGAACTCCAAACATTGTCTGATACTAAATTGATATAGGACAAATAAAAGAATTATTAACTAGTAACTAAAAATCACAAAATTAGGAAATATGACTCATATTAGGCTGCTGGAATATCAACTTCAAGGTTGGATTTTGGCTAGGAATGTTAAATTTTCAAATTTTGTATAGATAAAATTTTAAGATTTGATTACTAGAAATTTACCCTTGGAATTTTTGGGATTAATACGTTGGAAGTCAAGTTTGGTTTGGCTTGCTAGAATTTAGAGAGAAAAAAAACAATGGATAGTAAGAAATTAGGAATCACTCTTAGGGTCTAAGAATCACTCTTAGAAGAAAGCATCACACCTTTTAATTGAAAACTTAAGTTTATAGAAAAATTTCAGATTGCTTATTTTAATGAAAGTCTGAGTAAACATATATATGTAGTATTTTTTGAACCCTTATTCTAGTAGTAAAGGGTTCCTAACATATTTAAATTCTATTCTAATAAAAATTCTATAAGTCCTAAACAACTAGGATAAGAATATAATAACATCTTTAACTTACTACTACTTCTTATCTAATATGGAATCCTAACATAATCTAAATTTCAGTCCTTTTTTTTTATTGTCAACTCAAATCCTAATCCTCATACTACCAAGAAAAGAAACATTGAAGAACATGGACTCAAGGAAAGAAACACTAATACAAGTAAGAAGGCAAGTCAAGTGTCAAATATGTGATATGAGCTTGACTTTTAGAGTAATAAAAGTCAATTTGAATACCTTAGGTGGCTTAAATGGATAGTCAGGAGGAAAATGAATTGTGACTAGAAACACTCCCCTGCATATGGACTATTAGGTGGATCCATGATTGTTGCTTGCCAATGGAACATTTCTTCAGCAACTAGGCCCATAGATTTATATCAAGAAAGTGGAAAATAAAGCGCACACACACACACACACAGAGCGAGAGAGAGAGAGAGAGAGAAAGAGATATATACACATAGAGACAGAGGGGGAGAGAGAGACAAAGAGAGACAGAGAGGGAGAGAGATATGAACACAAAGCTGATGATGGAAAACTATTTATAAACCATCAGCATCACTACCTCCCATCTTGAAAATCTAAGGGAAAACAAAATTAAGCCAAAACAAATTTGTGATTATTTCTAGATAAACAAGTTTAGACAGGTTACTTTTTATCTTACATCATGAGCGTACATATTATTTAATCTTCTGTTGTTGGTTACTTCCTCTACATTGCTTTCGACGAAAAGCTATATAGGGATATCGATAGTGACAACCCAATATTTATTATGCAATGCATAGTAACCCAACGTGTTTAAGCCCCTTATAAAGCTAGCAGTAGCTAGGAAAATCAATCTCTAAAAGGATTGCAAAAGGGATCACAATGAAATGTTAACCACCAAAGATTTTAAGTCTATCTTTAGTGAAGATATAAGAAAGTAAAAACAAATCTAAGCACACAGTCACCGTAAGAAAGAATGGCCTCCACAACTTCAAGACAACCAGGCATGGTATTGAATAATAACAACACATTCTGATGTTAACAGCAATTTTTAGCATCATAATTTATAATTACAAACTCGTAATGGAAACCTTCTCTATTTAGTATTCCCAAACACTAATGACAAAAAAAAGAAACCGGAACTCCATTTGAATACAGTCAAAACTATCACTAAAAGTAGAACAAAACCATCACAAGAAGTAAAATAATTTCATGAAATCCAAGACAAAGTATGAAAATATGGAGAAATAACAAAGTCAAAGGAGTTATAAGAATTACCTATTTTTATATAAGTATATAAATGAGAAGGAGCAATTCTTCCCATGTGCTCTATAACTTGGAAGAATAAACAACTACTATAATAGGTCTTCGGGATTTATTATCAGTTATATAAGAATTGCTGGTAATGTGTATACATTGCTCAATACAAAGCAGAAAAGGAGACACAAGACTTTGAATGCGTAATATCAAGAATCAAGTTGTTAGGTCATATTTGGTTGAGATTTTATAATGGAATAAAATAGAATGGAATGTAATATTATTCCATCATTTGAAAGGAGGATTTATAATAGAATGGAATGAGATGAAAGATGAGGATTTCATATTACATCTCATTCTATTCTAAACAGTAAAAATGAAAACATCTAATTTGAGGAATTTATGATATAATGTAAAATGATACACAAGTTTACGCTTTATTACATTATAAACCTTTCATTCAAACAACATTTCACTATATTATATCATGAATCCTTCTATCTCTCTCAAATAACAATTTTCTAATGTTACATCTTTTTACGTTCTATTTTATTATAAATCATTTCATTCCGTTCCATTCCATTAAAATTCTTACGTGCAATCAAATATAACCTTACGTAAGACTCAACTTTAACTCAAAATATTACAGTTATAATGTATTTGTCCAAATATAAAAAAATAAACAGTTGAAATATTCAAATATTATAAAAGATAGTGAAACCATGAATATAGATTACAAGGCTCACTTCTTTACTAAATATAATATGAATTTTATTGATTGGCCCAATATTAACCATAAATTTATATACACAGAGATAATGTGAAAAATTATTTGCTTTAATATCAATGTTCACATTAACAAGTTGCTGAAGGCTTTGAACAAGCTCTTCGACCTTTGAATAATGAGTTGGAAGTTTCAGATCATTGGTAATAAAAGTTGCTTCAAACAGTCCCTACAAGGTCTTTATGTGACTTTCTTAAAGTACCAGAGGTTTCCTTATTTTCATAAACGTACATGAACAGGTAATAGGAGTCTTATTTGGTTATTTATAATAATTTTACTAAGCCCTCTATGACAGACATAGTAAGTACTAGGTCCACACTAATAAGAATAATCTTCAACACTATTCTTTAGCTCGTTTAACTAGATCTCTTATTATGCCACTTTATTACTTTTATGCCAAATCTTAGCCTTAATTTTAAAAAATCATGATTAATAAATATCCAAATGGAAATTAAGAATTTCAATATTTTACCCTTGCATGAATAGTATTTATTGCATATATATAATAAAGAAAATAATAAAGTTGCGAAAATAAAACTTGTATTAGTTGACCTTTAAAATCATTCGATCAAAAGATGACGGACATACTCCATTTGCTTCCATAGGACTTTCAATACTATAAGGTTACGGAAACATATATCACACAAATCTAATATAATAAAAATATCTAATAACCTTACTAATTCGACTGAGAAAATGAAGCATACTAAACAATAATAGTACTTGTATGATTGTAATGCACCATATCTCATTTGTCAGTCTCAATTTCCTTAACTTTATAATAATTTTTTCTCTTACTAAATGTTAAACTCTATTAGAAAAAATTTTATGTGATTAAAAACCTACGCCCCATTATATTTTTACAAATCGTATATGATTATATCTCAAGATATCTTTATGTGTCAATAGATATGGTATTATTGTCAAACTATATATATGTCCAACGACCAGTAATATACTTAAGATTGATACAAATCTTAAGACCTATACATGTATTATGATAGTGTAAAGCATTATGTATGAATGAGAGAAAAATAATGATCATCAACATATATATAATTAATGTTGTTATAACAAGATAACATAACTATATCAAGAACACAAATGTAATGAGCCTTAACTAATAAGGTCAAGGAACTTCAAAAGACACATTCTATGGATATGCCTCTCAAAATGACTAGGAAAAGTTCCTTAGCAAGTCAATTAACATATACTTAGTCAAAATTCTCCACTATGATGTCACAATTATGTACAAGCTCATTAATGATCAAATACTTGACCTCCAATTGCTTATATCATGTGATATTCTTATTGTTATTATTAAACAATAAAAAAAAGATTATTATAGTACAACTAAATGGATCCAGCTACTAAATTAGCTACAAATAGTTTTAAAAATCAAGTTTCTCAACTAAAATACATGTGAAACTGCCCCATAACATGCAATAAATTCTACATGTATACTCGAAGAGGTCACAAGTGTCAGTTTGACACTTTTTATGAAATGGCACCACCTGATATTAAAAAATATGAATATGTATAGCCAATAATCTCTTCCCTCAATCTAAGTTTTTCTCCATTAGAACTGGCTTCCTAATGGGTTAATCTTACACTCTTATTGCTTATTCTTCCTCCCTCCCTTTGTTTTCTTCAAGTTATCCTGCTTTTGTTACTTATATGCACCTTTCGTATTCTTTAACTAGTTCCTCAGATAATGGGGTATTTTAGTCCTTGTTTTGTTTTCTTCCCATCAAGAACGCCTTTTTTTTTCATTTTAGGCAATAACTTTTCAAAATCATACTCTGTAAAAGTTGTTTCCTTCCCTTTAAAAACATGCAAACCTATAAAAATGAGCTCATTTTACCCCTACAACTAGTGATGTTCCTCCATTATCCTTAATCTCTCAGTCAAGTGTTCAACTGCTAAAGAGGATAACTTTCCAACTACTGGTGAGAGATACCTCTTGTTTAATCTAAGCTTTGTACATAAGTGATATATGCTTAATTGATTATGAATTTATTCTATAACACTTAGTGATTATTGCTACGAAAATGCTTAAGATACTTACTTTAACTCATGTAGTTTTAGGCACAATTCTAAAGTGAAAGAGCTAAAGTGAATTGAAAGCACTATATTTGAGTCGTTTTCTGAATATTCATACTCACTTATCTTCATGAAGCAAGAAAAAGAAGATTAAAAGCAAGAGAAGACAAGAAAATGCTAAGAAAGATGAGACATATGCTGAAAATACAAAGAAGATGAAGGATGGAGAACGAAAAAGACAAAAAGAATAAGGAGAAAGGAGTCACGGCTAAGCAATTGACTCGTCAAAACCGTGATTATTGACTCTTGGTTATGACATGGTGTCATACGACTCTGAGACACCACTCATAGTTTTGAGAAGGGTCTTACAACAGTGAGAAAGTCACGGGTATGACACAATGCCACCTAACCAAAAAACTATTTTTTTCATATAAAAACAACAAATTGGTGACGACCAAAAGGATGAAAGTTTTTGGGTGTTTTCGACTAGGAGAAAGAGGGAGCTTTAGGAGAAGATGAGAAGAAGGGGCAAAGCTCTCAACCTTGAGAGACTAGTGGAGAGCTAGCTTTCTGATGCTAGTTTAGAGGTGACATTGACCTCGAAATCCTAGTTAAGCATTCCTTCCTTGTATTTGTTGTTTCTTTCTCTTCTTTTGGATTGATTATGTTATCCTATTCGTATAAAAGCAACAAATTGGTGACGACCAAAAGGATGAAAGTTTTTGGGTGTTTTCAACTGGGAGAAAGAGGGAGCTTCAGGAGAAGGTGAGAAGGGCAAAGCTCTCAACCTTGAGAGATCAATGGACAGCTAGCTTTCTGATGACAGTTCAGAGGTGACATTGACCCCAACATCCTAGTTAAGCATTCCTTCCTTATGTTTGTTGTTTCTTTCTCTTCTTATGGATTGATTAGGTTATCCTATGCATATGGATTTGGGTTTTTTGTATGAATGATCGTATTATCGTGTAGTTCAATTGTTTGTTTATGAACCTATAACTAGAATTTTAATATAATCTGTAATTGTTATATTTGAGATTCATTTGTATATACTAATGTTTCGTAATCATTAAAAATAGCATGTCCTAGGTTGAATGACTAGAGCATATGTGGTTTTTGTTTAGATTAATCAGTTTTCCTAATTCATAATGCGACTACCCAATTGAATCTAGAGATTGTATCCTACGTTATTCGATAGTTAGGTTTAATTAATGATCATATCCCTAGACCCTGCTTCAATGTGGGACTTCAAATTGAGTGTGATAATGATGATCTTAATTAAACACGACCTAAGAGAAAACCAGATTAATAAATCTTATCATTACCCTATGATTAATAGTTCAAGGAGAGGTAAAAGAGAAAAAATTTAATGAAATATGATTATTTAAAATATAGGTCAAAATTGAATCAAAGAATCGGGCTCTTAAAGAATTCACCACTTTCATCATTTTTGCATGTTTTCTTTAATTTTCTTTTGTTAGTTTGTTTTGTTTATTTTCTTATTTAAAAACTGATTAGATTAATTGGCTTTCCTAATTCGTAATGTGACTACCAAATTTAATTTAGAGATCGTATCCTAGGTTATTCGGTAGTTAGGTTCAGTTAATGATCATATCTTAATTAAAAACAACCTAAAAGAAAACTAGGGTCAATAAATATTATCATTAACCTATGATTAATAGTTTAAGGAGAGGTAAAAGAGCAACAATTTAATGAAATATGATTAACTAGGGTATAGGTCGAGATTGAATCAAAGAATTGGACTTTTAAAGAATTCACCACTTTCATTATTTTTGCATGTTTTCTTTAATTTGCTTTTGTTAATTAGTTTTGTTTTATTTTCTTATTTCAAAACCAAACCAACCCCCCTCCAAACTTAAACACCGATTAAATTCATTTCGAAAGCTTTACATACACTCTCTGTGGGATTTACCTAGACTTACCACTGCTATAATAGCAGGTCTAGATTATTTTATGTAGCATTATGATGTACTGCTGTCAATAAGTGATAAGTAGGTCTTGGGTGATCTAGGAGACCTCTCCTTACACTAATGTCAACTTAAAGAAAATGTGGGATGATCAATAATTGCTATAAACTGGGATTCTTCATCAGGTAATGACCTCCATTCCCAATAATCTACAATCGGGCACAAAAGAAATGGAGAAATTGAGGCCTTATGGAGGTGCTACTCTCTTAAGATAACTTGGTTTTGTTCTCCTTAACTTCCCAAGTTGAAGCTTTAAAAATAGAGAAAAAAAGGGCTTTGACATCTTGGCTAGCTTCCTATATTCATTTAAACTTAACAACCTAGTATTGACATAGAAAGGATTAAGCAAGAAAGTATACTATTATGTGTCACTATGAACAACATCCTCTTAGAGTATTAAAGATAAAAAACTTGAGCCTGGTATCGAGCTTTATAGGAAAATCCCTATACATGGAAGAGAACATGGAAAGGAGAAGGATAATAGGGTTTGCAAGGCTTTATATAAGTATGGACATGTATAAAGAGCCCCCCAACTTCATAACCCTCATGTAGTTAGGTAAGAATAATAAACTCTTTAATAGTTACATACCATTGGAAGCCATCCTTTAAGAATTAAGGTAAGTAGTGGAAACCTAAAAGTAAATCCTTTAAAAGGTAGATTATATGAACTAATGGTGCTTAAGGAATAAGGGGATGAGGTGGAATTAAAGCGAGATTAGGAGCTTGCTCTAAGTTATGAAGGTGAGTTTTACAAATGGAGAGCTTTAAAGTCCTCCTCAAAATGCTATTAAGGAAATGCATAATAAGGATATGATTGAAAATATGATAATGGTTAAGGGTGGCAAATGATGAGAAGTAACTTAATAGTCCTCAACTTAAAGGAGACATAAAGTATAAACAGGTTGTTAATGATGCAATGGAAACTAAAAATGGAGGTTTCCAATATGTTTGGTGAAGGAAGTCTGAGAGAAGTAATTGGAGCAAAAGCTCCAAAGGTAAAAATATAACAAAATGACATTTCTTATTTGAACATTCATAAATTAGATTACCCTAGTAAGATTCAAGCTTTATGTGACACTCTCCTGGGAGGATACGGGATGCCACGCAAACAACATAACATACATGCATACAGAATCGAGACAAAACCAAAACATACGAAACATTCATCAACATTTCACGGAAGCATAGCACCCAAAAATAAACATTTCCAAAACATACGAAACATATCATAACTTCAGAAACCAGCCTAAATTAAGGTTATTACAACCTTCAAATAAATCCAAAGTCATACACATCAAAGACAAGCCAAAAACAAACTCCAAAAATACAATTTTAACAAAACCAGACTTAGACTTCATTGGCCATTGCGGTTGACTCGTCCCAGTCCTTATGTCCTTCTCTCTGAACCTACACGGGGCAAATCCACCGTGCTAAGCATATAGCTTGGTGAGTAATAACTAATCTATGTAAAAACTGACAACTCATTATACACAATCATGATATATCAAAAATATGCATTAACAGTTTATTGGAACGAAAAATTCAAACATATAATATTGGATCTCAAACGGATTGTACAGAAAACAGAACTGAGGCTCAAAAGAGGTTATAAACCCTTCATAACTAGAACACAATTTCTTGTTTATATCAGAGTCAAAGAAAAATCAGGATACAGAATCATATGACTAAAAAATCCATTTACAGAAGCGGGTAACGGGACTTATACAGGAGATACCATAATTGGTATCAGCAGGAGATACATATGTCTCGATATCAAGAGACACCGAAGTGTCAATACAGGAGACACCGAAGTGTCGATACAGGAGACATCGAGGTGTCAATAACAGGAGCAGCTATAGACCCTTCTAGGCATGCCTATTTACCCACGACTAGGACTTGATAGTTTTCAAACTAAAAAAATTCATTTCATGTTCAACATAATTAGCCAATCATGGCTTTCATGCTAAAAATTCAACATATCAATCTTACAGCTTTGCAAATCATTTAATGGACCAAAAGCAATAGCAAACAAAACAATTAAAGCAAAACTATGAAATTTGACCACCTGAATTACTTACAAAAATACCGTCTAAAATTACTTACACAAAATACCATCTAAGATTACTTACAAAAGCTCCCTTATTGCTTATTGTCTCGATGTCTCGATAATATCTGGAATCGGTCGCTCAGTGGGTTCCTCTAAAGCATTCAATACAAACATATATTACTATTGTGCACAATTATGAATTCAATTATGCACACTCATGTATACTGAATATGTATGATGCATGTTCATGACAAAATTAGGTTTCTTATCCTTAATATAGTCACTTTAGCATTCATGTGAAACCAAACTCAATTCCTCAATCCAGATTTATTTCACACTCAACTTTCAGGTCTAACTTGCTTAATTATGTTCATCAGGTATTTGAGATAATTAGGTAATACTTCCTTTCGTAAAGTTGTCCCTCTTTTTCTTAGGTTTTCAATGATACCAAGTTCATTCAATTTAGTTTAGTATACTAAAAGTTATACTCAAAAGATTTTAGGCTGTTCTTGAGCTTCATCGAAATTATTATCTTAACTTCCAATCAAATTATGAAATTCTTAGAGGTAGAATTAGAATTTGATTTCTTCAGACAATTTGTAACCTTATGTCTCTAGTTTACTTTAAATAAAAATCACTCAATTCAGATAAATACAAAGAAAGTTATGCCTAAAATACCAAAGTATGCTTAAGTTGTCTGGAAACTTCGCCGCGACGAACTTATAAAAGTTTGCCACGGTGACATCATCTTCTTCCTCTCTCTACTGTAACTTTTCCAGAACTCAATCTCACTTCCATAACTCCAATACTTGCAAACAATTCCTCTAACTCATTTTCTTAACTCATCAGTACACACATACAATTTATAAATCCAAACTTCACACTTAGCATCAACATCCGATTAACACACATGCAAACTTTAAATTCCCAGCATTTTTCCCACATTCACAGTTTCAAATCCCCATCTGAGTCATCATGCATTCTCCAAACTCTATTTCAATACTTTCACATGCATGCATTCATTTACACAACGAAACATCATTGAATTCACTTGTTTCAGCAAAATTTTCCAACAATGAGGTTCTCAGTAGATGAAGAAAGCCAAGGATAACAGAATAGACACTCTCTAAGTAATGAAATTCTTACTTTTAGGTAAGATTCAAAAGCCAATTTCTCAACATATGTAACTTGGTGTTTTCGATGATGGACAAAACCGAACAGAGATCAATACAAGCTACAGAATGGGTTTTACTTCACCTACGTGGCTTACTGCCAATTTAACACACGGCTCTATGCATGTGAGCCATTCGTCCTTCATACATGCTACCACATGTCTCCAACATGTCAAGCCATTTATCACACAATGAATGATGCCACATGTCAATCTTTAATCAATCCACATGTCACACTAGGATTGGGTCCAACTTTTAATATTTTTCTAAAATTCACCACAAATTCCAAAATACCCGAAATACTACAAAATGACCAAAACACAATTTAATCACAATAACAACTCAATCGTACCCAAAAAATGTCATGAATGCATGCACAATAATTGAATGAGTCCAGAAATGCATAGGCACAAAAAAGCAAATATTCAAATATGCAAAGCATAAAATGTCCTGAATTTTCTTAATATTCTAGCCCCTAATATGGGGTGTTACATTAATGCTTCTTAAAGAGACTTTTTAAGTGGAAGACAAATTGACGATAACATTTTGATTGCTTAGGAGCTCTCTCTCTTCAAAAATACAATAAGAGAAATGCTACTAGGAATTGTGCTATTAAAATAGACTTATATGAAGCTTTTAACTTTTTGGAGTGTTTTTTTATTCTCAATACTCTCAAAGCATTTGGATTTCCTTCTATCTATATTGATTGGATCAACCAATGCTTATCTACTATGTCCTATAATGTTATAGTTAATGGAGGTTATACTAAGAAATTTGCAAGGCCTAAAGGATTAAGGTGAGGACACCTTTTTTTTTTCCCATATATGTTTACCTTTAGCATGGAAGTTCTCACTAAAATATTGAATAGAATAGTTAAGCAAGATAAATCTTTCAACTATCACTCAAAATGAAAAAAAAACTCAATACTATTAACCTAACTTTTGTTGATAATCTCTTTTTTTCCTCAAAAGCTGATGCTAATTCCATATCACCACTAGTGATAGGGAGAAACATGTTTAAGAACTTGTTTAGATTGAACATCAATAAAGTGAAGAGTGGTTTATTTATATCTGCTAGTGTTAGTCTCTATACTCCTTAGTCTGCCTTTATTACTGGCTTACACCTATTAAATTTGCCTATAATATATCTGGTTATCCTAATCTCTTCTAATAAGCATTCCTATAATGAATTTAAATCACTTGTGGAAAAATATGTGATAAGATCTTTAATTAGTGCACTAACTGCTTATCACTTACAGGTAGAGCTTAGTTAATCAGTCCTGTTACGAGTAAATTGCAGACAAATTAGGCATCCCATGAGAATTGTCAAAAATATTAATATATTGTTAAAAAGATTCTTATAGATTGGGAATTACATAAGGACTCTATGGTTAAGGTTAAATGGTAGGAGATATGTACCTTAAAAGTTGAATGAGGCTTAGGAGTGCTACCTTTAAGAATCACTAATAAAGCTCTAATGATCAAAAGGATTTGGAGACTTCTTAAAGACAAAGAAATATTTTAGGTTAAATTTGTCCAATTACTACAATAAAGATGAAATCTTTTGGAATTTGTAACATAGGTCTAACTCTTTTTAGAGCATAAAGAACATCTTTAAATTTAGAGAGACTATTAAGTTGGAATTCATACACAAATTGGGCAATGGTAATAGCTTATCCTTTTAGTTTGACAACTAGAGTCCTTTCACCCCCTGGATAGACTAAATGATCTCTCTTATTTGAGATCCATAGGCCTTGCTAAAGTCATAGTCAAGGAAGTGTTATGAAACAAGAATGCTTTGCAAAAGCTTCTTTTTAGTTCCCTAATTAGTAAGCATATATGTAACATATCCCTGGAACCTAATCAAGAGGATATGATCTTTTGGAGTGCCACTTCCTTGTGTAATTTCTCAATTTCTACTTGCAAGAACTATTTGAAGACTCCATTTGCTAAAGTAAAATGATGCAATCTAGTCTGGTTCAAGCATGCTCACTTGAGAGCTTCCTTTATTCTATAGCTAACAATTAAATGCAAATTAAGTACCTTGCACATATTAGCTAGAATATTTACATTTTCTAAGAAATGTTCTCTATGCCAACTTGAGTAGGAAACTCTAAACCATATATTTTTTAATGTGAATTCTCCCAGTTTGTATGGAATAATGTCTTGTTACTCTATAACTTTACAACACCTCTTAAGGAATGATCTGAAGTCACTGAATGGTGAAGTTTGAAGTAGTATATGAAAGAGGAGACAAATTGGTTTCTAAAATTTCATTAAGCTACCTAGTCTATAACATATGTAGAGAGTGAAATAGTAACACCCCACTCTCGTAGGACACGTACTCGACATCCTGAGTAATATCCAAATATGTACCCTACAAAGGTGGCATGTTAGAGCACTCACATCACTAACTTAATCATGCGATCATCATATAAAAACATAAACATGACAATATTTTAAAACCAAATTCCTCATTTCATTTCATAAAAACCAAATATGTACGTTGAATTTTTTTCGAAATCCTCCAAGTATGTACATCATCAAAACCTAATATAAAACACACTACATGAAAGAGGAATTATACAAAAATTTCTATCTAATCCTTCGGTCTCAGCCGACCGACGTTTGAGCAATTTCTTTGATCTAAAAGTAAAAGAACTATGCTTCTTGTAGAGTCTCTCTATCACTAGCATCCTCTCTCGGTCCTAATTATCAACGTTACAATTTCAGTGAGTTTTATGAACTCAGTGAGATAACCATCCTCGATGGTTTAGTCAATTCATATAAGAAATCATCATATACAAACACATAATTCACATCATCTCATTTATCATGTAGCATCACATATCACATTTAAAGTAATCATATAGATCATTTCAATCATTTATAATTCACATATCAATCAAAAATGCAATGCTCATGAGACTCACTTTCATTTATTATTTTGTTGTGATTGAGTGCCTTTCACTAGCCTATCTCCTTTATGGATACTAAGCTTTTATCAAATAATGTCCCATATCCCTTAATGGATACTGGGTACAATAGCAACTGGCCAAAGGCTCTTATCACATGCTGAGCTTTAAACTCCTTTTATTGGCGACTCCGATTACAATTACCTTTATCTTTCTTGCATTCATGTAATGAAGTGCATCACATTCTCATATTTTCAATCAATCACATGATTTCATATTCACCTTCAAAATATATTTATCATCGCACCTTAGTCCGACATTCAACAAAATTATTGAGTACACTTATTTTAGTCAGATTCACATACAAGGAGCACTTTTAATATCTCATTCATGCATTAAACATGTCAGACTTTCAAAGTTCAGAATCAACACAATCAAGTTCACATTCATAAAATAATTCAGAACATAATTTAAAACAAACAATCAATTAAGTGAAACTATCTAGGTTACTCATAAGTTGCTTCAGAAAGCTATTGCCTTGATGTCCTAACAATGTATGGATGTCGACACTCTAAATGCTCCTCTATATTATGCAATATACATTTACACATATCATAAATTTGCACAATTATATAAATACCCATTTATGCACATATGTATAAGGATTATGTACAATGCATGCTCAATGACAATCTCGGGTATATTTCCAATGTTCTCATCACATAATCATTCTTATATCAACACTTACATATGTATAATTTGAACTTAGGTTTACACCTCAATAAAACAAATTGAATCTAAGTTCATACTCAATTGATCATTCCAAATTTTTCTAAAAAAAGGTTTTTGAGCCAATTTTGCATGATCATTATGACAAAAGAAAATGAAGTATTTAAGCATTATATTCTTCTAAAAAAATGTTCCTCTATGTATTAAGTTTCTAATTACAAAAAGATAATACAATTTGGTTTTGTATTCTGAAAGTTATACTTAAAATACTTCAGACTATTCTTAAACTATAAGAGTACTCTGTACTCAAATTCAAGCAAGATTTTGGAATTCTTAGAGGCAGAAATAAAATTATATTTCTTCCATATTTGTATCCATATGTCTCTATTTTAATCTAAATTAAAAATAATCTCATTTGGATATCTACAGATCAAAATATGGCCAAAATATCGAAGTATGTTCAGTGAAAACACTCCACTTATCATATTCCAGCACACTTCATCATTTTCATGCTAAATTCATCAATCAATCTTTTCCAAATGAATTCAGACGATGATAAATTTTTTTAGAGAGGAATAACAATGTGTGAGGAGTTTGTTGGTTCAAAGTTCAAGTCATTTGGAGGTCGGGAGCAGAAATTATAACCAAAAGAATGAAGGATGTTCAAAACTATCAACTATCAGTATGCCTTCATTGTCACGATCATGCATGTGCACGATTGTGCATTTCCAATTGATCCTTCTATGTCATGATTGTGCTTGTGCATGATCCTATAGCCCTTTAATGACCCCTTTTTTCATGATCTTTCTTGTGCATGATCGTGCATTACCTTTTATTCAAGCTTCATTCCATCTCTTCTTAAAATAGACCTTTGGGTCAATTTTGCATGGCCATTTTGATAATGAAAATGAAGTATTTAGGCAAAAAATTCTTCTAAACAATTGTTCCTTATGTCTTAAGTTTCTAATGAAACTAATCTCATGTAATTTGGTTCAATATTCTACAAGTATACCTAAAATACTATGTACTGTTCCCAAACTACGATAGAATCCAAAAGCTCAACTTTAGGCTAAATTTTGAAATTCTTAGAGACATGATTCAATTTTGATTTTTTCATAAACAATATAGGCATATTTCTATAGTTTAATATAAACTTAAAATCATCCCAGTTGGGTATCTACAAATTAAGATATGGCTAAAATACAGATGCTTATTTAGTGAAAACATTGCATCTGCACATTTTCTAACACCCTTCATCATCATTTTCATCTTAGTTCATCTCTTTTGCTTATTCTATCTCTTCTAGCTTATTTCCTCTTTATTCCTACTTCCATTTCAGTTCGATTTCAATTACAAAAAAATCATACTCTATATTTGATCATAATATAAAAAATAGACCCTGTCATACATGCATATTCACCATATTTTATACACTTCTCCATTTTCTTTAACACCGTCATTTCATCTCTAAAAATTTCCTGGATTTATTTTATACATATTTTCAATGATCTTTCGAACTCAAAAACATCTCTATAACAATTTATGATTCATTAATCATCATACATGTAAAAGCAAGACATCAATGTATTCATTTCATCACTCAAGAATCACACATCTAAGTTTGATGATCAAGTCATCAATCTCTAATTACTCATCATATTAGTTCCATTTAACACTACCCATGATAATTAAAGCATAACTTACTTGATTAGCTTCGAAATCTTCCAAATATCACTTAACCCTAACTCCTAAATATCATACGATCTTCATCATTCTAAAGGTGGTAGGGATAGGTTTTTATTGAAAAATATGAAGAAGATAGCAAAAATGATAGTAGCAAATAGAGGTGAGAGTGATCTTCAATGTTGATGATGTGAGAGTGAGTAAAGAAAATGAAAATGAAGGAGGAGAAGAAGAAAGCATAAGGCAATCGCGAGAGATAAAACAAAGATAGTCTTTCAAATTGAAAAGAATCGTGGATAGTCTTTCAAATTGAAAAGAATTGTGGACTTTAAGACTTGGCTTAGCAAGTGACATTTGTCACTTTCCATATGTCCAATTTCTATGGATTTAAACTAGGTCTCTTATTTAACAAGTCCAATCAATTCCAGTTCCTACTCCAATTGTCTCTCAATTTTCAATGACATTTGTTAATAAATCCCAAAGTCATTTATCAAAATTTCCACTAACATTTGATAGTTAATTCTACTACCATTTATAAATTGTCTTGTCACTTGACATTTTTCCTAGTCTAAAAATACCCAAAATTTTCAAAATTTTCCCAAATTCCACCAAAAAATCTAAATCAATACATAGACTCTCCAAATCAATTTTCATCAGATAAAAACCATAATTCTCAATATAATCACATTTATAAAATCAATTATACCCAAAAATGTTAATGAATGCATGTACAATCATTTTAATGTGCAAAAATCAATATTTACGTGTATATGTATGCTATATTATGTACGAGCATGAAATGAACTTTCTAACTTCTCAATAAACTCTCATATACTCTATTTTGGCCTCAACATGGGTAACTGGATAATACAATTCACCCCTTTTAAAAGAAATTTCATCCTCAAAATTTTTACTTGATTATTTGAATATATGGGGATATTGTCTCCTCATGTGTTCCTCTGTTTCCTAAGTTGCTTCTTTAATCGAGTAATCCCTGCAAAGGGCTTTTACCAATGGAATTTCTTAGTTTCTTAGCTGTTTTGTTCGATATCCTATCTTGATTGGCTCCTCAACATAACTTAGGTTATTAGCAATTTCAATCTCTTGAGTCAGTAACATATGCGTCGGGTCAGATCGGTATCTTCTAAACATATTCACATGAAATACATTATGTAACTGAGATAACTCATTTGGTAAAGCTAATTTGTATGCCAATGGTCCTATCCTCTCAATAATCTCATAAGGGCTAATGTACCTAGGGCTCAGCTTGCCCTTTTTACCAAATCTTAACACTCCTCACCAAGGTTGTTGGTCCCCAAATTTTTTTCTTAATAAAGAAGCATGATTAGATTTATTTTGGGGTCTTGATAGATTAATGTATGATGGAGTTAATTAACATGTTAATGTTAATGAGATTATGTTACATAGGTGAATTGAATTAAAGTTAGAGTGATAAGTTGCATAAGGGGTATTTTGGGGAGATCACTTAAGTGGGAAGGCTTTAAGGCTTTGAAGGAGGGGCAAA
>JAOSBK010000206.1:31365600-31377234 GCA_027568895.1 Erythroxylum shatona
ATGAGTTAGAGAAGTTGATTAAAAAGAAAAGAAAGAAGAAGAAAATTTTGCAGAGGCTCAGAAGGAGAAGAAGAATCACCATCGTTTATAATAGTCATTTAATCTAAAGGGTGTAATAATCATTTGTTATACATTCTATTCCATTCCATCCATCTTCCAAACAACATTTCACTACGTTACATTATGAACCGTTCCATCCCTTCCAAACAACTTTTCACTATATTACATTCCATTCCATTCCATTATAAATCGTTCCGTTCCGTTCCATTCTATTAATTAACATCCAACCAAACAGAGCCATAAGTCATTTCTAAAATCAACTCGTCCCAACCGCCATAGTAATATAAGTATCTGACCTTTAATAGTATCCACAAAACGTACTGATAGAATTCTGTAGTTATTACAGAGAGAGTTAGGTAAGAATTACTAGCTCCCTTAGGGTCTAAGTCTATTTATAATGGGTTTTTGACATTTTAGTAATTTAATTGAAATTAAATACTAATTTTAATTAAATGACAATTAATTATAATTAAATACTAATTAGGCCCAAATAAGATCCAATATCTCATATTTTTCCTTATTTATCAATTATCTAATATTTAATCATAAAGTTTCTCAAACTTTACGATCAAGTCCAATTTGATTAAAATACAATCTCTCTTTAACCAGTTCTTTGTGTGAGACCCATTAGGTTCCTAAATATATTGATAATAGTTATAACCCTAAATCATAATTAGGATTAGATAAATTAAACGGCTTTAATTTATTTGTAATTCCTTAATTAAATAATTCATATCTATAGATCAAGATTGGCGTACAGTAACACTTATAACTACCTAAATATTTAGGAATGCTAAAGTGGTTTTAGCTACCTTTCCATGCATGATTGTTTTCATATAATTCATGTAAGGCCCTAATATATACCCTAAAAGCATTATAGTATGTCTAGGGTGTATAAGAAGTGAACATAAAGAATTAAGTGTAACTAAGAATAGTAGGGGATATAGTGGTAACTAATTTAAAAGACGGGGGTAAATTGGTAAAGGAAGAAGAAGGACCAAATGTGCAATTTTGCTAAAAATCAATGGCCCAGACCATTGATATCTTTAGACTTAATATGCCAATGTGGGAATTAAAGGAAGAAGAAGGACCAAATTTGCAATTTTGCTAGAAATCAACATATGGACCAATGGGATTGAAACATGTATGTAAGACTAGAAACTTCTTGAAGTGGGGAGTAGAAGAGTAGGGAGAGGGACGTGTATAGAGTGTTTTAACTCCAGAATTTTATCTTCTCATCTCCTCTCCATTCATCTCCTTCATTTTAATAAAAGAGTTTGTTATTATATTCTTAATATTTGTTTATGTTCTATATAAAAAATTATAGGTAAAAGATTATTTAGCAAGTTAAACATAATTTTTAGTATACAAAGTATCAACAAGTCACCTATTTTCCTTTCAAAATAACCTACTTACTAACAAATCACCTAGTTTCCTTTTAAAAGTACTCATAAGTCAAATGTAACCTAAAGTAAAGTGTGATTTGGCTTCTTTTCCATGTCATTAGCTTCTAACCTTAAATTTTTTTTGGGATAACTAAATTTTCTTGCAGAAGGTACTCTATTGATTTCCCACCAATATGGAAGAGAAACTAGACATACCTCTAAACATCAAGCGTATTCTACCTGCCTTTGGTTCTATCTCTTCTCTTCTTATTAGTTCTACCTATCCCCTTCCTTTTAATCATATCTCTCCCTTTCACTCTTTTTCTCCCTCCCCATTTCTTCCTTCATATCCCACTCATATCCCCTACTAACAATAAGCTACCTCCCACTTAAGAGACTTCAGCCACCACTTCTTCAATCTTTAATTATAAACCCTTTCACTATATCAACCTCTAAGGAGGTAGAGAAGACAAAAGATATCATATTTCATTTTCAAATATTTTAGCATTTACAATGGAGTTAGAATCTGCTATAAAAGTGACTCTTAACTTGTCTATAAATTTCATACCCTAAAAACCTTTAATTAGAACCTAATGTAGTGGGTGCCTTTAATGGGAAGGAAAAACTCAATTACCTTCCTTAAATGCAAAAGATGGGAACCAAGTAGTTTCTCTAACTTTAGAAATTCTCTAAGGTTTACATACTAGTTAACTGCTTTGGTGGGATATTTTCTAGATAACAGGCCATAATCCCCCTTAGAGGCAAAGAAATAGGGGAAACTTTGGCTAGAGAAAATGCTTATTAATGAAGAAGGCATCTTTATTTTTAAGTTTGATAATGAAACCATAGCTTAAAGGATCTTTGAGTTAGGTTTATGGCATATCTCAAGGAAGCCAATCATGCTGTAAAAATGGAAACTAGTTCTATCTTTTGATAAGCATAAAATGATGAAAAATCCCATTTAGATTTCATAATATTCATGTAGAATGTCAAACAACCATTGGTTTAAACTACTTGGCAAACGCCATTAACAAGTCAAATTTTATTGATTCTCAAACTAATAACTTAGAAAGAATCGAGTATGCTAGAGTATTTTTAAAAGTATAAAAAGATAAAGAACAACTTAAAATCCTTAAGTTTAATAGATTGATAGAGGATGGAGCTATAGAAATTACTAAAATCTCATTCTTACAAATAGAAACTAAGTCTTACAAAAAACACGAGGCAAATATTGGGAGAATATTAATAAATAGGAACAATAATGAATTGATGGGGGAAGTTACTGCTACCAATAAGTCATATCTATTCGAAATTTCTTCACATGTTAAAGGAAAGTTAGATCAAAAATCTCATGATGTAATTCAAATGGCTTAATAGTTAATGTAAGGTTCTAATAATAAGGAATTCTTAATTAAGCCTTAAGAGGTTTGAAAATCAAATTTTTTCTTTGAGACCTATCAAGTAGAAGATATAAAGATTCATAATTAAACCACTATTAGAGAGAATAAGCCTAACTCACTTATTAAGGATAATTTCTTAGTGTTATCAAAGGGTCAACTAGCCACTAACCCCTTAAAGGAAAGATAAGAGAATTGAATCCATGCACAGATTAATTTATAAATTGCTAGATAAATTTGCATCATAGTCATCCTACTCCTTTTATGACATATTAAATGATAGATATTAAGGAAAACTACAAAGAGGAAAATTTTCATACCAATTAAAAAAATGTCTGGTGGGTACTTAATAATAACTATTATAATGGTATCTCACTAAATGTCTCATTAATTTCTTTTTTGGCTCAAAATATTAAAGGATTCAGTAGTCCTAATAAGCAATAGATTGTCAAAGATTGTTTTTAGATAAGAAGCATATCATTATACACCTTTTGGAAATAAAAATAACAGCCAAAATTTGTAGAGATAATTTATGATTTTTGGGTAAGAAGTGAAACACTATATCCAATCATTAACAACACTACAATGATATGATAATTATTACTTATATGAAATATTTTCTAACAAATCATTTGATGTATTTAACCATCCGATTGCTTTTTATTGTTTATTGTAAGTGGGAGACTAGCCTAAGTAAATAGAAATTAGATAAATTCTTAACTTTCATTTCCCCTTTACTTATCAACATTCCATTCATCCATGTAACCAATTAAGCTTTTTAAAGGAATTTATTATGGAATAACTTGAAGAAAATCTATGTTTGAGACCAAAGTCCTTAGATTCTCATAGGAAATCTCAATTATATATATATATATAAGGTTAAAGGAAAGACATCAACTATCAAGTAACTGAATGATGAGCTTAGAAACTATATCTCCCAATGAAAAGGTGACTTATCATTTCAGGGACATGTATTCACCTAGAATAGTAGACAAATTCCTGATTAGTTTATAAGGAAGAAATTGGATAAGGCAATTGTGAATTTAGCAGTGTTTGAATAATGTTCCCTTTAGTTGAGCTTATTTTGGTAACTTTATATATCCAAATATTCCTTCATTGAAGACCTCATTATGTCAGCAAGTAATCCAAGCAAAGCTTAATTTAGGTTTAATGATTATCTAATTAATGTTGGATGGTTTGAAGAGGTTGTTAGGGAAGTAGTGGAGATGCATGTTAAAGGATGTAAGCTTTACTAGTTCATAAGAAAGGTTAGAGCTATAACAAGGAGTTCAAGTCCTGTAAAAAGAGTCTTTTCCCTAATATTACGGAAAATGTCAAAGTTACAAACATTATCTAAATGAAGTCTATCATGAATATTATATGAACCCTTACATGTTCAACTTAAGTAACAAAAACTACAGGCTTTAGGAAACTTCAGGCTCTTGAAGTCCACAATTCTCTCATTAACCAAAACATCAAGATCCTTTGGCTTAATTAAAGTTACAGGAACATTATATTCTTTGATAATTCAATACTGGTAAGAAGGAATCAAAATGAAATCAATGTCTCATATTTCTCTAGGGAACTCAATATATAATCAAGAGTATCTTAAGGTTTGATCACTAATTTAAGAACTTTCTTTGCAAGAAAACTATTGTTCTTTTTTTATGTGGGAGCTCAGTATTTTATTCAATTGGTCCTTTACATGCAAACTCCCTCTTTAGACCTTTCACCAAGTTTGATACAGAAGCAACTCTTTTTAGCCTCAATCCTAATAAAGCCCCAGGTCTTAATGAGTTCAATGCCTTATTATTATAGAAAACATAGATTATTGTTAATGACTTAGCTACTAAAGTTGTTGAGGAATACTTTGAAAATAAGAAAATGTTAAGGGACTTGAATAATACCTATGTCTATCTGTTGCTAAGGTGGTTGACCCCAATACCTTTTAAGACTTTAGGCTTACATTATATCATAATGTGATATACAAGGTCATCTCAACGATGTTTGCTTCAAAGACAAAAGAGATTTTAAAGAATCACATTAATCCATATCAATGTGATTTCATCCGAGCAACAAATATTGCTAACAAAATTCTCATAGTTTAGGAATTTTCCAAGAATTATCATAATAAGCCATCTTTTAAAAGTTCCTCCTTACAAATTCACTTTAATAAGGCTTTTGACTCAATTGATTAAAATTTTCTTACCATTTTCCTTGAATTCGTAGGCTTTTCATTGAATGGATTCATAATTACATCTCTTTAACTTCATACAGCATTTTTATGAGTAATACATAAATAAATGTATTTAATAAGGTTAGAGGCCTAAGGTAAGGGAATCCCTACCCCCTTTCTATTTACTCTATGTATTAAGGTATAAGCTAATCTTATATCTCACAACATTGTGTTTAATGGTAAATTAAAGGCCTAAGGTAAGGGAATCCTCTATTTCCCTTTCTATTTACTCTATACATTGAGGTATAAGCTAATCTTATATATAACAACATCGTATTTAGTGGTAAATTCAAGTATCATTACAATTGTGAAGAGCTTAGGCTCTTCAACTTAGCATTTGCAAATTATCTACTCTTATTTAGTGGTGCAGACCCCTATTAAATGTAAATTTCCATAAACCCACTATAATCATTATCCAAGTTCTCAAGCCTAACCATTATTATTATCAAAAGCAAGCTCTATGTCTCTATAAGATTTTTATAATTTAGATGATCTTTTAAGTATCTGTGTTCTTCAACCCCTACAAACACCTTTAAAATACTATAGATTCCTTAATACCAATAAAAACACCTACTTAAAGGGATTGTGTAGCTTTATTAAAGGTTGTCTAAAAGAGAAGAAGTAATTGGCAAAATATATGCCTTTCTTATGCTGGTAGGTGTTACAAAGATCACCTTTAGGACTCGAACTTTCACCCAAAGTTGATCACCAATACCCTTTGTACGATAGTCTCACTTAGATCCGTTAAAGCAAGACTCAACCTTCCCTAACCCTCTAAATGTTTACCTCACACATACTCGAAGAAACAATGCTATAAAAGTAATAAGAACATAGGCAACAAAGAAACACAGAGATATGGTAAAAACCAACTTTATATGCTGTTTCTCAAAAGAATACAAGGAAAGCTCTCTCTGAATGAATGAGAAGAGCAAAGCTCGAATGAGCTATATATAGGCATCCTAACTTGGAGTCACAGATTCCCACTAAATCTAAGCTACCTGAGATTGTGCTAAGATCACGTCTATCCCTATCAAATAAGATCACATGAACCAATTGGATGACACCCCTATCCAAATAGGACTCTAACTGATAAGATAGAATCTATCAAGATCACATAAAGATAGAGTTTACATTCATCTAGAACACTAACATCTTTATTCGCGAAGATCTCCACTACCTTTAAATGTTGAGTTTCATTGCAACTCAAACTTCCATTCATCTCCACATCATCCAAGATCTCCTCATGATCTCTATCCACTGATGATGCAATGAGATCTCGCCAAAGCCCACCGACACACTGGCCTTGTTAGACCCCATTTTTGGAGCCCAACATTTGGAGTCGTAAGAACATGAGCCTATTAACCTATAGGGTTATTTCAAAGAACCCTCATTTTTCATCATACCATAAGAGTGGTGTCCCCCATACAGCCAATCACCAAAATCAGATCTTAGTCTCTAGTTTATTTTGAAGCAATAATCACCTCAATCGAAGCTCTATAGATGAAGATATGCTTAAGAAACCAAAGTATGTTCATAGCCCAGTCATGCTCTCCTAACGACCCCTCAATTCCTTTTCATCCAACTTTTTCAAATGAACCCCAAAGGCTACCAATTTTTTAGAACATATATGAAACTGTGCTAGGAATCTATTGGTTTAAGAATCACTTCATTTTGAGGTTGGGGGATGAACTTATGTCCAAAAGAATCAAACATGTTCTTGTTTTCAATCATATTGTACCTATCTCGGGACAACTGTCATAACTTTCACTAAAGATGTCGAATTCAGTTAATTATTAGACGATTTGAAAAAAATACTTCTAGATCTACAACTTTTGTGAAGACTCTGAAGTAAAATTTTGTCATTTCAAAGGTCAAAACATGGGAAATGTGAATCTACACGGACAGACTGCGTAACCTTCGGGTGTAACATTTTTTCTGCATCAGGAATACACAGCCAGTGTGAAACTACATGGCCTAACGGTGTAACCTTTGGGTGTAACAAAAATTTTCACTCTCCAAGACCCCTCCAATGGATCCTAAACCCATTCTAACATCCCTTTTACTCATAATCTTCCCAAATCAAACAATTATAGTGTGATATCACTTCATATGCTCTAGTCATTCGGTATAAACATCCTATTCAACATTACTGACTTATAACGATCATATCTCTCAACACCGATATCCAAAAATTGCATACATTATATCGTTGGAAAGCTAGAAAAATAAGCTAAAACTTTTTCAAATTCATCCTAGATTATTGCAGTTTTTCCTCTTAAATCAAAATACACTTCCTATCTTTCTTTTCCATAATAAATCTCACGTATATGTAACAACAATTTGTATTCAAAATTCATCATCTCAATTTGATAACATCTTCAAGTTTACCTAATTCCAACTTAACTTCCTTTTTAATTAATTCATATTTCAACTCCACATCATCCATACCTAAATTCACATTTCAGCTTGACAATCATCCATGCACAAATTCACATTTCAACTTGACAATCATCAATACACAAATTCACATTTCATTAACATCATAAAATAAGAGTTTTACAAACTTTAATGTCATTTCCAAGCCAAATTACACCATTGATATCAAAATCTAAAATACACAAGATACAAAAACCCAAATTACTCTCAAAAAGCGTCTAGAGCCTTCTTTTACAAAATCTAACTTAATATACAAAAACATTGCAAAAGTGGAATGATGCCTCGACTCTTGGTTACTTGATCTCATTCTCTTCACCTTAAGATGGAATGGAAAAAAGAGGTGAGCTTGAAAGCTCGTGGGTAACAAGTTTATAACGAGAAACAAGCAAAAACCATTGAAATATTTATTTCCATTGAAAAAATTTTCACATTGAAATCCATGTAACACATATTTTCCAAATTCAAAACTTATCAAGCAATTCATAGACATCATAAATCATGAATTCATCAAACTTGTCACAAATCATAAACACATAAACACATCAGAAATGGTTTGGCTGGATCCATAAACATGACGAACTACACAATTTCACATAATGATCCTATGTAGTCATAAACTTGAGGGAGTTCATCAAGGAGCTCCGTGTCACTAACGGCCAGGCGGGAGAAGACTTTAAGTTGGTCAACGTGCACGTGACATTCTTGAATGGATTATACCAAACCCATATAACATGTAATTCATGACTTGAAAATTGATTGCCCAAATGGTATATTTTGAAAACCTTGTATTTCATGAGACAAAATATTTCATATGCATTTTCGAAACTTAATTGCCCAATTCATCATCAAAATTCATACACCAAAATATGTAACAATTTCGCAAATCATTCAAAAGCAACAACTACCAAAATTATAAAGCAATGGGAAATCATTTTATTCTCTTAACTAAAAGAAAACATAATGGCTCATTATCTAATTATAAACTTGAAACCCACCTTGAATTTCCTTCCTTAATACCTGCTCAAAGAGACCTCTCCCCTTGCTCCTCTTACCTTCCTTGATTTCCTTTATCAAAGGCAAAATTCCCATTCAATAGGATTATCAATTGAGTACCCAAAGGAACATATTCATAAAACTAATCCTAGAAAGATTAAACCCATACATTTCTTAAGGTTTATGGACCAAAACTCTTTCAAAAATCCAAAAGATTTAGAATAACCTTACCTTGAATCTTCACCAAATAGTGAGATTGTTGACTCTAATAGAAGTTCTAATCCTCCTTTTCCTTTTTCCCTTCTTGAATAGCTTCAAAATCACTCTTTAGGACTAAAAAAAATCAAAACCTAGCTTTTCTTCTTTCTTTCCTCTCAAGACTGAAACTCTCTCCTTCTTCTCTCTTCTCTTCATTTCTTCTCTCCTTTTCTATCCTCAAATCACGTTTTTCCTTCTTCCTTAAAAGAAAGCCAACACTTCTTATTCAATTATGCCATTAATGATTGAGAAATGTCTAATTTGCCCTTCCTTCAAAGCCTTAAGACTTTAATGCTTAAGTATCTTCCCAAAATGCCCTCATACATATATACTCTTACCACTTAATTCAACTAAACCATATTTTCAAATCCAACTAACATTAACATAAGAATTAACTCCAAATAAAATAATTAATCTTGCAAGACCTCAAAATTATTTAAATCATACCTAACTCCTTCCAAAAAAATCCAGACATTTTATGATCAGGTAATTGAAGAATTTGATAACACTTCCTTCTAAAAAATGTTTCTCATTGTCTTAAGTTTCTAATAACACTAAAATTATTCAATTTGGTTTTAAAATCTGAAAGTTATATCCCAAACATTTCCAAACTATTCTTATACTGAAACAATATTCTGTGCTTAACTTCCATCCGAAAATTAAAATTCTTAGGGACTGAATTAGAACTCAATTTCATCCTATAATTTTTACCCTATGTCTCTAGTTTAATCCAAATTAAGAATCGCCTCATCTGGATAACTAGAGAAAAATTTATGGTTAAAACATCAAAGCATACTCAATGAACAAGTTTCAACTTGTAACCTCCAACATTTCACATATAACCCATCTTGTACATAACTATCTTTTCTACCTAACTTCAAATTCAAGAATTCTTCTTTTCTTTACACATGACTAATCGCCAACAATTTCTTACTTAATAGTTCTAACTTTCAAGAAAAGTTTGGGGGTCCAACAATTCTATCTCTCTTAAAGAATTTCGTCCTCGAAATTCTTACTTGAGTGATCAAACAAATGGAGGTAATGTTGTCTTATGTTTTCCTCAGTCTCCCAAGTAACTTCTTTTCTCAAATAATTTCTTCCACATGACCATAGTCAGTAGACTCACTCAGTCTTTCAATCACTCATTTAGTCATTAACTTCTTAACTACAACCTCAATATATATATATATCAGATTACTCACAATTTTTCACTTCTTGCATCGATAACACCAATACTATATCATTTTGATATTTCTTAGCATATTTACATATAACACAGCATGAATCTAAGACATCTTTGTTAATAATACTAACTCACAAGTCAATGGTCCTGTTCTTAATAACTTTATATAGACCAATACAATTTAAGCTTAGTTGCTTCTTTATCCCAACCTGAGCACATCTTGCACTCAATCTAAGCACACCTTGGGAATGTGATACTCTTAGAAACAATTCATCCTTCGCATCATAATTCACATCTCTATAGTGTTAGTACACTTAACTCTTATGTTTATCTTACTGTATTCTATGCCTTTGGCGTTGATCCACCTAATTCATTCATCTTTCTTAAGTCACTTAATTCCTAATACATATCAATTTCACTTATATATTCTTATGGTGGATCGTAACTCTTGTCATATTAATCAAACGGCCACTTCAATTCCAATTTCATCTTCTTAAGATCACAACAATTTTTGTTTTTATTCTTGTACACTTTAATCTCATCATTTCTACTTGTCTCCTTATTTTTATTAAACAGTCCATGATAATACATTCACATCTTTATCACATTCTGGGATATACACTACAGTACAATATTGGTGTCATATTCAATTCCACCAATACAAATGCGTTGACTCATTATCTTTCATATTTAACCATGTACTATTTCCCATTTCTAATTCCCCGTAACTTTCAATTTTCTCAATTTATAAAAAGGCATCATTCTTCTCACAAATTATATTAGCTCAAACTCTTAATAAATGCCCATGCGTGTAACTTATACACATGCGACTCAGGGTAGGGATCAGTCGTTACGACATGCTAAGACATGTCAAAAATGTATGTACTTTGATACATCTTTCCAAAAATGCCCATGTGAGATCCTAAACCTAGGCGCTCTGATACCATAACTGTTGGACCCCATTTTCGGAGCCCAACAATTGGAGTCATGAGAACGTGAGCCTATTAACATGTAGGGTTATTTCAAAGAACCCTCATTTGCCATCATACCACAATGGTGGTGTGCCCACATAAGTCAATCACCAAAATCACGATTTGACTTCTTCAAATTAATTATAGCTCTTAGTCTCTAGTTTATTTTGAAGCAAGAACTACCTCAATCGGAGCTCTATAGATGAAGATATGCTTAAGAAACCAAAGTATTTTTGTAGCCCAGTCATGCTCTCCTAACCGACCCCTCATTTCCTTTTCATCCATCTTTTTCAAATAAACCCCAAAGGCTATCAATTTTTTAGGACATATATAAAACTATTCTAGGAATCAATTGGTTCAAGAATCACATCATTTGGAGGTCTAATGATGAAGTTATGTTCAAAAGAATCAAACATGTTCTTGTTCTCAATCATATTGTACCTATCTCAGGACAATTGGCATAACTTTCACTAGAGATGTCGGATTCAGTTAATTATTAGACTATTTGAAAAAATACTTCTAGATCTACAACTTCTATGAAGACTCTAAAGTGAAATTTTATCATTTCAAAGGTCAAAACATGGGAAATGTGAATCTACACGGACAGACTGCGTAACCTTCGGGTGTAACAATTTTTTTGCATCAGGAATACACAGCCAGTGTGAAACTACATGGCCTAACGGTGTAACCTTTGGGTGTAACAAAAATTTTCACT
>JAOSBK010000206.1:31414693-31427876 GCA_027568895.1 Erythroxylum shatona
AAACATAACCCTCACCTAAACAAGCTTCAAAGCTTCAATTCTTCACCAACTCACCAAATCCTCTACTTCACTTCACACACACGACAATCACCACTTTAAGGGAGGTAGAAAGCTTAGGCTTGGACACATGAAGAGGAAGCACTTAAGATAGAAGAGAAGAGTAGCAATTAAGCTAGAACAAGAGGAGAAGACCAACGAAGAAGAAAGTGGGAGAGGCTTCGGATGAGAAAGAGAGAAAGCACTCTAATTCACCTTTCACAAGAGACATGTCGTGAGTGGCTTGAACAAGTAAGGTTATTTAAATGATTTAGATTAACACTAAGTATCAAACCTAAGTAGGCAAGTGACAAGTGTCACTTGCCACTTGGCTTATTCTTAAACACTCTTAAGGTTCTTTCAAATTTCAATTCAATTTCTACTCCAAATTCCAATGGCTGAAAAATCATAATTCCTAAAATCATGTATCTAACTTTCTAGTGCCATTGGACAGTCATTTCCAGTACCGAAAATTCAATCAATCCGCCATTTGGCAATTTTCTCGGTCCAGAAATTTTCCCCCAAAAATTTCAGAAAAATTTCTAAAAGTCCCCAAAAATGTAAAACACATGAAAATCACTCCAATTCAATTTTTCAAACACAAATATCACATTTTCCACAAAAAATCACATTTATAGACACAAATGGCGGGAAATGTCATGAATGCATGTACAGTCATGTGCATATACAAAAATTTTCATTCACATATATATATAGGCCATATTATACATGAACATGCCGAGATAAGTAAACACACTCATAACCCGTCCCAAATTACTATTTTACCCTTCCCGTCGGTGATGGGATGTTACAATTCTAACCTAAACACATACTAAATGATCGAATTAACAGCTAAACACATATCAAACTATGCCCTAAAATATGATGCAATCCTCGATATCAAAAGTGATAATTGAATTACTTCTTTCCTTTTGCCATATATGGCAAGCTAAGATAAATCATTTCAATTATCCTGAGCCAAAACTTTATAGGTTGCTTAAAAAATTTCAGATAAATAAAGAATCTGAATCTATTGGATCTTCTCCTATACATCAACAGATTCAGCCAAAGGTTGTTACTCTTGATAATATCTCTTTAAGACCAGATACTTCTCAAAAATCTCAGATACCCAAAAATATCATGATTGAAAGTTTTCCTAGAAATCATCCTGTTGTTTAAGCACGTTTCGAGATAATGAGAGACTTATATTCTCTCTAAAATAATGATTTTTACTACATTGACTTTTCAAGGATATATCCTAGATTGAATTTTTTGCAGGGAGCTCATCCTCAAGCAATACGTGATTGTTACAATTTTGACGCCATAAGGAGTCAAAGATTGTTATTTAAACAACCTAACGATAACTCCAATAGACACTTTAATTTTAAAGATACTATCTGATGGTCAGGATTTTTACAAAATAAATGATATGCTGCTTATCATTTCATCATGGTCAGAAAATCTAAACAATTCCCTATTACGATAGACACTAAGTTAAGGAAAGAATTTTCGAAGTTCAACGAAATTGATATTCACTACTGTCAAGGAATTGAAATGAGGACTATTGTTTCTAGCGTGGAAGCTGTGTTCAAAAAAGGCTTTAGAACCTATGAGGGTAAAAGTAATTTCTCCTCGCTAATGATTGCTTCAGTCAAAAAGACCCCAGTGGCTTGTAGAGAATTTTGTTAAAATGAAGATAAGGATGATCGAGATAGGATAAATTATCTCAAACCCAAAAGCACAAAGGAGATTCTGCCACCTTAGAAAGCACACAGAAAACATTTGTCCATCATGTACAAGTGGCATCAAATCTTTAAAAGGAAAAGATAAAGTTGAAGATTTTAGAGTTAACATTTACAATGACTCGAACTAGAAAACTACCAACATCTACTATGGTGCAAAGATAAGATGATAAGGAAATCTTGTCATTTAATAAAGGAAAAGATTCTCTATGGATTAAAAAAGGCGATAAAGAAAAAGATGAGATAATCTGCTCAGCCAATGAAAAAGAAAGGGAATCTCCTTTGATAAGGATGGACTTCGAAAATAGATAAGATACAGATTTTAAGTTTTGGATTTGTAATTCACTTGTAAATTATTAGTATCAATAAACTCTTTCTATATGTAAAGAGGCATGCTCTTCATGAATTCGTTATCTCTCTTATAACATTTTCTCTTACGATGAAATAAAAATCTCTTTTGAAGATACAATTTGTATTCTCATCATCATCATCATCACACCCAGTCTGAAGTCCCACAGTGAAGCGGGGTCTGGGGAGGTCTGATAATACGCAACCTTACCCCTACATAGTAGAGAGGCTATTTCCTGTAGACCCACATGCAGATGCGACAAAAAAATCAAGATACAGAGAGATAAATTTAAGTAAATAGAATTACAATACAAGACAATATGTCAATAAGGACATACCTGAGGGTTGAACAGATCTGCTATTATCTAACACCTTGTAAAGACCAGCTCTTTTGTCGCCATATGCTTCAGAAGTCTTCGCTGCATGCTCCTGGGGATGCGACAATCCTACAGCCTTAGGCATCCATCGCAGGAATCTTCCCCAAACTACAACTTCTCCGTAATCTAGCTCAAAAATGTACTACTTGCAATACTTCTTATGTAGTAAGCATGAGGTGTGAGGACTCTAAGTGGTCTCATTAACCCTTATTCTGTCCCGCCAGACTTTCCTAACTCTAGCAACTGCCTCAGTGAGGGCCTACTCTGATATATCTTTCTTGATTACTTTCCTCCAGGTCTTATAAGGTCATCCACCTCTCGTACCATTTGTATTCTCTATTTAAAAAAACCTTTACTTTCCCCCTATACTCTTTAGTCTAGGCCTTCAGGTAGGAAGCGAAAGAAGGTTGTGCTGAACTTCACTAAAGGGACATCAAGGTAGTTACCTCTCAAGGTTGGAGCTAGAATGCTCGTTAAAAGACTTGACAAAAACCCAATAAAGCTACTGTCAAATTGCTAAAGAGATAGGTACGGAACAGTATTGTAAGTACGGAAGAGTATTAGGCCTTCTAATTTAGAAATATAATTATATTCTATATTTCTGGATATTTTTATGACTTCTTATTTCTTAGAAAAATTTTATATGAATTGTCTGGATTAGTTCTAAACTCTATAGATTCTATTAAAAAGATAATTACTTCATTGTTCGAAGAAATTATTGATATTATAATGGATAATGATAATTTAATAGAAGAAAATTTATTTAGAATCACTTTAATTTTTGATATTTTGAAAAGTTTAGATCTTATAAAAATTTGTATTATCTCAGGATTAGATTAAACCTTTTATATGATAAATTAATATGTGTTTACGGGTGATTTTGTTATAAATGGATTAAATTCTATGCTAAGTGGATCAAATTTGGTAATATGTGTTTTGCGTGGGACAAAATATATTAATATAATAACAAAATTTTCACTTACATAACCTAACAAGAGTTAGAAGAAAGTCATGTCTAACAAGAAACAAACTATATTATAGAACAAAATTTTTTCTGAATTTCTCTATGATTTGATGAACCATTATAATAACTAATTATTTAATGTTAATTAATAATAAACCAATGTAATATATATAATTAATTTAAAAATAAAATATTAAAATATTAAATAAATATATTTATAATTTTTGATATCTTTTAAAGGTTTATTAAATATTTAATTCTAAATAATAACTTTACTTTTAATTTTAACAATATTAAAACATATGTTAATAAATGAATATTAATTTACGAACAAATTTTAAAATTTTTATTTAAATAAAAATATAATAAATATTAAATAAAAATAAATTCAAAGTAGTTCACTCGACAAAAATTAAGAACTTGAAAAATAAAATAAAACTGACAAGTTCAGTCAGTTACAACGTCTCATCGACAAGAAAACGTTGTGTCAACATCTCTGCGTTCCTTTTGGTAATTGAAGTTGTTGAATCTGGTGGGGAGGAAGGAGAAGTCGAAAAAATGAGTCCGGCTTCTAGTAATCGGCTATCTCTTTCGGGTTTCGGGTCTCAGTTTTCCGCTCTTTTTTTCGCCATGTTCGCAGCCATGGCTACGGTCTACGTGGCTAGCCGGTAGTCCCTCACTCGATAGCCTTTATGTCATCCCTTTAAATTTCGATATAATTGAATTTTCGAGTTCGAATGTGTGTGCTGCTGCTGGCAGTCTATGGCAGGATGCTGAGTATAGATTACGTTTAGTGAGAGAGCTGGATAGGAGAAATGGTCAGGTACTTAAATTCTCTGGTTAACTTTTCTTGATTTATTCATCGTTTTATATCTTCAATATGTTTAAATGAAGAAAGTTGGTACACGGCTTAGGAAAGGTGTTTGTTTACCAAAGATCATTGTTTTTTTCATAATTGGAACTATATGATTCCTTTTATGGTGGATTGAGATTATTTTTTAGTTATGATTATGCTTAATTGGGCGAGTTTATAAGACGTTTGGGTTTTCAATTTTCAGGGCGATGCTGTCATTTCTGTTGATGATTCTTTTAAAATTATAGCCTGCCGGTATTTGTTTCCTACTTTTTCTTATTCGATGTGTTTCAAACCATTTGAGAAATGCGCTATCAGCGTTATTATGATTGGAACTTTGTTTGCTTTGCAGGGAGCAGCAGAAGAAATTATCAGCTCTTGAGAGCGACCTGTCAGCAGCTAGGCAGGCAGGTTTTATTTCAAAGGACCTGAATGAAAAGGATAAGAGTGAGCCAAAGAAGAAAATGTTAGCTGTAATTGGGATTATCACTTCATTTGGGCGGAAGAGATATAGAGATGCGATACGGAAGGCATGGATGCCAACTGGTAAACTCCATATCCTGTTCTGCAGCTCTCATTATTTTAGTGAAAATAGAACCAAGTTAGACGATGTAATGTTGCCTCTTCCGTCAAGAATAGTGCATGAAAAATTTCCCTTTCTGATTAGAACTGTTTGGAATGCAACTTATAGCAAATTCTGTGAGGGAACGGGATGCTGTCCATAGACAATGCTGTAACAGCTTATGCTCCATAGTTTGGAGCACTTGTTTTTGTCTGAGGCTTGGGACTAATTACTTTTCAAATATGGGATTTTTTTTTCTCATGGAGCATAAGCTTTAGCTGTATTTTCTATGAACTGCCAGTGGATAAAAAGAGTTGGATTGTTATCTTTTTATGGGATAAAATATCTTACTCTTACAATTTTACCATTGACTTCTTAAATTTCATTCATTTAATTGTGGCTAAGCTAAAGATATAATATGCGCAGGTAATGCTTTGACCAAATTGGAGGATGAAAAAGGAATTGTTATGCGATTTGTAATTGGAAAAAGGTTCCCATTGTGGTTATTTATATCTGAAGAATTGACTGTTGATAAGAGTTCTTTCTTTTTCCCCCTCAAGTCATATATGCATATGCTGCAGTGGGAATCATGGTGACAGTTTTGACATGGAGATCGAAAGTGAAAATAAGCAGAGTAATGACTTCATTGTTCTTGTAGGTTCACTTGTCAATTGGAATTTCTTTTCAACAACATTTAGTTCAATTAAGCTCCTAATACAGACGATAGGATATAGTTAAATTCTGTTATTTTTGGTACATGGGATAGTGTTTAATTCTAACAAACCGGTCAAAATAGGCAGAGTAGCAACTTACATCATTCTGTACGGTCACATGTCAATTGGAATTTTTCAACAACACTTAGTTCAATTAGATAGAGAGGTTGAATGCAGGATATAGTTAAAACTCTTGGTACATAGGATAGTGTTTAATTCTGAAAAACCATAATTAGTTTCTTTGGCAGTCAGCTATCTTTAGAGTTCAACTTTTGAATAAATGATCAGTGCTAATAGATTAGTCATTCATGTTGCAGAAGCTAAGTTCACTAGAGGTCGGGTGTTTAAAATAATGATAATATAAACCAGCAATCATCCATTATCGTGTCTGTTTCTTCTTTTTGGCTTTACAGGATGGTCAAGTGGAGGCTGTTGAAGGGCATCCAAAGAAAGCGAAGCTATATTTTGTTCATGCCGTAGAAAACTGGGAGGCTGAGTTTTATGCTAAGGTCAATGATAACGTTTATGTTAATGTTGGTATGTATTACGTTGATGATTTAAGTTAATTTGAACTGAACATTCCATGTTATACTAAAGACTTGCAAACATAAGTGCCATCCATTTATATATGTGTCCCTTTATCTAGCTTTCATATGAATACTTTTCTTCTAGGCCGGTGAGGGATATGTCTCTATTTATTATTGTTGTAGAATTGTTTTACTCTTGTAGAAGATTACGTAGAACTTTAATTTAAAAGGGAATGGTTGTCCCATAACGGTTAACATCATGTATGAAATTCAATTCTTGGGCACTATGGGTGCTGAGATACTATATAACAAAGGTAAGTTCAACATGCATGGAGGAGTATAATGATATTGATGATGAGGATTGGGAACTATTTTGATTGGAAGGTTGTTTCAGTTGGAGAAACTGAGTTTTGATTGAAACTTTTCTATCATTACATGTTGCAACAGATGTTTGTTCTTTCATCTTTGTGCACTATTTCTTTGATCAATGGATAAGTTGCACCTTTCTTGCTTGTACAATGCTACTCTTTTGTATATCATATAAACTTAAACCATGAAATGGTCAAAATTAAAATGCACCTTTTCCAATTGAATAATTACTCTGTGACTTTGTTACCCCTATGGTGAACAATCATAACTTCCTTGTTAGCAATTATAGTAGCGGGATGAATGTTTGGTTCAGGATGGTCTTTTATTTTCTTCTCTTTTTTTGTTTCAAGTCATGATGACACCATGATTATTATTTTTCTCATTGTGTATTCTTTACTAATCCCATTCCCTAGTGCATTGGTGACACTATTAGTTGTGCAATGAATTCTTTATGCAAAAATTTATTTGATTATTGTCATAGAATTCAAAAAAAAGAAGGCTTCTTAACAGGTTCATGAAACTGACTGTATCTGCCTTCATCAATGCAAATACTCTTAAATAATCTGATAGAACAAAATTTTTTCCATTTTAGACTGAAATCGTGGAAAACCTCTAAACGTTGACTTATCCTTAATCATCCTTGCAGATTCTCTTGGAGCTACACCGTCTGCTCATTTGGATAAGCCCCGTGCTTATATTGGGTGTATGAAATCAGGCAAAGTGATCTCAGGGCCGTGAGTTTCATTGATTGTTTTTAATTTTTAGGTTTATCTTTTTCGTTGAAGACAATATTCAATGTTTCCCCACATTATAGGACCATGAAATGGTTTGAGCCAAACTGGTGGAAATTTAGCAGTGGAAAATCGTAAGTTGTCAACAGTTTACTTTGCTTCATTCTATGTCATGAATTAGTGCCACATCGATTGACACAGGGCTTCTCTTTTTGATTTATTAGCCTTGATAAATAGAGATCTTATTCAGAAGAAATGTTGTAAAAGTTTTTCATCTTCACATATCTTTGATATCATTTTGAGGTTTTTACATAAGGGATGCTGTGGAATTTGGATGCATTACAGGAGGATGGCAAGAAAAGTGCATATGTGAACTCATAATATCTGTGAAACTCTTCATTTATGTGTGGTTATATATGCGGCACAAGATACTCCGTCCTATCTTCTACTATATTTAGGTGAAGCTTCTAGGCTTAAAGTCAGACTAAACTGCCTGCATCATTTAACTTACGTTGTTATTGCACAGCATTTTGTTCTTGAAACCTACTTGACATCTTAGTTCGAAAGTTCAAAGTACTTGTCCTAAATTCTGTAGATACTTCCAGCATGCCTCAGGGGAAGTCTATGCCATTTCTCGGTCCTTGGCACAATTTATCTCGATTAATAGGTAGTTGTTTTCCACTTTAGCTGAAGAATGTACTCTGATATCATGATTCCTATGCAGTACTGTAGTAATTGTTTTTTTGCAGGTCAATTCTCCGCACTTATATTCATGATGATGTCAGCACGGGGTCATGGTTCATTGGGCTAGATGTGAATTATGTTGATGAAAGGAAATTTTGCTGCTCTTCTTGGAGTAATGGTCTCTCTCTCATACGCACACACAGACACACGCATGCCATACAGACGTGAAGTGCTTACGCACACACCCAGCGGCAGACAATTATACTGAATCACTTTGGCTCAACTTATAATTTCAGGGGCCATTTGTGCTAGCGTATAATTAAGCTTACCTCTTCAAAGAACGCTGTTTCTCCAATCGATTTGTGAGGTAAGACATCCTTTGAAATCATGTCAACACTACATTTCCTACTATAATTAGACCTGCTAATTGATCCATTCCTCAAAAGTGCGAGAGACAATGCAACAGAGCTAGTTAGTATAACTTGAAATCCCCACGAGAAGGGCAACATTTCCTTGAATCCCTGAAGATTTTTGTAGCGTTGAAGGGGATTTCCTTATGGGTATGAACTGTACACTGTATCTGTATCCTATTGCTGCATGTTTTGCTCTCTCTGAAGGCTGGTGAACGAAGAATTGCAAGATAACGTGCAACAAAGGTATAATCAATCTCGTGCACCGCTGAAAACGATCAACTGCGACCTTTTAGTTTTAGAAGCCCATGATTTTGGGGTGTCTCTATTCTGTATATCATCCACTCCAAGGCGATGAAAAAAGAGGTTTTTTTTTTGTTGCCCACAAGGTGTCTTAAGAAGGTTCCAACTATGGAAAGACACCTTTAAGTCATTCACACTCAGACTAATTCTCGTTCGAGCCGGGTAGGTTCCTTGCGGGAGGTAAAGCTCTGATCTCAAGTTTTAAACGGCTGCATACATGAGGACAGTTTGAACCCGTGACCTCACTTAAGCCAAGAAAGCCCCTTACCAACTCTCCTGCTCCCTGGGGTTGAAAAAAGAGTTTTTCAATATTCTGTAAAAACATAACCTTCATGGCGAAATGTTTAATACAACGAGGAAAATAGACGACGGCTTGGTTTCGTTAGCGGCCATCGAGGTTAAGATTGCCCAAAATTAATGAATAAAACTTTTAAGTCTTCAATGATAGGTTCATACCAAATATCAATTTTTATTCTATACCCATACTCCTTTTTCATAACCCTCAAACAAGCACACCCTTATTAGTAAATTTGTGGTGATTTTTTTTTGTCTTTTCAAAGTTAATAAAAAAATCTGCTTTTCTTCATTTTTAATTTTAGTTTTTTTTCAATTTTCAAAATTTATGAAAACTTACATATTTTATTTTTTATTTTTTATATTATGATTTATTATTAATTATTATATCTTATTGAATATGTTAATTCTTGTTAAGAATTGTGAATAATTTTATTTAAAAGTTTAATTAATTAATTAAAATTATGAATAATTTAATTTAATTTTTATAATGAAATTAAATAAAAATTAAATGACTATTAATAAATATATTTAAAATTTTTAAAATATGTAAGTTTCAAATAAAATTTTGATTTCATAATTAAAAATTAAAATGATAATTTATTAATAAATAATAAGGTTAATTATCAAAAAAGTTTAACCTTTCGTTAATTTTTTAGGTATAGTCTAAACTTTAAAAGTAGTAATAAAATACTTAAACTTTCAAATTTTTTCAATTTTATCCTAAATTTTAAAAAGTGACAATAAAATACTCAAACTTTTAATTTTTTTCAATTTTAGCCCGATGTTATCTGTTATTCTCCTAATGCCTTCAGCCCTTTATTTTCTGCTTGTTCTTCTGACGCTCTAAATTATTCTCACATTATAACATACTGCTTCAATAAGCTCTTCGTTTTTTATTCATTTTCCTGATGCTTTTACTGTGAGGGCATCAGAATTGTGTAATCTGAATATCGAAGGATGAGGGCGTCGAGAAAACAAACTAAAAATAAAAGAAAAAATAGAAATCAAAACATAAGATTATCGGGGATACGTAATCTGATGAGGTAAGAATGTCGGGGATGCGTAATCTGATTAGGTCATTTTTAAGCAACGACATTGTTTTATTAATCTTTATTTGTTGTGTTAATTTTAGCTGATGTATGTTAATAGTTAAGGTTTTTGAAATACACGATAAGTCATGTCAGCAAACTTAACGGGAACATTAACATTGGGCTAGAATTGAAAAATATTAAAAGTTTGAGCATTTTATTGCTATTTTTTAAAGTTCGAGCTAGAATTAAAAAAAATTGAAACTTTTGACATTTTATTACTACTTTTTAAAACTCGGCTCTAGTTAAAAATTTGACAAAAATTTTGACTTTTTAAAATAACTCTAAATATTATATAAGAGATTGATATAAATTTAATTAATTAAAAATAATTTATCTTTAAGTTTTATCTGATATGTAATAATTATTAGTAATAAAAATATAATTATATTGACATTAATAACTAAAGTGGAATTACTAAATTAGTGATATTCAGTTAATTAATGTCTAAAGTCAATATTGCTTGTATTTTATCAATAGTTTACCCAAAACTTAAAAGAAAATTTTCCAAAATTATTAAAAATAAAATTAAAAGATATGTCTTTTATTTTTATAATATATAGAGTATAAATCCTTTATCCAACAACCAATTATCCATACAATAAAATAAGTAGTATGAATGATGCCAACTCACTTTTTAACTCAATACAAAATAGTTAAACCCAGATAAATATTAATTAATTTGGTTGAGAATAAAAGCGAATTGAATCATCATGTTAATAATATTTGATTGATTTATGTGTAATTAGATTAACTAAAATATCATGACATTGCTAAATGACTAGTTTAACCCCTGTCGCTATTGTTAAGTTTTGAGTTTATGGTTAATTTTTTCTTAAATTTTTGTCATTAGTATGAATAACAAATATAAATTGAATCCAATATTACTAACCTAAAGAGTCACTTTTTTTTATCTCAATACAATATAATTAAATCTAGATCAATGTTAACTAGTTTGGATTGAAAATAATAGTTAAGTTAAATTATCGTGTTAATAATATTTGATTAATTTATATGTATTATTCATACTTATGTATTTTGTTATTATATTTAATAAAAATCTTAAAAGAAGATATTTTAAAAAAATAAAAATTATTAAAATATAGCATTTTAAAAATTAAAATATTTGGACTATATTTAGATTATGTAGAATCAATATATGAAATAATTACATTTCTTTTCGAAGAAGTTGTTAATATTATAACAAATAGTGATAGCATAAAGGATGAAGATTTGTTTCGAATCTCTTTAATGTTTGATATTCTTAGAAGCTTTGATCTAATAAAATCTTTCATTTCTTTTCATAATTAAGACATATATGTTTCATATATTTTGTAAACATCTATGAATGAATTTTATTTTGCAAAAATTTGATTTTACCTAGTTGTTGCAAAAAATGGTATTGGAGCAATGCCTATTTGGTGTACAACCTATGAAAATATTCATCGGCCGACTTGAGAAAAATATTTTTTATATATTACAAAAATAAACTTATAAGAGAGCTAAAGGGTATTTATTCATAGATGAGAACTCAAAAGTTTGTTTCATTAAATACTTTATTAGATTTTAAAGCAACTATTCTTGGATATCAACTAGAAAACTGTCAATAAACAAATGAACACAAAGTGCTACATCTTAGCTTTTTCGAGCATTATAGACTGGACCTAGATAAAAGTCATTAGAAATATTCCAACTTATGATGTCATCTATTCAAATATTTCTTATTGTGATCGTTTACTTTCTAAAATAAATACACTTAATACTTGTGTACAAGAGGCCCAGATTGAATAACACTATAATAAAACATATTTTATTTTATTTTATTTACAAATTGTCATTAAAAAGAAGCTATAAAAGATGTTGCTTAAAGAATATATTAGAGATGTAGAAAACTGCAAATAGAAACTCATTTAAAAATGACTAGGCATCATGAAACTTATCATCTACTAGGTGAAAGATAAAGTTAAAACTTGAATGATTAAAAATAGAAATTGATTTGGCAGAAATTTAAAAAACGATTAAATATTATGAAAATAACATTATTCTATATATAGAAAAACTTCAAAAGCAAATAATGGATGCACAAGATATAATAAAAAATAAATAAATTAGAAATATAAAATAAACTCAATAAAAGTCCTACAAAAAAAAAATATTTAGTCTAATTTAAAAATGAAAATACCTCTTAATGAAAGATAAAATGGGAAATTTCTTACAAGCTTCGGAATTTGAAGAAATGAACAAAAATAAAATTTAAACTTATAAACTTTAACCTATATAAAACCCTATTTAGTTAAACAAGAAGTTCACTAAAATCATAATATTAGTGATACATTTAGTACTTCTAGAAATCAACCTCGTAAGTATCCTTTATAGAGTTATAATGTCCTAATTTAGGATATGCTAGAACCCACAAGATAATCAAAGATAAAGATGACTTTACATCTATAGATAAGATGACAGCAGGAGCTATAAATCCTTGTAGAATATATTTCAATACAGACCGCATCCAAAATATAGAAGAAGCACTTGCCAAAAAAATATATATAGAAGAAGCAACAGATAAATAGGAAACTATTCTACTAGTAATTATTGCTACCAATAAAATGGATTGTAAAAAAGCTAAACAAATTTTAGAAAAGAAAAGTTTAATTAACAACTCGCTCAAAATCTTGAAATTTTTATATGAAAATTCAAAAAATTCCGTATTTAATCTTGACAATGATATATCAAATTTAGTAACTTGAGTAACTGAAATGTTTCGACTATAATTCTTGGAAGAAGGAAATATTTAAAAAGATAATATGCTATAGCATTACAAAGCTTACAATTATGTAATATATGTGAAATTAATAGATATATTTGAATGCTGAAGTCGCTTTCTCTCTAAAGCGTTTCTTTGTCTTGTCTTTTGACAAGCTTGTTTTTTTTTTTTGTCTTTGTCTGAACCTAATGGAATCAAGGTAACAGAATGAGGAATATCATGGCACGGAAAACATGGCAACGGATCAGGCTTCGGTCGATATGGCCAGCTTGACTATAGAAGATGCTGAAGAGGAGGATGTTGTCGTTATTGAAGACGGTGAAGGGGAGGATTATGGAGATAATTCGCTGTGCCTGGTTGGACGATTCATTAATAATCGGCCAGTGAATTTTGCTGCTATGAAACACACACTTGC
>JAOSBK010000206.1:31429694-31442057 GCA_027568895.1 Erythroxylum shatona
CCAATGGAGCTTAATCCCTTCCTTTCCACTTTCTTCTTAAGGAAAACTCTTAAACACTCCTTTCTAAAGCATAAATAGCCAAAGCCCTTACTTCTCTTCTTCTTCTCCACTTGGCCATAAGTTTCTCCTTTCTTTCTCTTTTCTTTGGTAAGTTTCATATGTCTCTTGTAAATGACTTAGGGAATTTAGTTCTAACTTATAACTAAGCCTAAAACTACGTAGTTTTAATATCTTTCACACTAGCAATTTATCCTCTCTTCTTTTTCTTATAAAATCCGTAGGTTTCCTCTTCACTCACGCCAACTTTGGGTCTCTTCCTTCATTCTTGTTTTAATTGACACTAAAAAGACTATAATGCCCCTCCTTACAAGCCTTAAGCCTTAAAAACATTAGTGATCTACCTAAATTGTCCTTACACCAACTTATGCCTTTAAATTCTAACAACTTATCAAAATTCTAATTTTAATTAAATTCCTTCAATTAATTTCTATTAACTAAGCACTAAAGACCTCAAATTAATTTCAAAAGGGAAATTAGGCAAACTAAACCTCAAAAATAATTTAAACATGCTAAGGAGAAATCAGGACCCAACATTTATTGATCGAAAAATATTTAAAAAGATTCGGAATATCATGTTTTCTATAAATTCTTATAGCAAGTTTAATATGACCTTTCTTTAGAAAATAGGGTTAAAATCCAAAAAATACCATATATTCTATGGTATTAATCTTAAAGAAAAAACCCCATATATAAGTTTAGCCTCTAACAAAGTAATGGTTCATATGCTATCTAAAAAAGATATTTCCTAAAAACTTGATCACATTCTTAAAGAAATTAGAGATAAAATAAGTTGGGTACATAATTTGATCCACATAAATGATAATTAGATACACTTTCATAGAAGGAATAGATAATACTATAAATTTAGCAATATTAAATAATCATGGATATCAAAAACTTTTGTTTAATATCTATCCTAAGATGTCTTATAATATGTTGGACAAAGATTTTGATAGAACACTCTTTTTAATGTAAGACTTTAAAAGAAAACATTTAATTAAAGATAGAAATAGACCTCATTCTATTATATACATAATATATAATGCCTTATCAATACAAAGATATTATTTATTTTCCAAAATTATTTACTAAAGTTGAAAGAAGGGTAAGGCCAAAGCCAACTCGGTCGATTCAACTCAGTCAAAATCGTCCGTCACAGATTCCTCAGGCGTCAAGTTTCTGTCGTGTATTCGGTCAGTGCCCCCTTCCTCCGTCGCCATAGCAATCCATGCCAAGCCTAGATCCAAGTTATCCTCGATCACTGATTTCAGCGATGAAGCATTAGGTGTTCAAATAGACACGCCGGCTAAGGACGGTGAAGCTAACTCAGCTCTCCTTGATTACATTAGCTCTGTGAGTAGCTCTTTTTCTTTTTCTATTTAGCTCTGTGAATCGACTTATTGTTTACTGGTTTTTGTGTCACCTGGCAATGAATATATATGGGAATTTGCTTTTATGATATTTCGATATCTAGGATGAAGAAAGTTTTGATATTTTTATTGTCTTTTATGTTGTTTAACTGATCTTGAATGCTATTTTCTTCTCTATATACCGCACATCACTGGATGGAGTAAATGAAGAATCTTTTTCTTTTTCTGTTTTGTATGTGTTTGTTCATGTTTCAGTGTGATATTTTCTTGTATGGAAGCTAAAATTGCCTCTTAGGTTTAAGGATTTCACTTGTAGATTCTGTTGAATTTTCAGAGAAACTAATGTTATGTTGGAATCTATGATTCAAATGACCCTGTGGACTAACAGGTTATTTTTGAACCAAAAATCTGGAGTGACTTTCAATGATGAAGAAGATAATTCAGTTTAACCGTTCTTACATTTTACTAGTCATCTAACTTTTGTTCAGCCATATTGGTAAAAGGTTTTAATTTTTCTTCCACTATATGATAATTTGGACTTTGAATTTTTTTGGATCTCTGAACTATAGAAGTATCATCTTTGTTTTCTATAGGAAACATTCATCTTCACTTTTCCCTTATTTGATTTTGGAGCACTTTAATTTAATGGTCTTCTTTAGCCTGTCTGAGGTAAAGGTTTTTTTTTTTGTTGGGTTTTCATTTCTTATTTGAAGTTTCTTTCTTTCTGTGCTTTAGATGGTGCTAAACTTGAGATGAGTTTTAATTTTTGGCCCCTCTTTGTGTTGGAAAGTACCCTTCAAGAGTCAAGCTTTAATGGTTGTTTATGTTTCATGCAAATGTTTATCTTGTTTTTTTTGGTTGAAGTTAGGGTGCTTTTTTTGTGATGGAAATATGTTTTTTGAGTGATTAGTTCATTGTGGACTCGTGTTGATCATCGTTTAGAATTGGATTTGCCGCCAAACCTTTACTTTCATGGATTCTTTTGGAATGGATGAGTTCCTTTGTCTAATATCGATGGCTTACTGTTAGTATTGGATTGTCTGTTTGCGGTTTGGTGAGATCTTTTTGTTCTGGTTGTTGGTAGATGACTTTTTTGAGATCTTTGATGTAGAAATATTGGGATTTTGGGTTTTCTAGAAAAATAAAGTGTTTGGGTTCTTCCCTAATGAATTTGTTGTCCCTGATATATAATAATTTCTTCACCAGCTTTTACTTTACCTTTTTTCCTTTAAGAGCTCTTCCTTTTTTTTTCTTAGTAGGGGAATAGAAATAACTTAAAAACAAATTTAAGATGTTCCACATTTTTTTTGGTTGTTTCACTGTGTATGTTGCACTTGTTTCTGATGGGCTTTTTTTTCGATGTTGATTGATCTAAAATCATTTATCCATATTGATCATAATGTAAGATAATCAGCTTATTAGGTACTAGTAGATCTGGACACCATTAGTATATCCTTTGATTATATTTTATTTTTGTATCAAATAATATATATCATACAAATAATACATGTATATGCAATGCTTTCTTTTATAATACAAATTAGAACTCCTTCCTTCTCTTACCATTACAACTTAAAGCAAACCTTAGCAATAAGGGTCATTAAATTTATATGTCAACATAGTAGCCTTAAATTCCCCTTTAGTCCCTTAATGAAGTGCGAAAGGTTAATTGATGAACCTCTTTCTTCATTCGGATGAACTGGATCTTTCATTCCTTTCCTTTTATGTTATATAGTATGATCTATTTGATATGGCTTCAGAAGGATTCATTCTGGGTAGTGGACCAAAGTGGCGGTAACTAAACCCAATTTTCTATTCTAGGTTTTTTTTCTTGATCCGAGAATACCAAGCTTTCTCGGGGATAGCCGGTCGCTGAACTGCTAACTTCGCCCTTGAATGCTCTTACGCTACTTCCCCTCCCTTTTCATACATGTAAGATCTCTAGTTGGTTGTTGCGGAGAGATAGAGAAGCGACCAAAGTAGAAGTCCCCTTAGTTGTAAGAAGGCCTAAGGAGAAGTTAAAGACCTATAACTTCATTCGCTTAGTCCCATGTTTCAACACGAAATTTACTTCCTTCAATAGTTTTAACTCATCCCTCTTCCGCATCACCTAAACAAGTACCTTTTGGTCTATTGCTAATTTAAAGCAGTTCTACAATTTTGTAAGTTGTTGTTGATGGTAAGAGCTTAGTTTATTCAATTTCTCATTTGTGTTTATGGCTTTGTGTTTGGATATCTATGGCTTACTTGTTTACCTGCTGTCAATTATGTGGAGCATTTATGTTGTATTGGAGTTTCTGTGAATCTGGATTGAAGGTTATTCATTTCTTGCTCCTGTTTTCTATTACTTGCTTTTGTAGACTTTCTGAAGTTTATGAATGGCTTGGAGAGCGGTTTGGAAAAGGGTAAGATGTGAATTTTCTTTTTCTTCTTCTTTGCTTCTATAAACGTATTTTGTTGTGTGGAAGAATCTGAATGTTAAACAATATGAAATCTGATTACTTTTGAGGATTTTTAATTTTAGAAGAAAGATAACGCCTTGTCTTTTCTGGATGACCTTTGCTCTTGTAACATACCATAGAGTTGGTGTGACGGTTAGTTGGGAAAATCCAATGTTTTAAGCAAACAAGTGATTCTTTCTAATGACAATGCATATAATTGTTAATGGGACCTTTGTACAATGGGGGCTCGTTTCATGTGTTATTATACCGATTATCATCTATTGGGCTTTCTTGTATCCCTTATTGCATATTATCAATAGAAATTCTTGTTGTATTCGAAGTGAATGTCTTAGTGCTTTGGATCGATATTTGTCAACTTGTAGATTGTGTTCTCCTGTTTTCTTCCTGGAGAGTCTGGAAAATGTGTCAATTGATGCCACTATTTGGTGGTTCATTTCGTCTTCAACTGGAAGACAGTGCTTGCTAATTCGAAATCTATTGCCTTAGATAGTATTATCCTTGTTTGTGGTTTGGATTCAAATAACTCCCTCTCTTTCACTTTCATACTTACACAGATGAAACATATAATATGTTCGATTTATATCATCTTGCAGGGCATTCATGCTGGTTTTGTTAGAGCTTTGAGTGCTGCATCTTGGGAACAAGCAGTGGGGCTTTTTTGTAAAAGAAAATTTGATATAGGGATAAAATCACATTCTCCTTCAATTAAACCCGGTGAGCAACAATGCATGGATGTTTTTGATGCGTATATCTTGTGGTAGTCACTAAAAAAAAAATCATATCTTGCACGTGCTATGGAATGCTTTCTTATTCTTTTTCCATTTTTCTTTCTTAAGAAATCTTTTGGTATTTATTTTCGTTGAAACACAAAAACATCTGAATGATAGACCCCTTAGTTTCTGTTGAGAAAGCATCATTCACATACATCATTTCATATCCATGTCTTATACCATTTTATTCAGGCCACATAGGATTCGATATGTTGTAATAATCGCAAGTATTTTCTAGTAGAGAGTTGAAATTTTAAGACAGTGATAAATTTTCTAGTTTGCAATAGTAACCATTCTTAAATTTGTTCTGCAGAGTTTTCTTTCCACTCATCTCTACTACTTATAAGGTATCAATATCTTCTTCCGAACTTCTCTTTCTCTTCATTTCTTCTGATTGAATCCAAGAACTGAGAAGTTCTATTAGCCAATCCTGTGAACTGAAAATTGGTGTTAATTGAGCAACAAACACAGGTTTTATTTTGGAATCCCAAAGCCTTACATGAGTTCAATACAAATGAGCCCTAAGGAGCTCAAGGAACTAACTTACAACACTGAGATGGTGTTACATGGACTAGATATCATTTGAGGTTACTAAACAAAAGATTCCTGTCTTCTTTATGCATGGTCTCTAAGATACATAGGAGACAAACTCCCTCACAATAAGCTCTACAGGTACAGGGTTCTTGGAGCTTCTGGGTAATTCTAGGTGATGAGCCAAGGCCACCGAATTCATTTGTCTCCAATCTCAGCTTCAATTATTGAATTGCCTAAATGAGTCCATCAGCAACTTAATTATGAATGTTGAATCGAGAATGTGAATCTTGTTGTGTTCTGAGCTTCCAGTGCATCAGCTGCATCTATTTCTTCGTACTTGAATTGCATGGTCACTATATTTCTAAGACATTTCCTCCTCACCAGCTCTGCTTTGTTATTCACAGCTCCTGGATTCTTGATTGCTAACTTTTAAATTTGCTTCGATCCCAATTCAGGCCCCATCTTGTAGCTATGCTCCTCATGATCTTTTTCCCACCGAGGTTGACTATGATATGTTCCTTTATTCTTGTAAATGTGTTCGAGCATAATAAGTTACTGTCCATTTGTTTGTGCATAAACATCCTTTGATTTCTTTCTCTCCACACCTTATAGACAGTTGTGCATAAAGCCAGCTTGAGGAGAGTGATTATCAACTGATAGGGTAGCTCTGTTGGAGGTTCAGAATACTATACTGTTCTGACTCTCTTCTTCACAATAATGATTGCAAGCAAGCTGTATTCTTTCCCAGATCTGTTTGGAATAAGGGATTGGAAGAAAAGATGATCCCATGTCTTTTTAAATGTTTCTTTTACCTCTTTAGTCTTTACTGACCCATTTGAGTAGATAATATAAACTTTTTCTTATCATGTTGTTTCTTACTTGTAACCAATTTTTGAGGGTAGGAGGGATACTATCAACCTTTGTTAACTGTTTTTGGTTGCCAACTATTGCAATTTAGTTTCTCCTAACTTCTAAATGCTATTTGAGTTTCAACAAACTTTATCATTCATATGACTTTTAATTAATTTAAATCTCTTAATTGAGCTCTCATAATCTACTAAAAGGATGTTCTTTAGTGTTACTTGACTACCATCAAGATCCAATTTATGTATTAACATAATTAATCATTTATGAAAGAGCTCTGTAGAAATAAAAGTCGCATGCATTGTAGACATTTATGGACTTCTGCGTCTCCTTTTATGTCTCCAATATTAACATATGCAATTCATGAACTAAAATTTAAATCGGAAGATTATTGGATTGAATCATAAATAGGTTTGATATTTCTTTGACTTTTATAAGTGTCTATATTTTTTGAAGTGGAACCTTCTTCCACTCACGGGAGTGTCTCTTTTGCTATTTGGTATCTTGGGAAATCTAGAGATCCTAGCACCTTGGACTACCTTGAAAACAGTTAGTCTAATTAATATCAATAATCCAGCATCCAGAACATCACTTGAGTATGTTTAATCTGTGAGTTATAGTTGTACCTTCTCTTTAATGTTGGAGGCGTGTGCCAACATGCACCTTGCCATTTAGTTGTCATGCTTGTGAAAATATTGCTCCAGAATACTGCAAATTTAGCTCCATTTGACCAAAACATGGTTGCATTATATTGCTCAGGTCTTTACATGTGAGTCCAGAGTTGTTGGCTAGAAGAAGTGACGAGCCATTTAAGCCTCAGAGAAAAGGGAAGTTTAAGAGAAAGCAAAAATGTTCTCAACCACCTGTTGAAGCTCCATATGTGCTGCCTAAACTGAAAAGAAATACGAAGGCCTTGCAAGAGAAAACAATTGACATATTTGAAGGCATGACTATTGTTGAGCTTGCGAAGCGTACTGGTGAATTATTATCCACTTTGCAGGACATTCTTGTGAATGTTGGGGAAAAACCTGGATCAGAATTTGACCCGCTTAGTGTTGACATTGCAGAGCTAGTAGCAATGGTAATTTTTTTTCTTATTCACAAGAATAGTATTACAGCATTTAGTGAACATTAAGGTGATGATGAATTGGATTCTTTTGTTGAGTAATAAGGGGAGATGCAATTCACAATTTTCCATTTATTATTGATTAGGGGCAAATGGCCCACTGGTAAGAAGAAAAGCATCATTCCTAACGACCAGTAGCATTTCAACATATATAGGACCTTGAGATTATGAGATTGGTGGTTATCCTATACCAGCTGGAGCCCAGAAAAGCCTGAATTGGAGGTTGTCTTTATTTTAGGTTTACAGTAAAACAAGAAAGAAAATTCCTTCTATGTCATCCTTGTTATATAGTGCCATATCAAACTCTAGATTGTATAGCTTTTCCTAGATGTAGAAGGATGGGGAAAGTTGCTAGAATCTACATAGTCTTTATGTTTAATGAAAATTTGCCCCCGCTGAATCAAATTTCTGGCTCAACCTTTCTGATGATGCATTGTTAAAAACATGGAAAATTTAGCATATTGGTTATTTGGCTTTGGGTGGTTGATATGCCTAGTTGGTAGTTGAGGATTGTCTTTCTCCTGAGACTAGAGTATGTGTTTTGGATAGCAAGAACACAATTTTAATGAATTGGATATTTAAGAAACCCCATGTTATACAGTGGTTTTACAGCTGTCATTTACTCTATTTTCCTTATTTTTTTTCCTTCATTCTAAGATTGTGATACTTAGTCATTTGTCACACTACGACTTTCATATAAGTACCCTCTTTATGATAATCTTTACAGGAAGTTGGGGTTAATGTTAGGAGGCATCACTCTAATGAAGGAGCAGTTCTTCTTCCACGGTCACCAGTAGTAACAGTCATGGGCCATGTTGACCATGGCAAAACTTCTCTTTTAGATGCATTGCGACAGACATCTGTGGCTGCAAAGGAAGCTGGAGGCATAACACAGCATCTGGGTGCTTTTGTTGTTAGCATGCCTTCAGGGGCATCAATCACATTCCTTGACACTCCTGGGCATGCTGCATTTAGCGCAATGCGAGCTAGAGGTGCAGCAGTCACAGATATAGTTGTGCTTATTGTAGCAGCTGATGATGGGGTGATGCCTCAAACTCTGGAAGCTATTTCCCATGCAAAGGCAGCTAATGTACCCATTGTAGTTGCAATTAATAAGTGTGATAAACCTGCTGCCAACCCAGAGAGAGTTAAGATTCAACTTGTGTCAGAGGGCTTGCAGCTGGAGGAGATGGGTGGAGACATTCAAGTGGTGGAAATTTCAGCTGTCGAGAAAACTGGGTTGGATAATTTGGAGGAGGCATTACTTCTCCAGGCAGAGATGATGGATTTAAAAGCACGGGTTGATGGGCCTGCTCAGGCTTATGTGGTGGAGGCAAGAATTGACAAGGGACGTGGTCCATTGGCTACAACCATTGTTAAGGCAGGGACTTTGGTTTTAGGGCAGCATGTGGTAATTGGCTCTGAGTGGGGCAGAATAAGGGCTATTAGGGATATGACAGGGAAGTTGATACTGCAGGCAGGACCTGCAATACCGATTGAGATTGAGGGCCTGAAGGGAATTCCTATGGCTGGTGATGATATCATTGTTGTGGAATCTGAGGAAAGAGCAAGAATGCTTAGTGCTGGTAGAAAGAAGAAATCGGAGAAAGACAGGCTTAGGAAGATTATAGAGGAAAGGACAGAAACTGAGGAACCATCAGAACCTATGTCTTTACCTGGGAGGATTGAAATGCCTATAATTGTAAAAGCAGATGTCCAGGGAACTGTCCAAGCTGTCACTGATGCACTGAAGACTTTAAACAGTCCTCAGGTATGTTGTCCCTGCTACTTTTAACATTTGAGAAGCTTTTGTTAATATCAAGCTGCTTTGTTATACTAATGATTAGTTCCTTATCTACTTGATTTCTAACTAAAGCTAACATGAATGACATCCAACACTCTGCGAAGGTAAGATAATTTCTGAAAGTTGGAATTGCTTTTCCCATAATTGTTGTTTTACCCGCTTCTCACATTTTTATTGATCATTTTCAACTATGCTGTCAGGTGTTTGTAAATGTAGTCCATGTTGGTGTTGGACCTGTTTCTCAGTCTGATGTGGACCTTGCACAAGCCTGTGGTGCATATATAGTTGGATTCAATGTAAAAAGTCCACCTAGTGTTATCAGTCAGGCTGCAACTCAAGCTGGTATAAAGGTATTAGTCCTCTGTTTTCAACTTCAACCATTATGAAAATGCTATAATCCATGCTTTTAAACATCGGGAGAAGCTTAGGAAAACTAGCTTCCTGTTGTTATTTGGTGTAGTCTGGTGATCTTGCACCAAGAACCTTGTAATAGGAATCTATAAATGCCCTACTAAATTTTGCTATGTTATTGGCTTTAGGTAGTGCATCACCGCGTAATCTATCACCTATTGGAGGAATTTGGCAACATGATAGTAGACAAGGCCCCTGGAACTTCGGAAACTCAGGTCGCAGGTGAGGCTGAAGTGCTGGGTATCTTTGAGCTAAAAGGGAGAAGCAAGTCAAAGGGACCTGATGTGAAGATTGCTGGCTGCCGAGTGATAGATGGTCACGTTACACTATCCTCAACCATGAGGCTTTTGAGAAGCGGGGAAGTAGTGTTTGAAGGATCTTGCACATCTTTGAAGCGGGAAAAGCAGGATGTGGAAAGGGTGGGAAAAGGAAATGAATGCGGAGTAGTAATCCATGACTGTGACGATTTCCAAATTGGAGACATCATTCAATGCATGGAACTAGTAATTAAGAAACCTAAGTTCATTTCATCAAAAAGTGGTGCAGTTCGAATTGAGTGCTGATGGTGGCTTTCCAGATAATAAGACATTTAGGAGGTTTCTGCATCTCCTGCCGCATTTTTTTGGCGAGTGACTTGGAAATGATTGTTCTGCTTTGGTAAGTGACCAAAATTTTGCTAGGTATTTCTGATTTCTGAGAGAATCTCGGAATTGTTGCTGATGTTGTACCCTTTGGTAAGTGACCAAAATTTTGCTAGATATTTCTAGGAGAATCTCGGATGTGTTATTGATGTTGTACATTTGATTCGAGAAACTTGCGGATCATATAACCCATAGCATGATGAAGAATGGTCGTTTATTTATTCTTTCCACATCGCCCAACTGATAAAGTAGATTATTTTTCAACAGCAAGATTGTGATCATGTGTCAAGAACTTGGCTTCCAGAGTAAAATCTACTTATCGGCACTGGTGTCCAAAGTTGAGGGACTACACAAGCAAGGGAAGTCGCCACCACCTGTGCAAAACCATTCTGGAGTTGTTCTATGAAAGTATTCACATATTCACACAAACTGCATGTAAAATTTTAGTCTAAATGAAAAAAAATCACTCACTCTTTAGATTTAGTTAAAAAATATTAACAGTTTATTAATTAAGAATTTTATGTATAAGCTAACATAAATAGACATATTATATGTAATATTCGATGCAACGGTTCTTAGCCTCTGAATTATATTTGTAACAAATTAAAAACTTTATGTTTGATTGTTGTATATTTTTACTTGTAGCTAGTATTACGAAATTAAACAAAGATGTACATTTAAAATATAAATTACCTTTTCTAATTATTCTTTTAAATAATAAGGTATATTTGCCTAATCTACTTCCAATTTAATTTATTATTTAGATTATAAATAGATTTCAATTTGTAAATAACATCTCTATTAGTTATGGGTAAAGCTGCGAACTACTAGACTTTTCCTGACTCTGCATCTCAGAGAGATTTATGTTGGGTGTTGTTTTTGTTGTTGTAATTATAAATGAATTATTTCATAGTTAAAGGTCTAAATCATACCTTAATATTTCTTAAAAATTTCAAGTAAGTCTTTACTATTATTTATAATATCACATTACAGCTTAACATTTTTCAAAATGATAGTAATAGTACTCTAAACCATAATGGAGTTATGTTCTACTAATTTCTAGTAATTAGGTCGTCAACTTATCATCATATATATATATATATGGTGTTATAGCGACGTAGTCTTGAGCCACCAAAAAGTTGAATTGAAATGACTCTTGGCATTATCATCATCATCATACTCCGAAGTCTCGCATTGAAGCAGAGTTTGGAAGGCCTAATAGTACACAACCTTACTCCTACATAGTAGAGTGACTGTTTCCAGTATACCTTAATATTTTACAAAAGATCTACGTAAACCCCACTTTTCTCTATTACCTTTCTATACTGTATTCAGGGTGCAATGACTACCATTTTAGTAATGTTAGGATGTAAAATCATATCAGATATAACGTTAGGACTTAGACCTTTACTCTGACGTTGATGTATAAATAACATCTTTGGCTATTATTTCATCTATCAAAGCTTTGGATTTATACAAATGAATAAGTCCAAAAAGTGCTTATCAATCAGCACTTAACCTTTATTCTCAAACTGGTGAAAGAAAATGAGTATATGAGATAATATAGGCCCAATAAAGGTGGGAGAATAATGAAAAATTGAAATTGTTTAATCACACAAAGAAGAGTTACAATAATGACCCAAACAAGTTTAAGATCAATAGCTTTAGACAAGAGCACATAAAAAGATCCAATTACTTAGATAAAAAGAAGGGAATAACATAAACTTGTATAAGACTTTTCTACAAAGGAAAATGAGAAATGAGAGAGTTGTATATCAACATAAATACTTAAAAAGAATAAGTACATACCGTGGCAAATTGATCTCCATTTTACTACGAAAGCTTATAAAGCATATATCATAATTAAAAAAAATTCAAGATCTATATTATACATTGTTAGTAGTGTGCCCTAGGCCAATGGACATATGTGAATTTTGTACTAACATTATGACTTGTTAATAAGATATTATGAGGTATTCTTTTATATATGCATGTATATCGTTTATGTAATGTGATTTACGTTCCATTAATAGTATTAGGCTTATGTCATCAAGTATGTGACCTGATAGTAAAACCATAAGCTTTACAATACTATTCTAAACTGTCCCTGGTCTATCATTATTGGTGGAACAATAATAAATTAAGGCTAGTATGTGTTTTGATTGATGATCACGTTTTTCTGATCATGGATATGAGTTATCAAATCAGAAACATTGATATATGTTAGAGAACATATATTGGACTGACCCACAGAGAGAACACTACATGGTTTCATGTCATTAGTGATTCTCAATATGGTTTGACTTTAGTCCTCTGACCTG
>JAOSBK010000206.1:31475417-31493257 GCA_027568895.1 Erythroxylum shatona
AATAATAATAATAATAATAATAATAATAATAATAATAATAATAATAATAATAATAATAATCATGATGATGATGATGACGAGGACGACGAGGACGACGAGGACGAGGACAAGGACGATATTTTATGCTACATTTTGATATGTAAAATTGTGATACTCATCTCTCATGTGGTATCTCACAATCACTTCTCCTTAAATCCTTAATCTTTCAAGGTTCAATGCTGACTCTAGTCCTCCTTCTCTTTTGATGTGTAACTCTTTGATCACCGAATTTAATTAATTATTGATTGCTTACCCACTAATCCAATTAATGTCAACTTATTCAGTTCAATTTGATCTATTATCAAGCCATAGGTTTTATTATAACATGATTTTAGGTGGAGAAAAATGTACTATCAAGGTCAAAATTAGGAATTGTCCTTTTCTTCTAATGTTTGTAATTGCCTATTATCATCTGTAAAAAGAAAAAAAACATGGATTATTAAGATATTTTGTTTATATGCACCAGTTTTAGATTTATCCCACAACATACCATGAGAGGCTGAAAGCATGGTTTCTAGCTTGAAGAGTACGAATGAAGAAAATGCATAGTTTAATGTGTTGTTGGGCATCGTGTAATGCATAATTAAATGTACATGTTTATGAAGAAGTAATGTTAAAGGGAGCCACGTGAGGTTTCAAGTCTTTTGAGTACATGCTCAGAAGGCTCCCATTGCTCACAACCCTACCTCCAATCATTTTTGATCAGTTGAAGGCCAAACACTGGTCCTCTTGAGTTTTTTAATAACCAACTGTTTGAGTTAAATAAGCCAATCAAATCAACTGATTACCAAACACAATAGGTAGCTGTTTAACATGGTCAATCAGCTATTTTTTGGTTGATAAGCCATTCACCAAACGAGGCCCTAATTCACCATCTAACTGTTCAACTGTTTGTTGAATATACATTTTAGTCCCAATACTCTTACACAATTTTTCTCCCATCTCATTCATGATACCACCCACATCCTGGCAATAACAATAATTGAATCTGTGGGGCTTGGTCCTCTCGTATCATTATTCTTTTTTCTCCTCTTTGCTGAAATATTTTCATCTTGTCTTTTAAAAGTTGATGTTTGAGGTTAGGTAAAGGACTCATCTATGTCATGCAAACCATGCTTAACTTCATATTGATCTTCATCCCATTCATTTATCCCACCTACAGCTTCTTGCCTTTCCATTTCTTTAACAATATCTGCAGCAGTTTGTGCATCATTTCTAGTTCCACGATCTTCTCTATAGATCCTAGTTAATTCATTATAGAAAGGAAAGCTATTCCTTAAAAAATGAGCAACATCTTTGTGACTCTAATAAGATGAAAAAGAACAACATCAATAATTTATATAAATGACAAGAAAGTAGTTAAAGAAAATACTTAAAACAAGTTAAAAGTTCCATGCTTACACTTAACTAAGAATCCCATACATGATCTTCAACAGTAATGATCTTCCTTTCGGTATCCTATCCAAATCCATTAGTATATTTCCTTACCATATCATATACAATGCTCCACTCTGTTTTAAAAATCTTAATCCTAGACTCTAAATGAGGTCTAGCTTTTAAGTTTGAATTAGGGGGCTTTGTTGCTACCATTCTTTCTAATTCATTGAGATAGCCAGTTTTAAATCCAATATCAACATTGTACATTCCAATATTATGCAAATCAACCATGCAGGAAACTAGCACAACATCTTCTTCATAGTTCCACTTTCTTTTTGTTCCTTTTGAGCTTTGAGAATCAATAGTTGATGGGGAATTCCTTGACATACTTAGCTGTAGAAGCATTGAGAGGAAGATAAGCAATTGATAGATCTAACGATAGAAGTCAAGGTACACTCTATCAATAAACTCATCCCATTTCCACTATCGAGATTGATGTTTTACAAGGAAAGTATCATGCATTTTCCTACTCCTTAAAGGGAGCAATCATCAACTCTTTAGCAATTTTATCTTATTAGTCAAGCCTAAATAATTGATTACATTTTAAACAAAATTTGTATGAATGTCTAGTATTGCACCTAGCAATAAATTTTCAATCTTTTGCTTCCATATAATACAAAAAAATCTTTCAATTAGTATGAATTTTTAACAAACTTCACCCCTTCAATTAGTAACTTATTACAAAATAATTGTGACATCTTAATTTATATAAGTCTATTTGTTCATACTTCTTCAATTTTCTCGATATAAAAAGACCTAACAAAAAACAAATTCATTTTTAAGGAAACTCTTCTTTTTCTTTTTAAGATACATTAAAGCAATGAGAAGATATTAAGCAGATGCTCACAAAATATGCTTATTAAGTTATGTGAATGCAGTATTATTATATGGAACTAAACAGATAACTTATGAAATTAATCTTGATTCACTTTATTGCAAGAAGTACAACAGTATGAGGGAACTAATTCCTAGTATATAGAATCAAGAAACTTGCACCAGTAAATATATGTCCTTTCATATGTAAACTAAGTCATATTCTGCTAAAGTCATCAAATTAAATGAACCGATTTCTACCTTATATGTGAATGAGGAATGAAGATATCATATGTAAACTAAGTCATATTCTGCTGAAGTCATCAAATTAAATGAATCGATTTCTACCTTAAACGTGAATGAGGAATGAAGATAGAGTGAAGTGCCAGAGACTACCATATTAACAAAAAGTAGATGTATTAGGTTTCCTACATCATCTTTTAGGCATATATATACACATCCAAAATTTATGGTTAAATCTATGAGCTTGTAAGAGAGCTTCTTTAATTAGAAGAGGATAGGATTGAGCTTGAACTAAGTTTCATGAATCAAAAAGCCATGAACCAACTCACTTCTACTTTGTATTCAGGTCCAACAATTCAAGATATAGAGAGCGCTTTGTTCATCACTAACCTAAAACTTAGCAATTTTGTAAGGAGTGCAGAGAAGTCCTTATGGAGATTCTATAGTAAGTTATGCTGCTTCTTTATACTTTGTATGACAAAATAATTCCTAAAATGCTGAACAACCTAGTAAAGACAACAAACATGAAGATTATGAGTCAATAGAGGTAAAGATAATATAGCACCTAATTCAAATATTAATTCAAAGGTTAACATTACAAATACAATAAAGATAGGCACAATAGTTCTCATATAAAACTAACAAACCTAGTCATCCTAAAATTTCTCTATGTGTGTCATTTTTTCTTTAACTAGATTATGCAAAGTCAAAAATAAAAAAGATGAAGAATTGGTTCTCTAGGGAAAAAAGAAAGAAAAAAAGAGAATTCAAAAGCTAAAGCTCAATAATAGAAATAGAAAACAATAACCTGTACATCTAAATTCTAGGAATCAATTAAGTTAAAAGCAGATAAATTAAAAAAATACAAACTTAGTCAAGTTGGGTTTACAACAAAAACTGAAAAATAAAGCTATTATCAGTGACAAATGTTGGGGGAAAGGTTGTCCTTACCAAATGGGTATTACTGGCAGAGAAATGTTGGAGAAAAGAGACAAGAGCGTGAAGAGCGAGAGATTCCCACTGAGCCAGGGACGTAGAACGTGAGTGAGACGAGACTAGAAAGTGAAGAAAAGAGACAAGAGCGTGAAGAGGGAGAGAGAGAGAGAGCCATTGGGTGTGAATGAGACTAGACAATGCATGAGTGAGAAAGTTTTTGGTTGAGGGGCGATTGGGAGAGAAAAGTTTATGGGAGGAGAGGGACGAACTTGTCAAGTTGATGAATTTGTTGTGTTTACCTATTTCGGATGTGTATGGAATAGGTAAAGACAATGGGGTATCATCTTTATCTATCCCCTCATATCCAAGAATTATTAATCTTAGGAATGGTTATTTCGTAGGCTTTTTTTAACCAAACAAAGGATACCTAATTATTGGGAATAGGTGGGTAATATAATACATATTCTCCTCAACCAAACATAAAGTCAATCCTTTGGTCAGCAACGACTTGAGCAACCAACAGAATTATTAAATTTCATGGGTTGTAAGGCCCAAAAGACCATTTTTGCTTCAGTATCCTTGGATTTGACTACTTCCAGTTTCTTACTTCGCCTATTGCCTACCCTTCTTAAGACTTTATTTAATATTTATTCTTTTCATAACAAAAATAGTGTATGGTCTATGATTAAGTTTTATTCTTCCACCATAAAGCCTATATACTTTACGTTTGAAAATAATTTAATCTCTTTGCTTGTGATACAACACATCTGAAAGAAGCATTTACTTTGGTATAAAAGATTTTGTCATAGAACTGAAATCAATGCTTGATTCTTTTTAAATCGAGAGTAATTGTAAGAATCCTTTGGTCCCTTTTCTTTTTTTTTTCCTTAAGGTCTCGTAAGAGCAAAATTATGTAAATTGGTTTTTTCTAATGTTCCATAAAAGGAAAATTATCTGTTTTTATGACTGGAATGCTGGCCCAGATCAATAAAAAATGTCTTCTAAATAATATTCATCAAATGTTATTATTTGATTCATCGTAAATTTTTTCATGATTTGCCCTTATTATAAATACAAGAATTATGTTTTGCGTTTGATATTAATAGCATGGCTATAATATCTTTTGTGTGATACTTCTTCCGGACTAAAATGTAAGAAAGAGATTATGTATTTGTGGATGGACTATGATGTAATCATTGATATGTTCATCGAAGAGTCAAATCTTTCAACATGTTTAAGTAGAACTATCTAAATTCAATTAGTGGTGTTATAACGATGGTAATAAGATTAACTGATTAACAATATCTCGAGGCTTCACTCAGTTTATGTACAACCCATTTTTTAATTTTTCACTTCCATTGTTATTCAATAAGTTAATGAAACTATTGATATATCTAAGAAATCAAGTTAATACGGCATACTATTTTCTTAAATATATTTAAAATAAATATATACCTAGTTGTCTACTCACAAGGCCGCCATATGCCAAGTTTTTTTTTCCTAGCACGCTAAATCACTGCCGATAGATTGTTGCCATTAGATCATCACTGGAAGGTCCTCTCTATAATCCTTATTGTAGACTTTGACTTGTTACATTCCTAAAGATTGGTTCTTTTCTTATGCATGCTTCAAATGGCATAATGTTTCATTATTTCATCATTAATAGCAAAAGTACAAAATGAATGTTGTGTTTTTTACTTTAAAATTTGCTCTACATTTAAAAGATCATCCATCGCAATTTTGTTCATGGATAACCAATTTTGTTTGAATTTTCTTTTGTAGGATCATGATTAACATTTGGGTGGAGTTTTACAATCCAAAATATTTGAGTCTTGACTTTCATTAAAACTAACTTTATATCTATCATAGAAGAATATCAAAAGATTCTATAAAAACCTTATCCATTACTAAGTCAACTTATATAAAAAAAAAACTAATAAAGTCAAAATTTATTAGGTTGTATATAATGTTAATCATAGTCTAGCAATCTTAGTCGGACTTTCTTAGAGGTAAGCCGATGTATGGAGATTGGGAAATGTAGGATGAAATTTTGTATTCATCTATTGTATACTTAGATTTAAGCCATACAATTTATAGATATGTAATCTTTGATTTTTGTTCAATCTATCTTGGCCCCTGTATCATAGTTCACAAATTATGAGAATGAAGAATTAGGAAAAGCTAGAGGAGAATCTATAAGATAGATGAGAATATATTTTCAAGCTCATAAATATTAAGATCCTTCATTGGTTCCAATAATGGATAGAAAATTTCTAAGTGTTCATTTAAACATTGAACTTTAATTAGTTTCCCTTATAAGTAGTTTTCTTTGGTTAATTCAAAGCTGAAAAATGAAGACCATCATAATCTAATAGTTGATTCTTTTTGGGTACACGGTATAATTTACAAAGTTTACTTTTAACTTTATAGATCATATAATGTAAACTTCCTATCATTGCTTCCAAGTTTGTAGTTAAAGTTGTTGATATGAAGGTCAAATTGTTGAGTTAGGCATTGAGGACTTTCATTAGCATTGTGTAAGAATTTCTATCACATTAGCTTCACGAGTTTTATTTTTTAAAGTATTTTTATAAGATCAACCATCTCTTAATTGAATTTTGAATTTTTATAGCTAAGTAATGATGTTATATGCAGAAACTTAATTTTTGATATAGGGTTATTAATTTAATTTTTATATATGAATTTATTTTTTATAAATAAATATAGAGAAGTTTAAGTACTCATAATAATTCAACCTCTTTAGGAAGATTGGAAGGTCTAGTTTGGGCTCATGTTAGATTAGATATTGGTATAAATAACTGTACTATTTGTCTGTACAATAACAAATATTTGAAAGGTGAGTGAATCACTTGATTAAATAAACATTTAACTTTGATCAAAAGTGATGTGGAGACTTATAAGAAAGTTAGCCATGATATGGAATAATAGACGAAAATTTTGTTTGAAGAGTATTAGAATGAGAAAGCAAGAAAGCAAAGATTAAACTATGAAATGGGCAATGGTCATGATGATATTAGCAATGTTGAAGGTGTTATTCATACCCACTTGAAAAGATTGTTACAACTAGTATAAAGAAGAGAAGAAGACATGTGTCTAGACTTTTTGCTCCAAGAACAACTCCTAAAGCTTAAACTTCACTTTAAAGTGCATTACAATCTAAATAAGTAGCTCATGATGTGAACATGACACTGATTAGATGGTGGTATGATACAAGTGTATCATTCAATGTTGCTCATTTTTATTATTACTAGCATATGGTGGATGTTATTACCTCTGGTATAGGATATAAAGCTCCTTCAATTGTTAGCTACATAGGTAATCTTTTGATTAGCTTTGTTTATGAAAAAAATTATTTGAATGAAAAAATGAATTGAGCAACATATAGGTGTTCAATCATGTATCATATTTGGAAAAATAGAAGAAAAGAACCTATTATCAAAGTTTTGGTTTATTACACTAAAGGTACAATGTTTTTGAAGTCTATTGATGCATCTGACCTTGCAAGAAATCTTAATACCTTGCTTAAGATATTTAATGAAATTGTGAATAAAGTTGGGCTTGAAAACATTACAGTTCATCACTGACAATGATGTTGCTTATAAAGTAGCTAGAAAAAGGTAGTAAAAAGAGGTATGGTTCTTTCTATTGGACTCTAGGTACTACATATTGCATTGACTTAATGTTAGAAAATATAGGAGATGTTATACTTTCTTATCATTGATGAAATTGTGTAGAAAGTAGGAAAAGTCATTAAGTTCATCTATAGTTATGCATGACTTCTAAATTTGATGAGAAAGGATTTTACCAATGATAAAATTTTGTGTCATTATGCCATTACAAGATTTGTAACTAATTTCTTTTCATATAACTGTTTAACTCAAAAGAAGGAGTTGAGACAAACATTTACAAGTAACAAGTGAGTTGCTTCTCAATATGCCAATCTAATTTTGAAATGAAGGTTTCTAGAATTATACTTGAAGATAATAAATTTTAACCCTAATTTCAACTTTTCATATGATTTTATAAGCCTTTGGTGAGAGTACTTTGTCTAGCTAATAGTGATGAAAAGGTAATAATAGGTTACTTTTATAATGCAATAAAAAATATGTCTTCGTTCTATACACCTTATCATCCAATATTAATGAAAGATAAGAAGGACAACCTTACTCTCTGTTATTTACTATTAGAGCATTTATGAATCCTATTTTCTATTTTAGACCAAGTTTTATAAAGAAAATTGAAGCTAATAGAGGAATGTTATTAACTATCATAACAATTATTTCATAATGAGATTAAGTAAGATCCCATTAGATTAAATATATGTATGCAAGGATGCGTGCAATGATTTTAGGATGCTTATTGCAATACGTAAAAGAGATAAACTTAATCTAATTATATGTTTCTTCACTTTTGTTACTTGTTTAAACACTTTATTTTGTTTATAAGATTAATTTTGCTATATTACTATTGCATGGTACAACAAATTCAGAAGTAATCTTTTAAAATTGCAACGGTTTTCAATTCAAATTCTTAGTTAATGTGTGAGTGCAATTAAGTGTGAAAATTAGAGCATATTTGAATTTATCCATTTCAAAAAAAGGAAATAAATTAGAAAACAAAAGATTAAATGATTTATTCTTTGTTTAATACAATTTGAAACATCTAGAAATGTATGTTATTATCATTATTAACTTGAATATTATTTCTCATAATTTCTTGATAATTTAATTTTATTTGTTTATGATGATTTTTAATAGAATAAGTGGTTATATAGATCCAATTTGCTTTGACCATCTCAATCTTTTAGTATGTTGAGTTTTTGACAAGCCAAGTTTTATAAATGAAAGTGACTTAAAAGATAATCTTAAATGAGAAAGTATTGAAATGCTATTTGGTGTAATGAGTTTAAATGATGGTAATGATAAGACTAAGGATTTCATACTAAACAAAAATTGGGGCCAATGTAATTTTAGCAGGTATGTTATTAAATGAAGTTTCAAGTTTTTCATATTTTCTCTTTCTTTTAATTTCACTTGTATTTGATATATATATATATATATATATATATATATATATAATACAAAATTTTTAACTTTAAGTGTTTTTTAGGTTTCACTTTTACTTTGCTATGCTCTTTGGCATGAACTCTTGTTGTTGGACTTATATTACTCTTATTATATGATGGTTTGACATAATATATTTTTAATATTTCAAGCGTTTTGTATTATTCTTAGTTTTAGGTCTTTGAAAATTAAGTAATCTTTTTTATATTAATTGTAATTATTATTTATGTGAGAAATATGTGAAAAGTAATACTAATAAAAATAAAGAGATAGTTGTCATATCAAATTTATATTATCATAATTATTTGAGGCATGATTAAAGTAAAGTTAAAAATTGTATATAACAATATATGGAGGAACTATTTTTACAATTTAATAAAATTCAGAGACTACTTGTAATTCTAAAAATTTAGAGACTATTTTATAATTTTTTAAAATTACCTAAAACAATATCATTATTAATCGGTACCAATACCATACTATACCAAAACTAAATTCAATACCAAGTCTAGTATAATCTTCGTAACATTGATACTCATTACAGTGTGAAACTATCATATAATATACTATATTTTTGTATTTTTTAACTACTACTTATAAACCAATTGATACTAGAGAGTATGATACAAAATCCATAACTTTAGTTCTTTACTTTATCTTGCACTATCAGGAGTGAGGATGCTTTGACCTCCATTTTTTTTCTACTTGTACCAATGCATCAGTTGCAAATAATGAATCAATCATATTTTTATTACATATAAGTGCTATGAAAAATATATTATCTATAATTTTATTTTTCATAAAATGTTAGACTTCAACATAGTCGGATTTTTTTGTATAGTATGAAAAGAGATTATATACTTAATTTATTTACTAAGATCAAACAATACGCGTTGTTTTATCTCTCTTTCTATTTCCTTTTTGTTTCGGATTTTAAAGACATATCAAATTCTAATTAAATGTAGCATTTTCCCTAAACTTTTTTTTCTTTTTTCATTTTAAATATTCTTATTAAATATTTTATAAAGCCACATCACATATATTTTTCAAAAGCCTATAATTGGTAGGCTTGTGTTAGAATTAACGATTCTTTTTAATAAGACTTAACACTTACTTTACATGTAAGATAAACTAAAAGCTTACGTATTTAGTTATTTAATTTTAAAGTTTTAATTAGTTTTTATATAATAATCAAAATTGCAAATTAAAAACATATTTTCATTTAAAAATAAACACAATTTATTCCATAAATTAAAATTTGAACAATTTAATGTTAAGATTGCCTTTCGATGATTTTAAGGAAAAGATCTATATAGAACACCTGTCGTACTTGAAAATCAAAGCAGTACCTAACATGTAAGTTAATAAATACGGGGCTGTGAGAGACATTTCTCTGTTTTCTCTCCAGGAATCCAATCATACAACCTTTCCTTTACTTTCTCTGTTTAGTCTGAACTCAGACCAGAGCTCTCTCTTTTGGGTAACTAGCCTAATTTTCTTCTTTCCCACCCTCCTTGTTTGACTCATTGTTCTCCGTTATTGGTGAAATGTCAGCAGCGAAAGACAACTCCTCCCTTCCACTCCGATGACGACAATGAGCTCTTTAATAGTTTAAAAGCTCACAACAACATAATATTCATTGAAAATATTTATAATCATCAATCTGTTTATCAAAATCTTGATATACAATGAAGGCTCCTTTCTGTACCATGATAGTTCCTTCCTGATACCATGACATTTCTTCTATTCTACCACAATAGTTCGTCCATTATATTATCAAATTTAATAGCTTCTACAAAAACTCCTTTCTCACAACGAACCATACCAAAACCAGAACGAAGGGGATAAAATGGCCATACTAGCAACACAACAAGCATACAAGGTGTGTGATAAAATGGTGAAAGTACCTAAACTCACCAACTACTCTAATAAAGTTTTTAACAAGTGAGAAGAGGAAAGTGTAAACCCAAACCACACATATGTCTAAACCAAAAAGGAGAGGAGAGCAAGGAATTTTGATGGTCACACCATTCACCACACACCCAAAATATGAAGAGTCAGAAACTTCTTCATAAAAGATACAATTCCCTACATTAAATGCACAAACCCAATCTTCTTTTTTTTTGGTTGCCCATGAGGTGTCCTAGGAGGGTTCTAACTATAGGAAGGCACCTTTAAGCCATCCATACCCAGACTAATCCCTGTCCGAGCCAGATACGTCCCTTGCGAGAGGCAAAACTCTGGTCCCAAGTTTTAAATGACTGCATACATAAGAGGGGGGTGGGTTCAAACCTGCAACCTCATTTAAATCAAGAGAGTCCCTTACCAACAATCTGCTTTTAATTAAAAGAGGCTCCACTTAGGGAGGAACTAAAACAAACTTCTCCTATAACTTAAGTGGAGGCATTTGCTAATTTGATAATCAATTGAAAAATATTAAACTTTCCTCTCAGTAGATACTTCTTTATCAAGTCAAAATCATTATCATATGTATGTACTTTTTCATGCTCAAGCAATATAGATTCCAAAACATCACCTGTCTAATTCTCAATATATTTAGATATACCATGCAAAGTAGGATTCTTGCTAATATTTATAGCACTTTGACTATGATAAAACAAAGCATACCTCTTTTGAATAAAGTCTAGTTCTTAAACAAACTTCTCCATCTAAAGTGACTCTTTGTAAGCTTTAGTTGTAGAAATAAATTCAACCTTGTTAGTAGAAAATGCAACACATTTCTACAACCTAGAATGCCAAATCACAACACCCCTTATAAAGGTAATTTGATAGCCTAAAGTCAACTTTCCTGAGTCAACATTACCTACCATATTTGAATTAGTGTACTAAAAAAGAATTGGACTTCATGCTCCAAAACATAATTTCAAACTAGAAATGCCTTGAAGATATCTTATAATCTACTTTATGACATTTTAATGATTTTTACTAAGATTAAACAGAAAATAATTTATTGTACTGAATATCTAAGCAATATTAAGCTCTGTGCAAACCGTTACATATATCAAACTTCCTACTGCGGATGCATACGGAATCTTCTTCATGCCTTCTTTCTCTTTCTCACTAGATGGGGACTATTTAGTTCTAATAATAATATGAGTAGCAAGATGTGTACTTACCACTTCATATTTATTCATACGAAACCACTAAAGTACTTTCTTAATGTACCTTCTTTGATACAATCATAATTTCTTTGGTTCTCTATCACAAAAAATTTACATGTAGAAAATTGTCTTGTAGGTCGTAAGTCCTTCAATGTAAAAGACCTACCAAACTTCTTTTTCAACCTATTATAACCAACAATCAACATAGAGAAATAAGATGATGAATTCATAGTAAAAACAATTTAGAAAAATACACAATGATCAAAAGTAGTCCTCTTATATCTTCAATTGATTATAATTGACTTAAACTTCTTATACTAATATTGATACATTTTATATAAAAACTTTCAATATCACAAGTATACAAATTATAACTTGTAGACAAAAGGTATCATTCTCATAAGGACAAATTAGAGACCTAATAACTTGAATATAACTTTGTTTAAGGTATTAAAGGGTTGATTTAATTAAAATAAATTACTAAAATTAAAATAACTAATAAAACGAAAAAAAATTGAATAATTGAGCTACCAATAAGAATAAAGTTGACCAAAGCTAGAAATTTAGGAACTATTCTATCCTTGTTTTGTTTTCCCTTTATGTTGTTGATTCAATTTATATTTAAGCTTAGATATCTTAAGATTTTGATTACCCTCTCTCAAGATCTAATTAAGTAATAATAATAGAATTTTAAACTCTCGATTCACAAAAACTACTAACTATTTATTTGGATTTGAAGCAATCATAAGGATAATTAATTCATAATTAAGGTCTCTCTTCAATTTTTTTTATTAATCTAATATATGCAAGTCAATTAAGCTACCAACTCTCATTATGCATCTTAACACAAATAGCTTGATTCAATCTCTTGATTTATTACTAGATATAAGCATAACAAATATCACAAAGCATTTGTAGATGAGATGAATTCAACAAGAATAAAGTTTGATAAAACAAATCAAAAAATCCCTAATATGAATTTAGACACTCAAAATCATTTTTAACATCCTAATAATCCAAATCAACATCCAAGACAATGAAATAGATGAAGAGAAAAGAAAGAAAAACTCTATAGAGTCTTGATCTTGAATTTTGGAAAATCTGAAGTGCTTTTGATGTCTCCTCTCGATCTTTTTTAAATATGATGGCACTTCCTTTTTGTTGTTCTTCTTTTCCTTAAGTAGTTCTTGAGGCTTCTAGGGTTGTTTCTAGGATTTAACCACTTAATTTGATTACAAAAATATCCTCAAAACATTAAGAATAAAAATCTTGGGAGCTAGAAAACACCTTGCAATAAAAAATCTTGGGAGCTAGAAAACACCTTGCCACGATTATGGCTCTCACACCCACTGTCACGATCATGTATGGGGCCACGATCTTAATAGAGAGCCCTATAATAGTACCAACCACTCCTACGATTGTGGCCTATTGCTATGCTTTTGATTCTTCTCATTTCTTTAATTCCTATTTCCATTGACTCACAAACACATCAAATACTCCTTTAATGATAAATTTAAGATCAAATTATGCTCTAAACTAATCAAACAATTAAAACATATAAAAACACTAATGATAACACAATTATATATCCTATACGCATTATTATCATAAAAGAAAACACTTAAAAATACACTCAAACACCTAGAAAACAAGTTATAATCTACATCTATCAACATATCCTTAGAGCCTGTTTTAAATCATACAAGCTTTTCTTTAACTTATAGACATAATTCTCCTTACCCTTCATAATAAGCCATCTACTACACCATATACATCTCCTCCTCCAAATCACCATAGAGAAAAGTGGTTTTCACATCTAACTATTCAAGCGCTATAGACATATGTGCCTAATTTAGCTAAGTTTGACAGTCAAAATGATTTGTAGAATCATATCCAAATTGATCAAGTTTAAGGTATTGATGATGATGTTGTTGATGAGATAGATGGTTATGTTGTTGATGTTATTAATAAACCTATATGCCTACTCGTAAGACTTTGACTTTTTTCCTTATTAATATCTTTAATGATATGATCCTTCTTAAAAAATGTCACGAAATTCTTTCAAGCTTCTCTTTAACTGGACCATATAGTTCGTAAATTCTTATAATGAATAAGTGCTCGTCACTAACAATTTATCATTATGATCACTTTCTATAATATCTTCATAGCTCTCAAGTTCTCCCCCGTTAGTGAGGAGCACATATTCATCATAAGAATAATAAGTGGATGGAATTCTTTCTTTAGTAGACCTTCTAAGTGGAACTGTAGGTTCATTAATAATCTTAACAACATAAGCATCTACCGCATCATCAACATCATCATCAGTACCTTAAACTTAATCAACACGAATATGATTCTAAAAATCATTTTGATTCTCAAACTTAGCTAAATTAGCCATATATGTCTTTGGAGCTGGATAAAAATTAATTAAGCCATCAGAAGAGTAAGACTTTGACTTTTTTGCCTTGTTACTATCTTCAATGATATGGTCTTCCTTAAAAAAACATCACGAAATTCTATAAAGCTTCTTTTCATTTGGACCATATAGTCTATAACTAAACTTATTATAGCTATAACTAATAAAGATATAATGCCTTATGTTGACATCTAATCTTTTGGCATAAGTACAGTCGCTTTATAACCAAACACATGCAAATGTTTGCAGGAAACTTCCTTATTATATCATACACGACTAGGAACTTCAGTCTACAAAGCAATAGTAAGAGATAAATTGATAATATTTGGTACATTATATAAAGCCTTACCCTCTTAAAAAATTTAGGAAACTTTGCTTCAGAAAGAAAACATCGGACTTCTCTACTAATATTTTATTCATTCTCTCTACCAAACCATTCAATTAAGGAGTCTGTCGTAGGAGGTGTCTTCTGGTGTCTAATACCTTATTATTTACAATACTGATTAAAAGGTCCACAATACTCACAACTATTATCAATACGAATACATTTTAGCTTCTTTCTAGATTCTCTTTCAACAGAAGTTTGAAATTGCTTAAAGGAACCAAATACTTGATCTTTTGAATTTAAGATACAAACTTATAATTTCCTTGAATAGTCATTAGTAAATGTAACAAAATAAAGTACACCATTAAAATTCCTTAGCTTTGTTGGACTATAGAGATCTAAATGCACCAACTTAAGCAATTCTAATTTTTTTGAAGGATGATGGCTTTTGAAGGAAGCTAAATAATGTGTACACTTTTGCAATCTTACAACTTTCAAATCAGAAAGTAGGTTCTTTTTAGCTAAAGAATTAAATCCCTTCTTATTGATGTAACTAATTCTTCTATGCTATAACTCTGAAGAGTTATCACTCTCAACTGCATTAATAGTATTGACGCAAACTGAAGCCTTATTCTAATACAAAACTGATGACTTCTTTCCATATGCCACATCCAAGGAACCTTTAGTGGTCTTACATTAACTAGCACAAAAGTACTAAAATAGCCATCATCATGAAGAACACTGGTAGAAATTGTATTCAAATAAATACTAAGTATATGTCTAACATTCTTCAAAAGTAACTTTAAGCCATTGTTGGTCTTTAATAAAACATTCTCGATGCTAATAAAATTTGATAGGCCATCACTACCCATATTCAAGACTCCATAATTACTTGAAGTATAAGATATGAATAAATCATTCTTTGATGGCACCTGAAAGTAGGAACCACTGTCAAAAACCCAAATTGATTCATCATAAGCTACATCAATCATATCTTCAACACAGATAGACACAAGATCCTCTACTGTGTAATAACAATATGATCATTATTATTTTTATGTTTCTTCTTTTTCTTATCTTTATTGGCCTTATTCTCCCTTTTAATCTTTAAAAGGTTCTTGATATGTCCCTTTTTATCACGATGATGACATTCAAAATCTTTGTATATAAACTTTGATTAGCTTCTGTTCTTACTTTTGCCCCTATTATTTTGTCCCTAACCTCTTCCTATGTTTCTTTCCTTATTTTTAGTAACCAATACCTCATAATGAGAAGTAGAGCCCTCTTGAGAATTATGATTTACTTATTCATTCAAAATAAAAGATTTTAGATAATTTATGGTCACTATTACTAGGAGTAGAACTAGTCATGGTCACAAAATTTTTTTCCCAAAAATCAAGCAAAATATTCAACGTCTAAAGTCCAAAAATCTCATCTTGAAATCTTGAACCCATACTAAGCAATTGATCAAAGCAACCTTGAAATTCATTCATGCGATAAAAAATGGAACTGCTATCCTTGTACCCCAAATTCACAACCTGTTTAAGCAAAACCAATTTATTTTTACATGTCTTTGATGCATACAAAGATTCAAGCTTGTCCCACAAAGTCCCAACATATGAATAGTTTGAGATGTGATTCAAAACATTATTATCTATCTACTATCTAAAAAAGACCACAAACCATCTTATGCTAAAATCCCATTCTTCATCACTTTTATACTCTTGCTTTTTAGTGACAAATACTTGTAAATACAACTAATTCAACAATAATAAATATTTCATCTCTCCTTTCTATTTGTGAAATTTTGTGTTATTCAAACTGAACAGTCTATTGTTATTAGACTCCATCTTTCAATCAAGGTAAACCACAAATATGGAACTAGAGTTCTAATACTACTTATTAGGGTAGTGTAGAGACATTGTTCAACACAATTGAAGCAATAATAGCAAATATATGGTGGACAAAATCAAAACTCTCCTCCTTGAATGAAACAATGGGGAGAAAATATAAATTCACAAAATAAATTACATAGGAGAATATCAAAATTTTAACGTGAAGAACCTTCTGAATTTGAGAAGTAAAACTACAGGACCTAGTCTAGAAAATAATCCTCTATAAAATCAACAAAAATATCAAAATGAGTTATATACCAATTCAAGAACTCACAATAACAAACTACTCATTAGTAATAGTGGTAATCCACAATGTGTATACTAAAAATCTAGATATACCATGAAGGCTCATTTTTGTACCAGAACAATCTCTTCCTAATATCATGATAACTCCCCTTCAGCATCAAGATGGTTCCTCTCCTGTGTTATCAACTTTAACACCTTTTTCAAAAGCTCCTTTCTTACATTAAAGAAGAAAATGGTAGCAAGTATTCACAATGTTGAAGAGGATAACCATACCAAAATCAGAAATAGGAGATAAAGTACCTACACTAGCCACTCAAGATAACTTAACAAGAAAAACAAAAGATGTGTATGAAAAGGTGAATATATATACCTAAACTCACCAACTTCACCAGCTACAAGTTTTGGCCAAGTGAGAATAAGAAAGTGTTCACCCAAACCCACACACACGTCTAAACCAAAGAGGAGAGAAAAGTGAGAAATATGGATGGCCATACCATTCACCACACGCCCAAAATATGAAGAGTCAAAAACTTTTTCATAAAAGTTACAATTTTTCACATACTCAAAACCTAATCTTCTTTTAATTAAAATGGACTCCAATTGAAGAGGAATACAAACTAAAGAAAATCCCATCATTTTACAAGTTAGTTATAAAATTAGAATCACTTTGAGGTGCACCCAAAAATTGCGTAGCGAGAAATGTATTTCCAAATATAATGTTAATGGGGTATAAAAAAACCACAAATATTATGTCATTAACTAAAGATGAGTTGGATCTTGAGAGTGAGGAGTATGACAAAGTGCTTCATATTAACGTAGGAGGCACATTATATAAAAATTCTTAATTGATAATGGTTTAGCAACTTATGTGCTTATGAAAACGACGATGGAGCAGTTGGAGTTGGATTTCACTTTTGTGAGTCCTAGATATATCACCACCTATGTAGTTACAGTAATATAATTAAAAGGGCCAAGTCTATTATCTGCAACAAAATGGTGATTGTGAAGATGGAATCTATCATATATCAGAAGTTCAGAAGTCTACCAATCCCAGTTAGCTAAATTACTGGAGGAGAATAAAAGCTCTGTTAAGAGTCCAAACCAACAAAAGGGGACTGTACGAAAGCCCTAAAAGAGGCCAGATAAAATAAAGTAAACCAATTGGGTTTTATAAGATAAAAAATGATTCACGATAGAAACTGTTTCAGTATTGTTGTACAGTATTTCGGTATATTCTGTACATCAATGAGGGAGAGTATATATATACGAAGGAGGAGGAGGATA
>JAOSBK010000206.1:31542595-31573145 GCA_027568895.1 Erythroxylum shatona
AATGCAACAAACCAAACAACATTATTGGTATTAATACAGAAACCCAAGTTACAAACCAAACATCATTTTTTATTTTTTATACTCATTCTCATACATTTCTACTATTATACCCATATGCATACCCAACTCCGTGCTCAAATCAAACGCCTCCTTAGTGTCCTTGCGCAGTAAGATCTTCCTCATTGCTAAGTGTTATTTCTCTCTCTCTGTTATTTTTTAATAAACGCCGATTGCTTAGAAATGGATTTTGATTGCTCTTTATTATTCATTTGTTTATTGAGGAATCAAACTAGTTAGCCTTTTTAAATTGTTTCGCTTTAGCCTTTGTGGCAGCTGCTTTATACCTCTTTAAAAAATATTGAAGTGAAATAAAGGAAGTAAAGAATATATAAGCCCCCGAGATTAATACATTAGGCACCTCCTGTTTAATAAAAAGAAGCCATTATATTTATGTGACGAAAATTCCCCTTTTGTAATAACTTAAGTAATTTTAGACGCTTTGAGTGATACTCTATTCTCTTCCCATCGAGGGAAACAAATTCTCATTCTATTAGCTCTTCAAGCATTGACTTTACAAGCAATATACTAAATATATTTATTTATTTATTTTAGAAGCTTTAGCTAATACTCTATTCTGAGAGGAACAAATTCTCATCGATCCTATCAGCTCTTGAAGCATTCACCTTATGAGCACTTCATTAACAAATCACCTGATAGCCAGTAACATCAAGACTCTGTGAACACGTCAGATTAAGATTAGCAGATTAGCGGAGCTAAGGTCTGCCCTAGAGGCTATAGGCGCTATAGGATCTCATAGACCAAAAGACAAACAATGGAAGTGGACTTGCTAAATTACAGTTATGGTTACACTAGAGTTAAAGAAATTTGGGTTCTTTAGAGAATTATCACACATATATTTATAGATACACTCACTACCTTAAAATTATGTAATTCACAAGCACTTGCCAACTTGCTACCTTAAAACTATATAATGTTATAATATAAAGAGAAAATTAATTTTATAATATAGAAAAATTGATCAGTCTATTTTTATTTCACTATAATTCTTTCTATTTAATTTCAAATGAGCAAGAATAAATTCATTTGAATATAGATATATGCAACTTTAAAATGACTTTTAAATCAATTTTAAAATGATTTTCAAGTTTTCTTAATTTATTAAAATTTGACTATTCAATTATTCTTTTAAATTTGAGTTTATTTTTAACCTTCATGTAAACTTTAATTTTATATAACTCTAAGGATCATTAATGATTTTTGGAAAACAACATAATTAAGGGATTCGATAAAAAATTCAGACAATTTGATTAGGAGACTTCTTTAACTCCAAGTTACTTTCCTTTTTAGGATTGGATTCTTGAATGAAATAAAACTTTAAGTCAAAATTTGTGATTTGTACCTTAATGTTTGATAAAAAGTCTAAATAAACCCTTACTATTATTTTTTTATTACTTTGTATCCCTAACATTACTAAAATAATATTCACTGCACCCTAAATAGAGTGCAAAAGTGATAGTAGAGATAATAGCAGGAGTTTATTTAGACTTTTTATAAAATGTCAAAGTGAAAATCGCAATTTTAGCTAATATTAAAATAAATCATTTTTAAAATCATATTAACGTCTGATGCTTTCTTTTGCTATAACATTACACCTCTCTTGTGTCAAAGGGTATTCCCCTAGTTACTTTTGTAAGCTTTTAATTACATTCTTTATTAGTGAATTTTTCCATTAAAAAAAGCATCTGGTGCTTCCAATTTGTCGAGTTGTAACATCACATAGGTTATTAGAAGCTATCAAAAAACCTAAATTTATTTAGATTTAGGATGTGTTTGAAAATTTTAAGATATAACACGATACCATAAATAACATTAGGAACAAACTTAGACCTTTTAGGAAATATCAAGGGATAATTCGTACATGAAGCACTTGATTCTTTGTTAAGGCTTGAGTAAATTTGTTATCAATAATGATTTTTGCTGCTTAAATTCACTCTAAATAAACATCTTTTAACAACCTTCTCGACTAAATAGCATGACAAGTATAAGATGCAGTTGCAATATACTCTAATTCACAAATAGAAAGTGTGACTGTGAAATGTTTCTCTGAGCACTAAGGGATTACACTATTTTCTAAAAAAAATTAGTAATACTTTTTTCCATGATCAAGATCTCTAACAAAATTAATAATACAAAAGTCATTAAACTAAATATTTTAAAAAATGAGTAAAATATATCACAGTCAGTGGTATCTTTGAGACAATGAGGAATTATCTTAGTTGTCTTCAAGTGAAAATTTAAAGGTGTCTTTATAAATTGACTAATAATTCCAACTACAAATAAGATATCTGGCATTGTGCAAGTTAAATATCTTAAGCTTCTCACAAGACTTTAAGCAAAGTTGGATAGCTTTGTTTCCACATTTTATATTATTCTTAATCAACTTATTATTTAATATCTTGAACTTCTTAAAAAAAGTTCTTTTTATAACTTTCTTAAGTGATGAAAATTCAATTCTTTATTTGGTGAGCACAATCGCATTCCATGGCGCACTCTTTTCTTAAAATTATGGGTAAAGAAAGGAGGGTAGAACACCAATATATTGGCATGATAGATGATTTTGTCACAAGAGACACAATACAGGACATGAGTGTGTGAAAGCCAATTTTCATGTACCTAGAGAAGAACGTCTATAATCTAGGATATAGGTGGGTTAAATTTTATGTCCATTTGCTAAAATACAGTAAGATCTATGGCATGGGATTCAAGCTTGTTAGAACTCATGTCTATGTTATAAAAAAATAATGTGATAAATGATCTGTGACATATTCAAATTCGTGATAGATTGTTTTATGTATAAACAAATTTTGGTATATTTTAAACTTTATTAAGGATTTTAATATTTATTATAATCATGCTTAAGTTATGTTGGGTTTAATAAAAGGAAAGTTATATAGAAATGTACCACTTAAAATTTATAATTAACTATACTTGTATAAACCTAGTTTATATATATGAAATGTCTAATCTTCATTGATTGAATTATTGATCAACCACAACCACTCTTGACTCTGGAGAACATAGGTATACCCAGTTGATCTAACCTCATTAAAAAACTTATTTTCTTCCTTTTTTCTTTTATATGGCCTATATTCTTGTTGCATATACTTTCTTAACAATAATGGAGACAAAAACTCTTAAGTGTGATGAAGAAGGATTTATTCAACTCTATGCTTCATATCGAGTGACAACTTTTAAGTTGTTGTATGACTGTGATTTTAAAGATAACTCATACATACAACTGGTTTAGTTTAGAACTTTGTTGAAGTTTTAAATAAAAAACTTTGTTTATTATAAGTATACATATTGTATCTTATAGTATAAAAAGTATCATCCCACGAGGATTATAATAGTCACCCAAAAATCCTTGTAAACTTTGTTTAAGGTAAAAAAATAAGATAAATCACTAAACTTTATAACTAAAAACTAAGAATTGATAATTAAACAATGAAATAAGCAATAGTGAATTGGTTGATTGATCAATGATGAAAATTAGGAATTACTTCTATCCTTATTTGTTTCCATTTTACCTTACTGATGTAATACTACTTGACCCTAGATATCTAATAATGTTGATTACCCTCTCTCGAGATCTAACCAAGGGATCTCACTTAAAATAGATGGGAATTGAATTGTGACCTCTCGATTTATCAAAACTCTTCCTAACTATGCAATTTGATTTTAAGCAATCTTATAGGTAACTAATAAATAATTAAAATCTCTCTTCAATTACCTATTAATTCATTTTTATAAATCTATTAAGGTTCCAGCTATAGTTGTGCAATGCATCATAAATAATTCAATCTAATCTCTTGATTCAAATTAAATATAAAGTGATAAACATCATAATCATATTTCATTAAATAAAGAATGTAAAGTTTAACAAATAAATCAAGATTAATTCCTGAAAGGAATTTAGCAATCATAGATGTAACTGTATATGCCAATTAAGTTATCATTAACATTTAACAACAAGGAAATAAAAGAAAAGAGTAAAGAATCAAATATGAGTATCTTTTGCTATCTTCCTTGAGATGAATTTCTGCAACTTTTATTTTTTAGATTTTGCTTTTTTATGTCCTCTTTTTGTGATTTCTAGTTGCCTTTTGATATTTTTCTCTTCATTTTTATACTCTTAAGCCTTCTAGGGTTTCTCCATGTGTTTTTGTTCCAAAAATAGCCCTAAATAATCAAAAGAATAAAAAAATCACGACTTAGAGAATCTCCTTACACAATTATGCAAGAGAGCTCACCATTATGTTGTTACTTCATGAGATGCATGATCGTGCCAGATCTTATTTTCCAATTTTTAATCTTTTATTCAGTTTTTCTTGTCTTCATTCATCATTAAACATATCAAACAACACTTGAAACATACAGTTAAGAATAAATTCTTGCCTTAAATAATAATCAATCAAATAAACAAATAAAACACTAACAAGAGCATAAATATAAGTCCTAAACACATGATTATCATTTAAGAAAATGCTAAAAACACTTTGTAATACCTAGAAAACAAAATATAATTCACCTGTCAAGTTTTCAATACTTTGCTTGTCCCTAAGAAAAATTAAAATCACAAAACAAACAAACACAATCATGTAACAATGCAATAATGGCACAATGACATCAAATCTCATGAAATTAACTTAGACATAAACATCATTTACTTAAAACATTCCTACACACTAAATTATTCTATTTATTTTCAAATGCTTTGATTTTAATACACGTATCAACCAAAATATTGACACATATTCATACATTTATGGCACTTTTAAGTGTGCATTCATTTTTATTTATAAATTAAAGTGGTAGGCCATCACTAAATACCCACTCAACAAATCATATTGTTATCATAACTTATGGTTCATCAAACCTTTGCACTAAACAAATTTAGTTCCTATCCACAGAAAACGAAAGACATATATGTAGAAGAACAACTAGAAACAATAGAAATTATAATTCTAAATCCATCTTCTTCTTCCAATGAATATTCTTGCAAGTTAGATTGAATATTGTTATTTATTGGATCTTTTGACATATTCTTTGTGTTTTCCTCGTACTCTAATCAGAATTGTCACTTCTTTATGTTTCTTAAGAATTAAAACTCGCCTCCTTTTTTTGCGTCTGATCACGTCCTTTTATAATAAAAACTAGGTTTTTGGGATATACACAATCAACAAACACGATCATGTAGGTGATCGTATATCTCCAAAAATACTTGAATTTGTGATTTTACATGAATACATAAACTTACATGGGCAACATACATGACCATTATATCAATATATACGAGCATGTAACTTGACATGACCATAAACAATATTCTTGAAATCTCCATATGTTTATAGAGACTTACGCTATCACTATACATATTCGCAGAGGTCTTAGTTGCTTCAGATATTCATTCCATGCTATGATTTCATCGAACTCTTATCCTTTTGGTCAATGAATGCAATTTTCACCTACAAATACACTTGAAGCAAATTAAGTACCAAAAATAATATAAAACTCTTAAATATCAAGTAGAACACATTAATTATGAGTATATAATCATTGTCAAATAAGCATTTATAAAACATACTCACGCTCAAGCTTTTGCTTGTCCTCAAGCAAATCATAATCTAAATCATGAAATAAACATTCATCCTTTATTAACCTTAATATGTCCATCCACACGCTAAATCATCACGTCATATCAATCAAATTAACATATAATTAGATTCAAGTTATCCTAGAACTAGCCTTCACAAGTCAATTAACTAACTCCTAATGGGTTAAGGTCAATATTAATTTATTCACAAGTGCACAATGTAGTTGTACCTAGCAAAGGTAAATATGGGTCAATCCCATAAAGACTATAAATACTAGTAGTTACCCTTTTTTATATTATATAGCTTAAGACTAAGATTTTTGGGTTATAATTGAAAATAAAGATAAACAAATAAAATAAATTAAGATTAAAAAATTATAAATATAGGACAAGTCAAATACAAAGAAAGATCAATATCAAATAGTAGTGTCTAGGTGATGAATCCCCCTAAGAATCTTTAGATACTATTATCCTTTTATGATGCAATCATATTATTGATTGTTAGACCGTGAAAATTCCTATCTTATGTTAGTAACTCTCTCGAGACTATTAAAAATTAATCCATCATTTGATTAACATAAATCTTTCTTTTTAAAACCCCTAGTATTGCTTTATCGATTTATGAATTTCGCTATTAGGTTTGACCCTAATCTAGAGGATTTATGTTGGCCTATAACTGCTTTCAATTATGGTATATCTATTCATACAAAAGGACTTATCAATTTCAATCATATGAGATCAAATTATGCACTAATATTCTGAATACATTATAACAGAACAAAGCACATAATTAAATCACAATAATCAATCAATATAATTGCATTAAATAAAAGATTAAAACATATTTTCATCCCAAACTAGGGTTCATCATACGTAGATTCTAATCACGTTTAGTTTACTAATCATAAAGAATGAAATAAAAAATAAACAGGAAGAAAAACTAATAAAAATAATGAAATCATATTTTTAAATCTCCTTTTTCTTTTATTGAATCGTCTTACAACTTTGAGGTTCCGTGCTATAATCTAATGAATCTTTTCATGTATTCTTCACATTTTACTCATCCTTTAATCAAAATCATTGCCTCTCTAGGTGTCTTATGTCTTAAAACTATTGCAAAACTTGACTTTTTCTTTTTTGCCTATGCTTATGTCCTTTTATAGTAAAATTTAAGGTTTCTAAAATATACATAGTCACTTATATGGGCGTGTGAGAGACTGTTTATAATCAAAAACACATAAATCTGTGATTAACATGGGCACAGAGACTTACATGGGCAATATACATAGTCATATATCGCAGTGTACATAGGCATATAACTCCATATGAGCAGAACTCATTTTCTTCAATCTTCATATGTTTACAGAGACTTACATCATCTCTATACACGAGAGTATAAGTCCTTAGTTGCTTCAAATCTTATCTTATGCCACATTTTCATTCGAATTCTTCTCCTTTTGTTTTGAGAAGGTGATTACGACATATGAATATAGTGAGAGCGAGAGCAAATTAAGTACCAAATATACAACAAAACTATAAAATATCAAGCAAAATACATCAAATATGGGGGTATATTTATAGTCAAATATACATCTATCAAACATCCCTACACTTAAGTTTTTGCTTGTCCTCAAGCAAATCATAATCTAAATTATTAACTATACAAAATCCATCCTTCTTTAATCCAACCTATCCATTCATACTCTAAGTCATCATGTCATATTAATCAAATTAACATACAAGTAGAACCTAGTTATCCTAAAACTAACTTTATGAGTTGATATTAACAATAATCATGTTAATATTCTTATTGAAATCAAAAGCATGAATCTTTACATCCTCACCAAGGTTTAACTTAACTTACTAAAGTGTTAAGGGTGAAAAGTATCAAACTGTCAAATCAATGCATAGTGGAATTCTTACCATAGGATTGCAATATTATCATATCTCCACTACTTATATGTAAACTAGAAACAAAAATCAAAAGGTCTTTATGATGTTTTAATAGGGCTTAGGTATGATATGATTGGGATAATAGAAGTGTGACAAAATTTGAAGGAAATTTACAAAGAAAACATTACAAGAAACTTGTTCACAATGTATATGTCCTTTATCATAAATCCATTGGTATTATAATTTTTTTGTTTGTTAAATTTTTTTAGCATTCATCATATACCATAGTTAAAGAAATATTAGAACTTTCAAATTTTTGAGTTTCAAACATTCAATTAATGTAAATAACCTTTAAGGTTTGAAATAATAAAAAAAATATTCAAAGAAAATAAGATAAAGTTTCATAATGTGGGTAAAATCAATGAAAAAGGCTAAGGTTCAACTTGGATATCCCTAAAGGATAAAATAAGGTAAGGTAATTATAAAAGAAATAGGCTTAAACAAGTGTTAAATCTAAGTGTCTTTTTCACTTCAATGCTTCTAATTTCACAAAATATGATCTCAATATGTATAATAAAAACAAGTTTGAGAATTGTTTAGCCATGTATAATGACACACATGAATGAACTAAAAGAGCTTTAAAATTTATATATTTTTCTCTTAGCCTCAAAAGATCATAAAAAATTGGTTATATGTGTGTAAATAATACGCAATTTTTATTCGTCTTGACTATTTCAATGATTACTAATAATATGACTTATAAAAGCAATTTTCTTCTAACTATCATCCTTTTGTATACCAATTCAAATCAATAATCAATAATGATATAAAGTATTTATAGATAGATTTTGACTAATTCAAGATATCAATTAATAAAATTTAACAACCAAGGTTATAATAAACTTAAAAAAATCATAATCCCATTTCCCACTCTTAAAGTTGTACATTGTCCTCAATGTACATACTATAAGCATATATAAAAAGTGAGAAAGTGGAGTCTTTTGATACTTCCTTAAGTAATAAGAATTTTTTATGTTTGATTTTGATGAAATTTGAGACTGTCCATACTAGATAGTAACATCCTTGCAAAATATAAAGAAAAGGGGATAAAAACAATAAAAGAAAATAAATATGAAATATGAAAATAGAAATAGAATAAAATTTAAAATAAAACATATCATAATTTATGGGTTGACTCCTATTCAGGGCTTGTTTCACGTTGTTAGCTCGACATATCATACATGTTTACCATCATCCTATATCTATAATAAGTGGCTTTGCTTCTACCAATTTATTTGCATTGAGGTTTAGTATCCTATAAGTAAGCCACATGTCACAATATAATAATAAAAACAAAATTTATCAAATTAATAAATCCTATCAATTATATTATGCCCTTTTTAATGACAAAATGTTAATAAAACTCCATAAATCTTCAATTACCAAATGTAGTTTGTCTTGGAGGAAGTGGAACCCTTTGTATTTAAGGTGACTATCAATGATTCATCATTAGTTTCCATATTTGATTCCTCCACCAATTTTTCCTCATTTGCCTTTGTCCACTCTCCTTCTTCCTCTTCCTAGAAAAAAGGCTTCCTCCTTGTCCTTTTCTTATATCATCTCTTGCCACTTCTCTACTTCTGCTTCTTGGACAGAGGCTTCCTCTTCTTGTTCGACCTCTACCTTTAGAAGCTCATTTCCACTCCTTAGGGTGATTGGCATTCCATGTTCTTTAGGATATGTTTTAGTAGTACTAGGCAAACTTCCTTGTAGTTTGTTAGATAATATCTTCACGAGCTACCAAAGTGTAATCATTCCATCCATAAGTGTAAGGGTTACTCCACTCCAAATTATAAATACTCTCTTATAGTGCACCTCGAGGTTAATATTGCATGATTGGTTGCTCCCACATACAGGTTAGTGTTTGACATTCATGATTATGATGGTTACTCCCATAATTGTCGTAACACAACTTGGAATTTGATTGAACTTTTGAAATCATGTCAGGAAACATCTCTTTCTAATATGTTGATGTTATATATTGCAATGACATATCATAGCTCCCATAGGAGTACAGTTCGCTCATCCTTCCATTATGAGTTGTGGCTATGACAATGAATTTTAAATCGTCATAATAAACCACAAACTTAACATCAAAGTAGAAAAGTTCAAAAGATAATCAAATAAGTGAAAATAAGAAAAACAAAATAAAATAAATACAAAATTATAATTAGAATAATAGAATCTAGGCTTCCATAATATTACTGTCTCTAGTAATAGCACCAAAAACTTGACTGAATCTTAATGGGTTAAGGTCAATATTAATTTATTCGCAAGTGCAAGGTCTAGCTGTAGCTAGTAAAGGCAAGTACAGATTGATCCCACAAAAACTGTAAATACTAGTACTTATCTTTCTTTTCTATTATATAGCCTAAGAATCATATTTTTGGTTTTAATTAAACATAGAGATCAACAAACAAACTAAATTAAGATTAAGCAATTATAAATGCAAGATAAGTAAAATATGAAGAAAGATCAATATCAAATTATTATCTTATATTAATAACTCCTTCGAGACTATTAACAACTAATCCATTAGTTGATTGACAGAAATCTTTCTAGTTAAAAACCCTCAGATTGTTTTATCGATTTATAAATTATGCTATTAGGTATGACCCTAATCTAGAGAATTTATGTCAACATATCTCTAGGTTTGCATATAACTCCTTTCAATTATGGCACATCTATTAATACAAAGGACTTCTCAATCTCAATCATACAAAATCAAATCATGCATTAATATTTCAGATATATTAGAACAAGATCAAAATGCGTAATTGAATCACAATAATCAATCAATATAATCGCTTTAAATAAAATATTAAAACATATGTTTATCCCAAATTAGGGTTCATCACACCTAGATTTTAATCATGTTTAGTTAATAATCATAGAGAATAAAATAAAAATAAGCAAGAAGAAAAATTAATATAAGAAAGTAATTATAATTCTAAATTTTCCTTTTTCTTCTAGTGAATCTTCTTACAAGTTTAAGGTTTGATGTTGTAATCTAATGGATATTTTGATGTATTCTTCATGTTTTCGTTATCCCTTGATCAAAATTGTAGCTTCTCTAGGTGCTTTACATCTCAAAATTGCAACAAAAATTAGCTTTTCTTTCTTTGCCTTCTCTCGTGTCCTTTTATATTAAAATTTAAGGTTTCTAAAATATACACATTTACTTACATAGGCATGTTTGAGACTGTGTATAATCAAAATTACTTGAATTATCATTTTACAAGGGTAACATACATGGCTGTGTATCTCAGTATACATGAGCATGTAACTCCACACAACCAAAACTTAATTTCTTTAATTTTCATGCGTTTATAGATACTTACACAGGCGTATAGGTCCTTAATTGCTTCAAATCTTCATTTTATGCCATGTTTTCATCCAAATTCTTCTCCTTTTGTTTCAATAAGGAAATTATAACCTATCAATGCACTTAAAGCGAGTTAAGTACCAAATATACAACAAAACTATAAAATATCAAGCAAAATAAATCAAATATAGGTGTATAATTAAAGTCAAATATACATTAATCATCAATATCAATAATAATCAAATCAATACTCTTTTTGAAATCAAAAGCACAAATTTTTAAACCATTGCCAAGGTTTCAGTTAATGCACTCAAGTTTTTCGGATGAAAATTGTAAGAACTCTCGAATCAATGAATAATAAAATTCTTAAGCATAAACTTGCAATATTATCATATCTCCACCATTTATAAGTAAACTAGATACAAAAATCAAAAATTCTTAATAAAAGGTTTTAATGAGGCTTAGGTTAGTGTATGATAGGGATAATAAAAAGAGTGATAATATTAAAGGAAATTTATAAGAACAAGATTTTAAGAAACTTGGTTTTTCACAATATAGGTCCCTCACATTTTAAAAAAAAATCCATTAGTATCATAGCTTTAACACACATTTTTATATGAATTAATGAAGGCATTCATCATTTACCAATAATTATAGAAATATTGAACCTTTTCAAATCTTAAGTTTCAAACAATCAAGTAATGTAAGTAACCTTCAGGGTTCAAATTAATAAAAAAGGCTTCAAGAAAGATAAGGTAAAGGCTAATAATGTGGATATAATCAATGAAAAAGGCCATGTCTCAAAATTTGTTACTCCTAAGGGATAAAATATGTTAGGGTATTTCAAGAAAATATGATAAACAAAGGTTCTAATTTAACAAACATTGTCTCAATATGAATAATAACAACAAGTTCTAGAATTATTCAATTAACACTTATAAATGAATAGAAATACTTAAATATTGATGTATTTGCTCTAAGGCTCAAAAGCTCATATAAATGGTCTTATGTTTGTAAATAATATACAATTTTCATTTAAATTAATTATTTTAATGATTACTAAAAATATAACTTACAAAAGCAAGTCTATTCTAACTTTTATCTTTTTGCATACTAATGCAATTCAATAATCAATAATGATTTAAAGTATTTCTAGACAGATTTTAACTAATTTTGGGATATCAGTTAATATTATAGCAAAGATTATAATAAGCTTAAGAAATACCTTGCTCACACTTAAAATTGTACATTGTCCTTAGTGTATACAATATATGCTTAAATAAATAAAAAGTAAGAAAAGGTCAAATTTTGGTACTTCATTAAATAATGAGAATTTTAGAGTTCTGATATTGATGAGGGATCCATCTAATATTAGATACAATAATCCTTGCAAATAGAATAAAAAGGATAAAAAATAATAGAAAATAAAAATAACAATAACAATAACAATAAAGGAGATAAATAAGATATTTGAAAATAAAAATAACATAAAATACATTGAATTAATGTTTAGACAAAAGAAAATAACAAAGGGAAGAAAATAAAAAATACATAAATAATGAGAAAAAATAAAAGAAAAACTAAAATTTAAGCATCCCTTCATTCTATTGTGACTCTAGAGGGTCCTCAACTCATGAGGATGAGTTGATGACAATGTAACTACTCCAAATGGTGAAGGTTGAAAAGTTAACCCTTGATGGCTCACCATTTGCATCAATAGTTTTCCCATCCATCTAGTATAGGTTTTATGTTGTCTTATCCTCCCCACAATCTCTGCTTGCCATACTCAGATAGTACATTAAGTACCCATAAGTTACCCCATATGTCTCTCCAATTTAGCTATCTTTAGCTGGTCCAGTTATGATGTCCACATCCTTGGTGCTTCTGCTCTATCATCCTCTTATGCCACCCATCCCATCTAGGATGGCAGTGAATGTGGCTACCATGGCTACTCAGTCATGTGTGGCTCCTTCTGGTGCTTTTAGCTCATCACGAAAGCCAATCGGGTGGTAGAAGTTACCCGTAGGTCCTTACCATTTGCTCACCATATGCATATGCTTCATCGCTTTGAGATTCAGCATTGCCATGGTACTGACTAGTCGCATCGTTGGTAATCTGTTGAAGACCCATATCCACTATGCAAGTCTTATCATATAAGGTTCAACACAAATTATGCTGACCTTCCTTTCCTTGCTCTGATGCTGGATAAATTGGGCTAATGCGTACCTCAGGTGTATTTTCATCCTCTCACTCATGCTCTATAGGTAGAACACATCCAAAATTTTGACAATGCCATCATTGTAACCCCGTTTGCTCAATGTGTGACTTAGAACTCCATGTATATATAAGCATAAGGTGTTGTAAAGATGAGGCCTTGGATATACTTAAGTCGTGGTCTCCTTCTTTACTAATCTTACTTTAAAATTGTCGAGAGGACATCCTATATGGTAAGTTTATCTATAGCTAAGTAAGCTTGCATCCTTAAAAAATCTTGGTCATTCAGCCCCATCATGAAAGAAAACTTTAAATAACTCATTTGAATCATTTTCCCTAGCAGTGGGAATTGGATTCTGTTCGGTCGGTCACAATGGTGTCATCCTTTCTCTAAAGAGAATATGGAGAACACCTCAAGTGTTAGCTCCTAGTATAAGGGCTCAACGATCTCAAAAAATGGGACCGTTCTCTGTGAACCTACTAGACCAAACCGACCTATCCCAGCACCTCTTAATCAATAATATGGCTTGTTACAAAAGTCTTCTCCTTGAGTCATTGATATTGCTCCTTATGTGTTGCAGCATTAAAAAGTAGCATCAGAGGTTGCTTTGGTGGTTGGACTATACAAGCTCCCATTGAGTCTCCAGAGGACCTTTACCTCATTGTTCTTCTTTGGTACTTCTTTTGCGCTTCGTGGTCCTATTATTGTGCTTGAAACTTTTAATAAATGTGAGACAATCATAGAAATTATGAAAACACCCTTTCCCCACACTCATTTATTATGCTTACCAATTTTTTAAATGTGAAAATGAAATAGAAAAATGAAAATTGAGCACATTGCAAAATCACAAACAAATAATCTATTACAAATAAATAAGTAAATAAAAATAATCAGAAAATTAACTAATAACCTAATTAATCACAAAATTTAAATAAAAATATTGTAATTAACAAACAAAACTAATCTAATTATCAAATTACACAATTAACCCCAAAATTGAAATTAACGAACCAAATACAACTATTATGCAAAATTATCAAAATTCAATATTGAATTCATCTAAAAATCAAAATTGAAATTGAATTAAAAATAAAACAACTTCAATTAACTATTAATATTAATTAATGATAATTTCATGAAAAATATCACAATTTAACAATTAGTGAGTAAGATCACACAAATTTGCAATTCTAACATGCAATTCATCAAATTGAATTAATAAATCATACGGGCAAGGATAAAATTAAACTATTTAACCATAATTGACCACAAAATCAAGCAAAATTTCACAAAATCTCAAAAGTCTAAACAGCTTGTTTGGGGTGAAAAATCCCTAAAATTTTCAAAATACCCAATTATTCATGCATAAACAAGTGAAATTAATAAGAATACTTACTTTGGTGTCATAAATTGGCAAGAAAAATGCTCAAAATAGGTTAGAGAGGGAGAGTGGAGATGGTAGGGAAGTAGAGAGAGAAGACAGAATAAGAAAAATGAAGGAGGAAGAGCAAATTTAAAACTATTTCAGACTTAATGACCATTTAGCTGACCATGTAAGTGACAGACTCTTGAAAATCCAAAACAAGCATGTAAACTTTGGCAGACTTACATAGTCTGTTACATGGGCATATATCTAACTGTGCAAGTCTACATGAGTATGCAACTCTCTGTAAATGCGTGCAACATGAAAAATAGTTAGAAAAATTTAAAAACTTTGCACTTAAAGTTACTAGAATTTAACATGCATACCTTAGCACGATGCTTAATTTCCTATCCTAAAACATATCAAAACTCAAATAAATCCTACGCTGACATCAAAATAGAAACAAAATAAAATGAAATAAAGTAATTAAATGCACTTGATGTACCCCTTCATATCTACTATCATCTTTAGTCTATAATTAGTAACTTGCTTCCACCTGTTACTCCACATAGCAGTTTTGTAACCTGTGAGTAAGCCATATGTTGTAAGATAATAATAAGGATATAATGTATTAAATTAATAACTCTAATAGAATCCATTGATGCCCTTTTCAATAATATACTGTTAATAAAACAAGGAATAATAAAATCTTTAAATCTTCAATTGACTCAAACAATTTGTCTTGTGGAAAGTGGGAACCATCTATACTTAAGGTGACTACCAACAATTTAACAATACTTTCCTTATTTTGCTCTGCCTCTTGTTCTTCCTCAATCACTTTTTTTCATTCTTCAACTTTCTCTTCATGGAAAAAAGACTTCCTCCTCTTCTTCTTCTTCAATCTTTTTTTCCACTCTTTTACTTCCTCTTCGTAGATAAGATTTTCCTCCTGTTCTTCTTCCTCAATCATCCTTATCATATGTTCTTCTTCCTCTTCTAAAACAACAGTCACCTCTTTTTCTTCTTAAAATGCAACTTTATTCATGAAGCCAACCTTTATCTCTTCTTCACTTTAGGGTGTTAATAAGCCCAAATAATATTATGTATTCAACTCAATGTATCCAAGTGAAAAAAAATATCTCTTTGAATTTATCTTGGATCACTTCACTTTTTGTAAGGTATTCCGTTATTATATTTATAATTCATTCTTCTTACTACTATTATTGTAAATATTTAGCTAAGTCATAATCATTCCATCCATTAGCTTAAGTGTTACTCCACTCTGAATTATAAGTATTCTCATATGGTGCTCTTTAAAGTTGGTTTTATATGCAGTATGGTTGCTCCGACATATAGTTTTATGCTCGACATTCATAATTGTAATGGGTACCTATATAATTTTCATAACACAGCTTCGATATTGTTTGAGCTTTTGAATACATGTCGTCATACCTCTCTTTCCAAACTTGTGATGTTGTCATATACAATGGTATATTACAACTCCCATGAGAATAATGTCCTCTCCATCTTCCATTGTGGGTTGTAGATGTAGCGATGAAACTTAAATCCTAACAATAAGCTACAAACACAAATTCAAAATAGAGAAGATCAAAAAATAAATAAAATAGAAATAGGAAATAGAAATAATTGTTAGATTAATGAAATTTAGGCTTTCCTAATATTATTAATCCCCATCAACGGTGTCAAAAACTTGATTGACTTATTCTTAAATTATAAAAATTTATAAATTTCAAAATTGCAAGTGCACGATGTAACTGTAGCTAGCATGGCCAAATATAGACCAATCCCATAAGGATTGTAAGTACTAGTGTTAACCTTTTCCTATTATCTAATATGGAAACATATTATGGATTTAATTAAAAATTAAACTAAAAAACTAAACTAAGATTGAAAAATATTGAACTCAGATAAAGGAAAATACTTGGAAAAGTTGACATCAAATAAATATTACATAGATGATGAATCCCCTTAAGGATTCTTAAATATTAAGTCTATCATGCAATTGAATTATTGATTATTGGACTGTGAAAATTCGTATCTTATATTACTATCTTTCTCAAGACTATTAACAACTAATCCATTAGTTGATAAAGGTATAAGATTAATACTTCCACCTAAGTCATATAAACATTTAGTGAATTCTAAATTACCAACAATATAAGGTATGGTAATACTCCCTAGGTCCTTTGATTTTAAAGGCATATGGCTAGTAATTATGGAGCTCCCGCTTTCAATTAAAGAGACCTTTTAATTATTCTCCCAGATTAACTTATTTGATAGTATATCTTTGAGGAACTTTGCATAATTGGTCATGTTTTCCAAAATTTCCATAAAATATAAGTTTTTGCAATTTCTTTAACTTCTCTACGAACTTTGCAAATTGCACATCCATTTAATTCTTCTATAGCCTCTGTGGAAATGGAATCTTTGGTGCATATAGGGGGGAGGAACATGCAGAGTTTCCTTTTTCTTCTCTTTTTTTTGTCCTTTTCTCTAGGTTTTCCATTTGGTATGATTCAACTTTCTTCACAGTTGGTTCTTCCAACTCTTTCCCACTTCTATATGTGATGGCCTTTATTTACTACCTTGGATTAAACTTTATGTTTCTCGGGAAACTTCTCACGTTTCTTGTAGACAATGTATTAGCTAATTAGCCCACTTGAACCTCGAAATTATGGATGGAAGATGCATAGTTCTTTGAAGTTTAATAGAACTTACTTTCCATCCTTTTTTTGGCTCTCATCTTTGGTCATAAATTTGGAATTTGACACATCCATCAACTTCTCCATCATTGATTCCAATAAACCGAGCCTATCATGATAAAATCTTAGTGGCCCTTAAGCTCTCTATGGATTCCCTACATCATTATTAGAGAAATAAAATTTTGGGTGGATTTCCCCCAGGATTATAAGTATTTAAATAAGGTTTATTACTACTCCAACTATATTATACTACTATATAGTTTAGCTACTCAATGCTTAATCAGTTGAGACATAACTTTCTAGTTCGCATAATTCTTATATGTGCTAAATTTTTTTGGGTGGGTTGGAAGAAGTGGCTTTTAAGCTGTTAAGTTTTGCTACTTAAGCCAATAACGTTGTCACTGAATCCACCAAAATCACTCCTTTATGATCTTTAAAGTTTATTTTGCTATTTATTCCTCTCCGATGTCTATAGAAAATTGATACTTTCCATCTTCTTCAAAAAAAAAAAAACATGTGCAACATCAATTGTTTTCCTCACTAGAGAACCACCAGCTGCTACATCTATGGTACCTTGTATAGATGGATTCACACCATTGTAGACTATTTGTAAAAGGATCTCTTTGGTCAATTTATGAAATAGACAGCTCCTTTGTAACTCTTTGAATCTCCCCATGCTTCATATAATGACTTCCCTTCGCTTTATTAGAAATTTGTTATCCTTTTTATGATCTTAATGGTCTCTTTCAATAGGAAATATTTAGCCAAAAGGGATTGCACCAATTGTTCCCATATTGTAACATCCTTTAGGTTGAGAGATGCCTTGACTCAATCTTTAAGTGTGAACAGAAAGAGCCTCATCTTGGCTACATGTTTTGATAACCTATAATATTAGAATGTATCACAAATTTCCAAAAATTTGGCTAAATGGGCATTAGGATCCTTATTGGCTAGTCTATAGAACTTGACATTAGTTTGTATCACATTTAACAGCGTCAGTTTAATTTCAAAAGTGTTAGTCTGATGGTCTTATTATTCCTTATTGGTTAGCATTAAACCCTAGCCTCATAAATTACATAAGGGTTCTTTGTTATTCTCCTTTATTCCTTTACCCCACCATTGTTCTCTCTATTACTTTTTGGTTTCTTTCTTTTTGAACCTCTCTCTTGTGTTTAGTGATATCAAATACTTATGTGGTTATGAGTTTGCTTAAACTTTTAGTAGATCTTATGTCCATGCAATTACAATCATACAAGAAATGTGTCAAAATCCTTAAATCAAGGTAATTAAACAAAAATGCCACAAAACAATCCTCGTTAATGATACCAAAAACTTATTTAAGTTTTAAGTTAAAAACTTTCTTTACTGTAAGTATACAGATCGTATCTTATAGTATAAAAAGTATCATTCCACAAGGATTGTCATAGTAACCCAAAAATTCTTTAAATTTTGTTTAAGGTAAAAAAAGATAAATTACTAAAAGTTAAACTAAAAACAAAGAATTGATATTTAAACAATGAAATAAGCAATAGTGAATTGGTTGATTGATCAATAATGAAAACTAGGAATTACTCCTATCCTTATTTACTTTCACTTCACTGTTTTCATTTAATACTACTTAACACCCTAGATATCCAATAATTATGATTACCCTCTCTCGAGATCTTATCAGGTAATCTCAATTACAGTAGATAGAGATTGAATTGTGACCTTTCGATTTGGCAAAACTCTTCCTAACATTGCAATTGGATTTCAAGCAATCTTATAGGTAGCTAATAAACAATTAAAATATCTCTTCAATTGCCTATTAATTCGAAGTTTATAGGTCTTTTAAGGTACTGGTTCTTGCTATGCAATGCAAAATATATAATTCAATCTAATCTCTTAATTTAAATTGAACATAAAGCAATAAACATCACAAACATATTTCGTTAAATCAAGAATGTAAAATTTAATATAAAATTTAATAAATAAATCAAGAGTATTTCTTAAAAGGAATTTAGCAATCCATAGATGCAACTATATATACCAATTGAATCATTATTATCATTCAATAATAACAAGTAAATAAAAGAAAATAGTAGAGAATTGAATCTGGATGTCTTCTTTTCTTTGCCGTGAGTTGGAATTTGACAACTTTTTTCTTCAAAATTTTCTCTTTTTGATCTCACTTTTTATATTTTTAGCCGCTTTTTGGTGTTTTTCTCTTGTTTTTATACTTTTAAACCTTATAGGATTTTTTTCTCTCTCTATAGTTTTTGCTCCAAAAATAGCCCCCAAACCGTTGAAAGTATAAAAAATTATAACTGAAAAAGCTCCTTGCACGATCATGCATCCCATGCACAATTATGCATGATCTTTCACCGACTCTCTGTCACAATCGTTCATTCTATGTTACTGCTCCATGCACAACTGTGCATCTCATTCGTCATCATGCCAAATCTTATTTTCTATCTCTTTATTCATTTTTCTTCAATTTTCCTATCACCACTCATCATCAAACACATTAAATGACCCCTGAAACATATAATTAAGATCAAATTCTTATTAAAGTGGTTCTCTAAAGGCAATCACCTTTAGCACTTTTGTACACACATTATTTTGATTAATAAAGCAAAAGGCAGTTTTCATTAATTTGATGTTCATCTATTTATGAATCGATGCCGATCTTAAATTGAATCAATGAAGTCCATGATACAAAACATAGTATAAAGGAAATCATGATGAGATCATGATAATGAGATTCCTATCAAGTGCAATTATGTTAGTATCTAAATTATCCTTAGCTATAGGATTAATGAGACAGAACATTGTTAATTTGAATAGACTAGCACATGTTATATTCCTTGATTTCATCAAGCAGTGGATTTCATAAACTATAAGCATGAGATGTTTAGAGTTAATATGTGGATGCTTACTAAGAGTAGTAAGTACATCGAATGACTTGCTATGAGATTATCATATGGATGATCTATTAATGTCAGTGATTGATCTCATCATACCAATGGTGCAAAAATCCTTAGAATTAAGGTACTCAAGGATATCTTGGATACTGATCCTGTGCTTTGACACCAATCCTTGTTGCCTCAAGATGAGGTCGCTTATAAGGTGATGATTAGGTACAACTATTGGTATTCAAAGGTAATTAGGCGTTCAATAAAGGATTTACCACTCTTGATAGAAGGAGATGATACCCATGGCCTCTTATTGGGGTCATTATTTGGGAGTCTCTAGCCAGAGCAGTTATATGTCATGAAGAGAGTATTCAATGACACATAGAGTAATGAGATCCTTAGGATAAGAACTTACATCACTTAGACTAGATGACATAGTCAGTCTAGTGGGAGTTGACACATAGACTATACTCTAAACCAACTAGGGTATAGAATGGTGAAGGGATGAATTACACAATAGCTGTCTATGGAAAGGTTCATAAGTCAAATAATTAACTATCAAAAAGTTAATATGCTCGAATTAAGAGTTAATTCAAGTGCCCAAAATAATCAAGATCCTAAAGGTCACATATATAAAAGATCGGATGAAATACATTGTACACATGGCTATCATTTTAAGTAAGTCACGATCATGACTTATAGGTCATGATCGTGACCACCCACTTGATGACATGCGGTACATAAGTGAGTTATTCATCTTGTTTGGTGTTCTAACCACCTTTACACACTAATTTTTCTTCATTTTTTCATGTTCTTCATAGGTTGTTGAAGGTGTTTGGTGTTTGCTATAACCCAAACAAGTAGAAGATTCAAGAAAGGAGGAGAATTTGCATGGTAAATATAATGTAATTTTATGTTCTTACATTCTGTTCATACATGCACATGGATTCTGGATTTTATGGAGTTATCTTAGTGTTGGAATTTTGATTCCAATACTTTCGTTGTATATCCATGCATTAAATTCATGGATCCATAGCTCCTAACAGTGGTATCAGAGCTACTTATGCATGTATAAGATCATATATTGAACATGTGCAAACTGTTTGCTGGGTTGTGCTAACATACATATTGATTTTGAAAATTTTAAATATATTGTAGAAAATTGTTTTTTATTTTCTTTCATATAAATGTTTATAAGATGTTATATTATTTTTTTCAAAGGAAAGTGCAATTGAATGTCATTTTCTATTTTATTGCAAATTAATTTCCAGTCTGTCATATGTTAGTTTCTGGGAATTTCTGGAAAAGCGGAATGCATGTGTTGATTTTGAAAATTTTGTAATACTTCTATTTTTTCTAATTTTCTTCCACATAAATGTTTATAAGGTGTTATATTTTGTTTCTTGACAAAGGAAATAGAAATTGAATGTCATTTTCTATTTTATTATGATTTTAATTTCAGCTTGATGCATGTATAAAGTTTTGGCAATTTTTGGAAATTTGATGAACATGCATGCTTGTAAATTCCAAAATAATTTTATAAAAAATTGTTTTTATGAATTTTTTTCATGAATATGCACATCTGATGTTTCCATATGTATGAAATGCATGACATCTATTTTTGAAATGATTAATTCTCGATTTTACATACATGCTGGTGGCGTATGACAAGTGTTAGTGGACATATGATGTGTTGGCTAATTCCCTTTAGTTAATAAAGAAATCCTAGGAATTAGTTTCTGGAATTTTTTTATTAGGAACATTTAGAATGTGTATAAGACTTTGTAATTTTTTAAGAATTAATTGAACTCGATTCAGTTAATGGATCAAGTCAAAGTCAACACTAGTTAACCTTTTGAAAGTTGATCAAGTTGACTTGTTTAATGACTTATGTGTATGTGTTTCTATTATAAGACCTTGAAACATTTTATAAGATAATAATGTATTCTTTTGATGCTAGTAGCATGTTAAGTGCATGTGCTTGAAAAAAAGGTTTCGGAAAATTTTTAGACATCAAATCAATCTCTTTAGTGTCTAGTAGGTTAACTCATTTATCTTGATAATTTTGGCCGTCAATATATTTTTTTGACTTGTGTCGAACTTTCCCTGATAAATTTGAGATGACCTAGGGATGTTTTAGATGACTAATTAATGTTTGAGATTTTGGATAACTCTATGGACTAATTTAGAATTAATATAAGTAGAGCATTGCATTTCTAGTGTGAATAGAAAAGGCATATGTGTTAGAACTAAAGTGTTTAATTTGGACATCAAAATAATTGAATTTTTGGGTTCCTAATAAAAACATGTTCATAATTCGAATTAGTCGAGACTAACAATAGCACCTGATTTGGTTTAAGAGTTGAATCGAATCATGAACTTTTGATGCATAGCCAAGTCACAACCTAAACTAAACCTCCTTTGTGTGTTACATGGATTAGATGCATTTTAAGGGTTGGTTAAATTGACATGATAGGGTGGTTATGGACATAGACATAATTTAATTGAAGCATCTATAATCATGCCATACAGTTATAGTAACTATCTGAATATATATATCAGATATATATAAGTCCATCTAAGTATTGATGAGACCTAAGAACAAATCCCTCAACCAAACTATTAGGACTTACGCCTTCCATTGATATGGCAAGAATCAAAGTTTTTTAATGTTGGGTTATTGGGAAAACCTAAGCCCGCTCTACACGAATATGTTCAAACCATGGAAATTAGATTTCTAGATTAATGGGATGGTCCTAACTAGAAGTGTTGACTTGTTGGGCAAACCCAAGGTCAATGTAGATAGAGGCGAAGTTGGGTAGTATGCATGGGATGTATAGGTATCAAGATGAATGGATCGTCTCCAATGTAGTATGCGTTAAAGATGAATGGATACATTGAGAGGTTAGCTAGTTTGGGTTTCATAATGGATCATGAATTAAGTATAGACTTAACTCTAACTAGTGTGATCGATAGTTATTCACAATTTGTGCTTAGCTATCAGATGAACCAAATATCCACCTCAACACCTGAGATGATTAATCTACTCAAAACAGCTGAGCAAACTATCAGCAAGGATAGTAAGGCTATGATGCTGGTGGAATTTGCTTCTGGTTCTTACAAAAGGAACCAAAAGAAGAAGAAGAAGTCCAAGAAGCCAATAGGAGGTGTAGCCAAGAAGAAGGTAAAGGAAAATACACAAAAGGGAATATGCTTCCATTGCAACAAGGAAGGGTATTAGAAGAGGAAGTAAGGCCTATCTGGATTCACTAAAGTAGAAGAAGGCATTAGATGCCCCATCGTCTACTTCAGATGTGTTATGTTTCATTAAGAATAATACTGTTTCTAATCATAATATTTGGGTAATAGATACTGGATATAGCTCACACATATGTGTTGATATGTACTGCCTCAAGGATAGTAGACCGCTCAAGAAGGGAGAGATGGACTTACATATAGAAAATGGAGTAAGAGTTCCTACATTTACTCCATTAGCCATAAGAACCTATGTTTTGTATCTTCCTAATAAGCGAGAGTTAATTTTGGATAATTACTATTATGTACTCATTATGGCAAAGAACATTGTATCTGTTTCATGTCTTAATAAAACAAGATTTCATTTAACATTTTCAAGCAATGGTTATTCAATTATATTGAACGAAATGATTTATAGTATTGCTACATTATGCAATGGTATTTACTTATTAAATATGGGCAATCCAATTTTAAATATCAATGATAATAAAAGACAAAAACGGGATAACTTAAAATCATCTTACTTATGGCATAGTCGACTTGGCCATATAAGTGAGAGATGTATGTCTAAGCTCTACAGGAGTAATAGCTTAGGGTCATTTGATTATGAATCATACGACACAAGTGAATCCTTCTTCTTAGGTAAGATGACTAAATTACCTTTTAAAGGAAAGGGTGAACATGCGAATTGGTTATTAGACCTATGTGGGCTGATGTCCATTCATGTCAAAGGTAGTTTTATATACTTCATTACCTTTATCGATGATTATTCATGATATGGGTATGTGTATCTAATGAGATACAAGTCTAAAGCATTTGAAATGTTCAAACAATTCAGACATAAATTAGAGAAACAACTCGATAAAAGTGTCAAAACATTTTGATTAGATCGAGGTGGTAAATACTTTAAGAAGGAGTTTCTAACTTATCTCAGGGATAATGGAATTGCATCCTAGTGGACTCCACCTTACACATCGCAACATAATGGTGTGGTTGAAAGAAGAAACTAAACCTTGTTGTTCATAAAGATGAGACAATAGTTGAACCTTCTAACACACAAAATTTTGGTAGGTCAAATAGGATATGTAATGTTCCAGAGAAATATAGATTTCTTGTAAGTGAATATAATGACGTATTTCTCGTAGAGGACGATGAGCCTACAACTTATGAAGAGGCTATGAAGAGTTCAGAATCTGAAAAATGGCTTCAAGCCATGAAGTCCAAAATGGATTTCATGTTTGAAAACCAAATATGGACTTTAGTTGACCCACCCAAAGGGCTAAAACCCATCAGGTGTAAGTGGATTTTGAAGAAGAAAATTAACATGGATGGTAATTTGATTACCTGTAAAACAAGGCTAGTCACTAAAGGATATCGTCAAAGATAAGGAGTTGACTATGATGAGACATTTAGCCCTATAGTCATGCTTAAATCTATTAGAATACTCCTAACCATTGCTGCTCATTATGATTATGAGATATGACAAATGGATGTGAAGATGACTTCCTAAATGGAAACCTAGTCGAGGATGTGTATATGATACAACCTAAGGGCTTCATATCCAAAGATGGCAAAAAGGTATGCAATCTTTAGAAATCTATTTATGGATTGAAGCAAGCATCTAGGAGTTGGAACATTCGATTTGATATGACAATCAAAGAGCTTAGTTTCTCACAAAATCTAGATGAACGTTGTGTGTACAAAAAGTTTAGTCGGAGTGCTATCATATTCCTTGTTTATATATGGATGTCATATTACTAATAGGAAATGATGTCTCAAGTTTGCAATCTGTCAAAATTTGGTTGTCTCGAAATTTCTCCATGAAAGACCTTAGAGAAGCAACTTATATATTAGGAATAAAGATCTATAAAGATAGATCAAGGAGGTTAGGTCTTTCACAGTCTATATACATAGATAAAGTGCTAAATAGGTTTAACATGGAGCAGTCCAAGAGAGGGTTTCTTCCCATGACTCATGGGATAAAACTCTTGAAATCTATGTGTCCCAAAACGTAAAATGAGAGGACTCGCATAAGTTTGATCTTGTATGTGTCGACAATAGGATCAATCATGTATGCTATGTTATTAACAAGACCCAATATATCGTATGCTCTAAGTGTTAATGAGAAGATATCAATTAGATCTTGGTAAGTGTCACTAGGTGACTATCAAGAATATCCTAAAGTACTTGAGAAGGAATAAAGATGTATTCTTAGTATATAGAGATTAAGATCTCATAGTGAGTGGGCATACAGATGCCAGTTTTTAATCTGACCAAAATGACTACAAATCCCAATCAGGTTACATTTCACATTGAATGGTAGAGCAGTCAGTTGGAAGAGTTTCAAACAAGAGACAAATGCAGATTTAACGACTGAGTCAGAGTACACTGCAATTACAGAAGCACTAAAAGAAGCTGTTTGGACTAAGAAGTTTATGGAACTTAGAGTGGTTCCAAGCATTGTAGACTCGATATTGTTGTATTGTGACAATAATAGGGCTATTGCCCTAGCCAGGGAATCAAGGTCTCACTAGAGGTCTAACCATATACTTAAGAGATATCACCTGATTAAGGAGATCATTGATAGAAGTGATATGAAGATAAAGAGAGTGCCCATAGATCAGAACTTTTCTAATCCTTTGACTAAGCCACTTCCTCAAATGAGATTTGAATCTAGTGTACTTGCTAATTGTATTAGATATAAAGGCGATTATCTTTAGTGTAAGTGGGAGATTGTTAGAGTAGTGCTATAATGACAATCACCTTTAACACTTTGGTAAACTTTATTTTGATTAATAAAACGAAAGGCAATTTTCATTAATTTGATGTTCATTTATTTATGAATTTATGTCCATCTTAAATTGAAATAATGAAGTCCATAATACAAAACATAGCATTAAAGAAATCATAATGAGATCATGATAATGAGATTACTATCATGAATAATGATGTCAGTATCTAAATTATCCCTAGTCAAAGGATTAATGAGACAGGAAATTGTTAATCTAACTAGACTAGCACACGTTATATTCCTTGATTTGATCAAGCGGTGGATTTCATAAACTATAAGCATGAGATGCTTAGAGTTAATATGTGGATGCTTACTAGGAGTAGTAAGTACACTGGATGACCCACTATAAGATTATCATATGGATGATCTATCAAATGTCAGTGATTAATCTAATCATAACAATGGTGCAAATATCCTTAGACTTGAGATACTCAAAGATATCTTGGATACTAATCATGTGCTATGACACCATTCCCTGTTGCCTTAAGACGAGGTTGCTCATAAGGTGGTGATTGGGTACAGCTATTGGTATTCAAAGGTAATTGGGTAGCTAATAAAGAATTCACATCTCTTGATAGAAGGAGATGGTACCCACAGCCTTTTATCGGAGTCATTACTTAGGAGTCTCTGGCCAAAGCAGTTATGTGTCATAAAGAGAATCTTCAATAACACATAAAGTAATGAGATCCCCAAGACAAGAACTAACATCACTTAAACTAGATGTGACATGGTTAGTCTAGTGAGAGTTGACAAATAACCCATACTCCAAACCAAGTGGGTTATAGGATGGTGAAGGGATGAATTGCACAGTAATTGTCTATAAAAAGATGCGTGAGTTGGATAGTTAACTATTGAGGAGTTTGTGTGTTAATTCACTTACGTTATGATAAATTGGCATTATAAAACCCTCCATGATTTTCTTGGATTAAGAGTTAATTCAAGTGTCATGAAACTATTCATGATATTCTCGGATTAAGAGTTAATTCAAGTGCCCAAAATATTCGTGAACTTAAGGGTCACACACATAAAAGATCGGATGAAATACAAAATGTGCATGGCTATCATATTAAGCAAGTCGCAATCATAACTTATAGGTCATAATTGTGACCAACTTGATGACAATTAGTACATAAGTGAGTTCTTCACTTATGTACCCACAAAATTGAGCTAAAGTACACTCAATTGAGAGGCTAAGGATCCAAAAGAGTTCTGGAGGTTGAGAGGAGTAATCTTGAGGTTTGTTCATGCAATTGTTACATGAGTTTAATTGTATGTAACTTGTTTATAATCTAACTCTCAATTAAGCATCTACTTGAATTCATATTGTTTGGTGCTCAAACTACCCTTACACTCTAATTTTCTTCATCTTTGCTTGTTCTTCACTAGCTGTTGATGGTGTTTGGTGTTTGCTACAACCCAAACAAATAGAAGATTCAAGAAAGGAGGAGCATTTGCAAGGTACATATACTATAATTTCATGTTCTTACATTCTGTTTATACATGCACATGGATTCTAGATTTTCTAGGGATGTCGTGGTGTTGGAATTTTGATTCTAATGCTTCCATGGCGTAGTTATGCATGAGATTTATGGACCTATAGCTTCCCAACAATTCTTGCCTTAAAAATAATGAATTAAATAAAACAGATAAAAACACTAACAAAAACATAAATTTAAGTCTTGAAAACATGATTATCTTTTAAGAAAAATACTCAAACACACTATAATTCACCCTATGAAACTCCTTAGGCATCATCTTCTTTTTCAGCATGACTCTTGCTATATTCATAATTGCTAGATTTTTTATCTCTGATACTTACTTTGTTAGAGAGATCTAGGCATTGTAAAAAGATGAAAAATCTTGTGTAGCTTATAAAAACTCTTAAATTTATCATAAGTAAAATTTTCAACTCTTTAAATCTTAAAGTTTTAATCCAAAAATCACTTTCTTTTTCAACCAAAATTTTACATCATTTAAGAAAATCAAAATCTTCAAAATTGTACTTCAAAAATTTCACTAATATCTTTCTACTATAATTATTAATTAAGAGAATGAAATAAGCTATTTTACTAAAGATTGAAGATTTATTAGATCATAAAAATTTGCATAAACAAGTTGGAGTCGCTTGGTAGCTCTTAAAATTGACTGGGTTAGAAAACTTGTCCTTAAATACTTTCTAAGCAAGCAAGCATGAATTTTATAGTTGTTCAAGATAATATATAGTTGAAATTTCTCTTACCATCTTATTTTCTACAAAAGCTTTAAGCCCTTTAAAATTCATATATACATGCCTTATATATGAAATCCATATAAAATCGTTGATGGAACTTTCAAATACATGGTCTATGTAGTATGCAAGTTCAATAAAAACATCTTGTTACTAGTTCTAATCACCATATTAATAAGTCTATTTCAATAAATTTGCTTTTATCACTTATCATATGATTGCTAAATGCATTATCAAGCCATCAGTTATTCTTTTCATCTTTTAGATCATCCTTTACCATAAGTAGTAAAGTTTCATTTATTACATCTTCATTGGTTTCTACAAAATATTGTCTTATCTTTGTTCTTAAAAGTGATAAAAAATAATGGCTATTCTTACCAGTTGAATAACATTTAACCTGTGTTTTCCATTTTTGTATTATTTATGCCAAAATTGCATCTTCCTCTTCCTTGACCATATCGAAAATTTTAACGTCAATTTTTAGTAGAAGAGCCTTGTTCACCTCTTTGTCTCCCTAGGTCTTATTCTTGCCTCCTCTTCTCTTCTCATCCCCTTCAACATTTTTTTAACAATTCCTTTTAATCTTCTCTTCTCTTCATCTGTTCATCCTGTTCTATTCATTTTCTCTTCCATCATCTCCCTATAATTGTAGTTAAGGTAAATAGTTGATGCATTTGTTTTGAGTTTTTTTTGTCTCATTATTGTTGTTAAATGCTATGTTCATAGTCAGTCTTAAGGTGAAGGTTTGAGTTGTTTGCATTTATTTGGACTGTTAATGGTTGAATGTTTGTTTGTATATGTTAATGTTGGTGAAGAAAGGGAAAAGACAAAATTTTGTTGTTAGCTAGGGTTGAATTTTTTAAGCCTATATAAAGTGTTCGATGAAAGTTCTCTTAGGTTTTTAGTTTTTTTATTTTGATAAGGAATGAATGTCCTTTCAAAGTTATTCGCTTTGTAATTAGAGTACAACAAAGCACATTAGCTTAGTTGCTTATTGTTGTAATTTGGAGCTTAGGTTTTTATTTAATTAAATTTAGTATTAATATCAATATTAAAATTTTGTATTATATTCTAAATCATATTCAAAGTTATTGGAAAAATCTTCCTTATTATAGTATAGTGTTAGAAGGATGAAGTTCTTTTTTCAAATTAAACACAGGTGTTATCAAAGAAGGTTGGAAGGTGTAATGTTCTTTTTTGCAAAGTTTACATGTCTAATGGAATTTTAATACTTAATTGAAAAGGATGTTTAGATGAATGTGTAAATAAAGTTAACATGTCTAATGGAATTTTAATACTTAATTGAAAAAGATGTAAAAAAAGTCTTAGGAGATTTAACTTTAAAGTGACTTCATTCTTGAGGTTGACAAAAAAAAAAGAGCTTAATTGGAATTTTTGAACTTTATTTCCAAGTTTTCATAATTCCAAAAATGCTTGATTTGTATTTTATGTATATACTTTCTCAACTTTCCTACCTAGGTGGTCCATATATGTTAGTTTGGGTGGTTTATAAGCTGAGATTTGTGTATGTACTTTCTTAACATTGTTATGTACATTATTGTTTATGTATATATTACTTTGGGTGTTTTTAGGTTAAGTTTTGTGTATATTATTATTTATATATGTGTTATGAATATTTGTACACTAATAAGCTTACAAAGAGAACAAAAAATTCATTAGTTTACTATCTCATTGTAAAAGCACCTATATCATTGGTGAAATTAGGATTACAAAGTTGCATGTAAAAGATATAAATACAAAAATTTTAAACAAGTGTATTATATTAAATATGAAATTGTCATTTTTGCAGGCCCTGATTTGTGTTGAAAAGCGTCGATAATCATCCAACCTCATCCTTCTTCTTTGTAGTATGAGGTTGTTTGTCTGTCCAAGTAAGTCATTCAACTATTGTCTATCATATATTATTCTTTGATAATATGAAAATTTATGTTTGGGTTTGTATGAATGCAAAGGAGTTCTTGGTTTTTCGTTGTTATTTGGAATATTCTAATTAGAGTCATTGAGGAGTAGTTGTATGAATTGAAGTGAATCGCACGTTAATACAAGACTTATTATACAATATACAAATGCACAAGAAGGGGGGTTGAATTGTGTATTTTTTTAAGCCCC
>JAOSBK010000206.1:31605737-31621152 GCA_027568895.1 Erythroxylum shatona
AAACTTTTTTAATATATTTAAAAATAAATTTAAACTATTTATCATCTGCGACGTTTAATCCCAAACGTCGCAGATTTTCATTATTCAGCGACGTCTAATAAACGTCGCAGAAACTATGTTGTTTTCACGATGTTTAATTCCCTCGTCGCCCATTCCGCTCTGCTTTCACGATGTTTTACAAAACGTCGAAAAAAAGCCTAAGCTTCCTCGACGTTTTCTGCTAAACGTCGAGAAAAAGGTTTCCTTACTTCCCCTTCAACGACGTTTGTGGCGACGTTTTCATAAACGTCAAGATTTACAATCAACGATATTTTTCTAACATTTGCGACGTTTAAAAAATGTCGCAAAATGGATATTTTTCTTGTAGTGAGAGTATGTAAGAATTGATTTAATTATTTACACAATATTTGATTATTCATTGGTTGAATTTATTCTTTTTCATCTTAATTGCTAGATTTCTAATTAGTCAACATATATTCAATCATATGGATTGTATGACGGAATAATAGGTAAAGTATACTATGTACGATAGAAGAATAAACCCGTAAGCTCTAGATAACGAAGGTATCCTAAACATTAGTGGTACATATATATATTGTTAGATCTACATATGTGTGTATATATATATATATATGATTAGGTTAAATAATACATCAATTAGTTACTTTGTTAGATCTACATATGTGTCTCGACAAAGGTTATAGATATATTAGGTTAATTATCATTTCAACGAAAATAATCAATTTGGATATCCATATAAATAAAATGTGAGTCTCTAACATTCTTTATTTTATTTTTTATCAATTTATTTACTTTGATGTAATTAGTTTATTAGTTTAATTATTTTCTATGAACTCTCATTGTTTTATTTAATTTCCTTCTTTAACTTATATTAATAGATATAATACTTTTTTGTGGGATCGATACTCCAGAATATCTCTAGTTTTATTTAACTATATATGATTGACTCTACGTGCTTACAAATATAAAGTAGATCAAGTTTTTGACATCATTACTAGGAAACTAGTTTTACAATTTTTTTGTTAATCTTAGTTTGTTTTCATTTTTATTTTCATTTTATTTTATTTTGATTTCTTTCATTTATTTCAAGTTGTTGATGTGCAATAACAGATCCAGAAGTGACAGTTTGGATTTTCTAGTTACAATTTGACCCTGAGATATAACAAAACTATAGAAAGAATCAAGTTATAAGGAGGGAAGAGGTGACTGCACAATAAGATAACTTAGTTGTCAACATATAGCAATAGCCATAGCGGCAGTGACGAATCCAAGATTTTAGTCTTGGGGGTTAAGGAACTTAGTTTTGTAGAGGCTATAGTCCTACTTAGTTTACTATATATATATATATATATTTGAAAAATTTTATAATTTTGTAGGAGTTATAACTCTTGCTAGCCCCCCTGAATCCATCCCTGCATAGCCGTAACTTAGTTGTAAACATAAAGCAATAGCCACAGCGGATTCACATGGGGGCATATAACTGTCAACTGTCAGTGATTAATGTTAGTCCTTCATATATTAAAGTGAGTCAAAGGGTGAGGAACTACAAGCTCAAGTGTGTATACTACAGTTTCTTCTAATCTTTGGTCGATCACTTGGGGGAGACACGTTCACATTTATCAAAGAGTTATATTCGATGATTCAAACACTTCCACTTAGTGGGTTCAGAGAAAAATGAGTTTAGGATGAGGTGCTTCTCCTAGTACATAAGAGATCAATCAAGAACATGAGTAATCTTAATAGAAGTAAACTCTTTTAAGGAGTGAGACTAAGTATATAGTTTATGTTAAGATTTCTCCATCGAGCTTAGGATGCAAATACAAAGTTTTGAACAAAAGGAAAGAGAAGTGTTTCATAAAGCTTGGGAACGATATAAGAGTCTACTTAGCCAATGCCTTCATTATTACTACTCTTTACAACTAGTGATACAATATTTTTATGAGAGCTTGACACTAACATGTCAAACTTTAGTGAAGTCTATAAATCAAACGAACTTTTTACACAAAGTTGCCAACGAAGTGAAGTATATCATGAAAATCTTTACAAAATGTTTTGTTTTATAATTTGTGAGAAGAAAATTTAAGGTATCCTTTTTGCATAGGAATATGAGACAATGTTACGCCTCATTAATATTATACAAAATATATAATTAGACATAAATTATAAGGAATATAATTTTTTCATTATTACTTCACTGATAACTCATTAAAATTTTTTGAAACATAAGTAATAAATAAGTGGAAATAGTTTTCTATTCGATAGGAATAAGGCTACATACTATTGGACTTCTCTAAATTTCACATTCAACAAAATTCTCACTAAGTATTGTTGCATGTAAAAATAGTAAATTTATATTGGATAATTTTGTAAACTTTTTCTTTTAATTTTTGAGAAATTGTGGAAGGATAAAGATTTTGCCTCCCAATCATTGATGAAGTAAAATTCAGAAACTCGCTGTATGAATGTTACCATCCTATACACATCCACTAACTTGCAATGAATGATTATTCAAATTTTTTACAACTCAAACAGCTGCGTGTGTGATGGATTGTTGTTACAAAAATAGAATATAAAATAAATACTTATGTAGTGGCCAATATTCACAAAACTAAAAAGACCTCAATCGCATTCATGCCAAGCAGTCAATCTCAAAAGTTCAAATGGAAGGGCTTCTTTTTTTTTTAATTTTTTTTGACTTGCGATCAACCTTTGAATATTTTTAACCGGGACCGATAACCTTTGGACCGTGCTTCAAGAAGCTTTGACCTAAAGCTTGTTGAAGATTCTGAAATGTCCGTTTTGTGGTTTGTTAGTTTTGACATCCATTGGCGAACGGGACTAACATTCCTTGGTGCTGTCAAACTGCTCGAAGCCTCACCCGCATCTTTTTCAAGATGCAAGTTTCTAGTTTCTGATGATGAAATACGACTTCTTCTTAATTTATCAGCCATGTGATTTGAGTTCAATCCATGGACCTCATCAACTTCCGCATGATCACATTTTTCAGATTTTCGAGAAATATCAACAGCTTGCCATTCACCTTCTACGTCTTCTGTGTTCAGTTGGGATTTCTCATTTCCAATACTTGCCGTTGCCCAAGCCATCTGTCCCTCGAATTTAACTTGCATGCTCGACGGATTGCGATCTCTGGTTATCTCAGGAGCTGAAAGCTTTTTCTTTGCCTTATCAGATTTGACTATTTCATTAACATGACCATCCACAGCATCACGTACGTTAGAGACGCTATTACTTGGTTTGTTAAGCTCAAAACAATGAGAATCACTGCCTGCTGAATCCTCATCATCACCCACATCTTGGGGTGCACTTACAGCCTCGTTAAGAGGAACAGATTCCATTGAAGCTCGACGTTCTCTTACCATTTTCTTGTTTTTTGAACCACCAGTTCGTTTAGCTTTAAGAAAGGTCTCTATTTCAAATCCTAATTTCTCCACTACTGTGTTGTTTTCTGCCAAGTCAGGATTTGATTCTAGCTTCATCTGCATCCTTTCGTCAAGCCATGATTCAGATATATGGAGAATCAGTCGATCATCATCAGCCCTTCCAACAGAATCCTTGTCAAATCTTTGCTTCAAAGCGTGTATTTCCTGTTCGTAATCTTTTATACCCTTAGCAAACTCATCACAGAGGTCTTCCAACAGTTTCCTTGATTTTCTCTCTGTTTCCATCCCTTTCAAAGCATTAGATAGAGAAGACTTTACCTCAGAAAGCTCCCGAGCTAATCTCCTGTGTAGGCCCTCTGATCTCTTCCTCAGTTTCCTCTCATCTTCTAGCTCAACCCTCAGAGACTGAATCGTAGCATGTAATCGGTCTTGTTCCTTGCTCTTTCGTACTAGATTATCTTCCGCAATTTGCTTCATTAAATCATCTATTTCACGACGATCTGCTTGTTGATCTCGAAGCAGCTCTTTAACCCTCATATGGGTGTGCTCTAACTCTGTTTTCAGCACTTTTATCAATGACATATTAGATGAATGTTGTTCTTCGAGACTCCAAATTCTATTCAGCACTTTAAGCAACTCAGTGGATGTTTTAATATTATAATGTGATTCACCAATCCTCCCCCTGAAGTCCAAGGAGCTGCTAGGGGTGCCTGCCGGATTATAGGCTGCTACCTGTTAAACAAAAGAGTTTTGAAGGCATTAATAAGCAGGAAAAAGTTTTATTGTATATAATGCATTTGAGAAGCAACTATCACACTACTTCCAAAAGCAACTTGGGTGTTGAAAAAGAAAACCCAGGACTAATGAAACAGGATAGAAGACAAGAATAATGCATTGTAGATATCCAAAACTACTTTAGAAGTGCTACCTTATACATGGATTTCTCCTGTAAAAACAAGCTTCAAGGTGCCAAAATTTGCCAGCTATAAAGTCATTGACCCTTTTCACCAAAACGAACTATAGTCATAGTTTTATAGGTTAATTTTCTGAAATGAGGGTGTCAAATTTGAAGGTTATGAGATGGTCAAGATAACGTATAAGTTGCCCGCAGCTTAGCAGACTGTGGGGATAACCGTGAAGTGCACCACATCTCTATCAATTGAAGACACAGCTAGTTTTACAGGAAACTGCTTTATGTATATACAATTATAAAGGTCTTTAAGAGAAAGGTGGAAAGAATGTTAAGGTTTACCTCCATAGAACTATCATAGCTAGCAGGAGATACAGGCTGTAGAGCACGATTGCCTCTTTCAATCGATCTATGATGCTGAATCAATGATGCAGCGATATGTCTTCTGAGATTGTCTGCACTCTCTGGCTGGTTAAAATGTCAAATAAAATTAGGAATACAAAGTATTCTTTCAATTTTCTGGTTAAAATTTTCATTTTTTAATGAGTATTAAAGCTATTTATAGCCGTCTTGTTCAGAAAATAAAGGCTGTTTGCTCATAAGGATAATGCGGGAATATGTACACTGTATCTGTGGTAAATGGAGCATTCATGTTAAGCAAACAACAATAGATTCAATAGATAAGTTTGTAAGCTGAAGCCACTTGTTTCAGATCGTATATGCATTACAGCAGATGACGGACAGAAAAATATCTTAACAGTAATATGACAGATAGATTCCCCTCTTAATTGAAACCACTAAACCATGGGTATAAGTTAACACAAACTCTTCCAAGTTTCGAACAAATCAAAAGATTCTAAATTAAAAGAAATCATTGACTATTGCTAATGAAGGACAGGATAAACTGGCAACCCATTATGATTGACAGAAAATGAATCCTATATTTGCTTAGAGGATGAAACATATATTTAAATACCAGAAGAATCAATGATTTATCAGAATTTTTCTATTCAATTTCGGATCGATGGAGGAGAGAGAGAATTTACTCAATCTATGGATATAAATATTAGCATCCCAAGATCATTGATGAGTGACACATTCTTTAAGGAACTACCGTGTGAACAGGACATTGATCACAACATACCCACCATGGCCATCCTTAACACTAAACCTAACTGGTAATAGACAGGCCATCCTAGGTTGAATGTTGAATAAAAACAGATTTTCATCACCAAGAGAGATGATGCATTGAATTCCAAGAAAATCCGTAATCAGGCAATCAATCAAAAACCCAGAAACAACGAGAGAAATAATTAGAAAGCCAGCGATCATGTTCTACTAGCACATAAGCATAAGTCTACATGTGCGTTTGCAACTCTGCATCCATGTAGACAACACATACCTGCTCAGGAGAGCTGGGACTAGGATCAGCCAAGAAACGGGAGAGGTCAAGGCCCTTCTCCCTACGAAGATGGTGGTGGTTCTGGTGACGGCGCAGCCTATGATCACTGGCACCACCATTGGAGACATTGTGGTGCATACCGCGGTGCATCTTAGAGAGGGGTAGATAATGCTGGAACTCCCAGAGAGCAGCACCAAGCTTTCTAACAGAAACACAAGAACTAGTAGTGGTGTGGTGGTGGTTTTTGGTGTGAGAATAAGGGACTAGAGGGTAAGAAGAAGGATCCTTCTTGTTGTAGCAGAAGTCATCAATGATGATAGGGTTCAACAAGGCACTACTACTACTCCAAAGTCTAACAGGAGTGCAAGCAAATGGGCCCCCTCTTTTCCCTACCAAAACAGTACCTCTCCCCAACTTTTGCCACAAAGTTTCCTGCTTTTGCGCTGCCCCAGCCCCACTTTTCTCTACCCTTTTGCCTTCCATTTTTTAATTTCTATTCTTTGTTGCTTTTCCTTTTTCAATATCTCTCAAGCTTTGGACTTGGAAATTCCTTTCTTGCTTTTGCTTTCTTGTCCCTGTTTTTGATTTGTGTTTCATTTCTTGCTATTTCAGGGAAGAAGAGGATTTACAAGACGGTTAGCTTTGTGGTGAGAGAGTGGACTGAAGGGAATTCTATAGTTTGGTCTACAAGATGTGTGGGTTTTGCGTAGGGGGCTGCGATCTGCTTACTGGGGGGAGGCAAATAGCACACAAGAGAGTGCAATCGAAGAGAGGAAGTTGTTGGATTACCTGTCGTGCATTTAGTTGGGTTACCCGCCAAATTGACTAACTGTTGTTGCCGACTCAACCTTAGCGTAAAAATTGCCTTTTTACTGCTTGTCGGAAAAAGTTAAAGGAGTATAAAATCTGATAAATATTCTAATAAAAAACAGCCACAAAGTAGATCTTACAAATTATGTTAACTGCTGTTCCCTCCTAAGTCCACTTTGTAGTTTAGAATGAATTAATTATTATTGGATTTATTCCGATTAACAAAATATGGTTATGAAGAGTTCGGTCTGTGCTTTTTGGAGCTAATTCTCACATTTTACCTTTTAATTTACAATTGTCTTTCATTGACTTTTTACAGTTATTTCTACATTGAATCATTGTAGAGAATATGATCCAATTTTTTAAACGAAAGCTGTATTTCAAGTTATACTTTTTCTTTACATATTTCAGGTCCTATAAAATAGAAATTACTGACAGTAAATCGTCAATCATTATGTTGATTTTGAATAGATTTTTCTTAATCAAATTTGAATTAATCACATACAATCATTTATATTATCAAGTAATGCAAATGAGTTTTTGAATTTTTATAACTTACCCAATCACATATATTTTCTTTTGAAACTTGAAATCAAGAAATCGGAGTATTTGACTCCTCGTGTGCATGGAACATTTTAAACATGATGAGTGTCTTGAATTTTGGTGAACCGTAAACGGATTATGATCCGACCTAAAAAGAGAAAAAATAAGATATCTGGGCTAGTATTTATATTTTTTGGAGTGACCCGAACCGATTAGGTATATATATGATGTATTCAGTTCTCAGGTTTTATGACTTATAACAATTCTTTTCGACATAATAAGATTGGTCTTCCCTTGCCAATGGACGTAGGTCACATTGTCTGAACCACATACATTCTGTGTATTTTTTGTTTGTGTTTTTCTCTATTGCGTTGCGTTTTTCTCTATACAGGTAAAAGATCATCTTGTTAACTTCAACCGAATTGTCTTAGATTTACAAGGTGTTGGGGTTAATATTGATGATGATGATCAAGCTATTAATCTCTTGTGTTCTTTACTGAAATCCTAATTCTTATTGGAATTTTATTGATACAATGTTGTATAGGTGAGATAGTATTTCTGTTAGCGATGTGAAGGATGTTATACAATCTAAAAAATTAAAGAGAAATGTCTCTAGTTCTAGTGAAGATGGTGTAGATGCAGGTCTTGTTGATAGCAGGGATAGAAACATTAAAAGAGATGGTGGCGGGAGAGGTAGGTTGCGTTCCAAATCAAGGGCTAAAGCAATTAAGTTTTTTCTCTATAAAGAGAAGGGGCACATGAGGTAGGACTATCTACAGCGAAAAAAGAGAAACGAGAAAAAGAATTAAGTAGTAGTGATAATGTTGTAGTAGTGTAGGACAGCTCCGATGAAGGAGAGGGCAATGATGTTTCAATTGTTAGTACTTCTAGTTCTCTGAAAACCTAGGTCATGGACACTGGTGCATCTTATCACATGACTTTCTTGCACTAATTGTTTCATTCATTCAATGAGTGAAATGGCACAGTAAAGTTGAGTGATAATAAGGAGTTTAGTGTAAAGGGAAATCATTCGGTGCAAATTAAGATGCATGACGGAATTATCAAAACACTTGATGCATGCTATGTTCCTGATTTGCATATGAATTTAATTTCTTTAGGTACCCTAAACAAACAAGGGTATGGTTTCTTTGGTGGCGATGAACTGTTGAAGATTCCAAAGATGCTTTAGTAGTGATGAAAGGCAAACTACAACAGGAAATTTATATTTTGATGGGTACTTCAGTGACGGGAATAGTGGCAGTATCTCAGTCCTTAGAGAGGCATAATGACAGCACATAATTATGGCATCGTAGATTGGGTCACATAAGTGAAAAAGGACTGGCAATATTAAGCAAACAAGGATTGTTTTGATGGAGCAGAGACTAGAAAGTTGAAGTTCTATGAGGCTTGTGTCATGGGAAAGCAATGCAGAGTCAAGTTTAGTTCTGGCAAACATACCTCAAAAGAAATCCTTCAGTATGCTCATTCACATTTGTGGGGTCCTTCTCCAGTTGAATCTCATGGTAGACGTAGGTACTTTGTTACATTTATTGATGACTACTCTAGGAACGTTTAGGTGTATTTTTTGAAATCCAAGGATGAGGTGTTCGGGAGGTTCAAGGAGTGGAAGACTATAGTTGAAAAACGGACCAAAAAATAAGTTAATACACTCAAAACAGATAATGGGTTAGAATTTTACAATGCATCGTTTGCCAAATTTTGCAAGACAAAAGGTATAATAAGGCACCACATTGTACGACATACACCACAACAGAACACACCACAATAAAACAGAGTTACAAAACACATGAATCAACACTCCTGCAATGTGCTCGATGCATGCAAGTAAATGTTGGCTTGTCAAAGCAGTTTTGGGCTGAAACAGTTAACACTGCTTGTTATCTAATGAATAGATCTCCATCAACTGCAATAGTTTTTAAGACTTCTCAAGAGGTATGGTCCGATAAACCTTTTGATTATCTTGGCCTACGTATGTTTGGTTGTCCTACTTATGCTCATATGAATGATAGTAAACTAGAGCCGAGGGCAATAAAATTCATATTTCTAGGGTATAAGACTAGAGTTAAAGGTTATATACTGTGGTGTGTAGAAAAAGATAGAACTCTGAGATTTATTATTAGCAAAGATGTGACCTTTGATGAATTTGCTATGTTGGGTCCAGAAGAAGAGTATGATAATCATACAGGTAATAACGACCAGGGTGCTAGCCAGAAGGTGGAGTTTGAAAATGAAACTCCAATAGGACTATAAAAGATAATATTCAACAGCCCAAGGAAGAAGAGCAAGATTCACAAAGTATAGCAGCAAGGAGAATGCGAAGGGAAATCAGAAAACCTATAAGGTATGCTGATTGTGCTAGTATTATTGATACTAATTTTATTGCATATGCCTTGATCTTAGAGAGAATATTAATTCTAATGAACCTATATCATATAAGAAGGCAATTGAGAGTAGAGCAGCATTGAAATGGTTGATTGCGATGAATGAAGAGTTGTAGTCTCTTGAAAGGAACAAAACTTGGGATCTAGTACCTCTACCAAAAGGTGCAAAACTAGTAGGATGCAAAAGAGTGTTTAAGAGCGAAGAAGGCCTTCCTGGAGTTAAACCAGCCAGGTTCAAAGCAAGGCTTGTGACCAAGGGTTTTTTACAAAAGGAAGGGATTGACTACCATGAATTGTTCTCACCAGTTGTGAAGTATAAAACCATTTAAGTTATTCTGTCCATAGTAAGTGCATTAGACCTGCAATTAGAACAACTTGATGTCAAAAATGTGTTCTTACTTGGAAACATAAAAGAACAGATCCATATGTCACAGCCAAAAGGGTTCCTTAACAATGAGAAACTGGAGCACGTATGTTTGCTGAAAAAACCCTTGTACAGTTTGAAGCAGTCACCAAGGTAATGGTATAATAGGTTTTATACGTTCATGATTTTTTATGGTTTTATGCACAATCAGTTTGATAATTATTTCTACTCTAAAAGGCTTTCAAATGATTTGTATATATATTTGTTGCTATATGTGGATGATATATTAATTACAGGTACGATTAAAGTTGAAATTGACGTTTTAATGAAGTTATTAAGTAGTGAATTTGAGATGAAGGATTTGGGTACAGCTAAAAAGATTTTGGGCATGGAGATTTGGAGAGATAGGAGGACAGGTCTATTGCATGTAACTCAACAGAAATACATTGAAAAGTTGCTATAGTCTTTTCATATGGATAAATCTAAGCAAGTTAGTACTCCGTTAGCAACACATTTTAAACTTGATACTAGTACAATACCAACTACAGAAGATGAGAAGGATTGCATGAGACTAGTTCCTTACTCCAGTGTTATGGGAAGTCTGATGTGTGTATGGTATGTACTAAGCCTAATTTAGCTCATGTAGTTAGTATGGTAAGAAAGTTTATAAGTAAACGGGGGAAATCTCACTAGGAATTAGTTAAATGGGTTATTCAATATCTGAAAGGAACGAGTAATATCTATTTGGTCTATGGTGCTAATAAAGATATTGGTAGTTTGGTTGGCTATACTAACTCTGACTATGCTGAAGATCTTGTGAAAAGAAGATCCTGATATGCTATATCTTTACTTTGTATCAATGTGTTGTTAGTTGGAAGGCAACACTACAATCTACCGTTGCCTTGTCTACCATTGAAGTGGAATACATGTCATTGACAGAGGGGATTAAAGAAGGTATATGGTTGCATGGTCCTATTGATATTCGAGGACTAAAAGTTGAAAGACCTATCATTTATTATGATAGTCAAAGTGGATTGGATCTTACCAAGAATCTTGTTTATCATGAGAGATCAAAACATATTGATATTAGGCTAAACTTCATACAAGATGTCATAGAAGAAAATGAGTTGTTCATTGAGAAAATAGCCATAGAAAAGAATCCAACAAATATGTTGACTAAGTCGTTACCAACTAAGAAGTTCAAGTATAGCTTGAACTTGGTGAATGTTTGCATAGCTTGAGGCCCTAAGGGATATGAATGGTAGGGAGGAGTTTGCTCTTGTTGTTTGGTGACTTGAGAGAATTCAAGCTAAGGTGGAGAATTGTTGAGTGCCTTAAATTTTGGTGAATCATAAATGGATTATGACTTGACCAAAAGGAGAGAAAAAATGGTTCAGTGAGCAATATGGACTAGCCCAGTTTGGTATTTTTTGGAGTGGCCTAAACCGGTTAGGTATAGATATGATGTATTCAATTATAGAGTTTAATGACTTGTAACTGTTCTCTCCAATGGAATAAGATTGCTGAACCACGTAAATCCTGTGTATTTTTTGTTTGCATCTTTTTCTTTATTGCGTTGCGTTTCCTCAACAAAACACATATATGAAAACATTTTACACAGATTGAATGGTACTTTGACCTACTTATCAACAACTAAAATTCTTAGGAGGAAGCAATTTTTATCATACAAAAAACTTTATCACAAAATTATCATACAATAAAATTTATATAAACTAATAATATTTATTATATGATAATTTTGTGATTATGTCTTAAACTAATAAGCTAAATTCATAATGTTGATAAATTAATAATATGATAACTTTCTAAAAGAACTCTGTACTTTGCCCCTATATTTAACCACAATACCTTGTTAAAATGTACGCTTACTTAGAAAGTTGACTATGATATTTTTCAAATATAAGTATATTATAATTTATTTTTTCACATCATTTATATATAACTGGATTTCATCTATAGTTTTTTTTAGTTAGAAATTAGAAGATTAATCTCAAATTTGAATAAAAATATAAAGTTTTGTTATAGACTTCTTGTTTGTATATAAATATTACTTTAATGTAGTTCATTAATTTCAATAATCAAATTAATACAATTACAATGAAAAACTACCCAACTTTTCCACCAATGACACACCTACTTCTCACACAATTGGGCTCAATGTGTGTTTAATGTAACAAATTATGTACAATTTTGATTTAATTAGGAATGCTAGTGGAATGATTTTAGCTGGAACAAAAAACATTGGCACAGCCACGAGTCTTCAGGCTAAATTTCTTATAGCAAAGGAAGGTCTCCGTGCTTATGTTTCTATTCAATTATCTAAAATCATTTTATAATCTGATTCACTGCAAATGGTTAACATCTTGAATGGTAAAAGTCTTTGTCCATGAAAACTTTGGGAGATTCTTGAAGAAATAAGGACTCTTATGACTGGATTTGAAGTGTTGATTAAACACACATATAGGGGAAGCTAGCTAACACCTTAGCTTATGCCCTCTCTAAAATGGCAAGCTCTTCACAGGAACCTAAGCAATTTTGGGTGACAAAAGATTCACCGATCCACATGCACGGCCTTATAACTTTAGATTAGAATCGCTTTCCTTATATTAGACTTATTAAGTAATGAGAACTATAGGTTTTGTATTTGTTTGGTTTTAATTATTGCATAATCTCTCTAATCCCACACATATTTCACTAAATGCTAAGTTAATGCCTACATCCTTTCTTTCAATTCCAAGAGGTAAGGTTTACTTTCCTTCCTCTCTTCTTGTAATTTTTCTATTTTATTAATAAAAGGGTATCCAAGCCCACAGCTTGCACAATGCTTGTTCTTTAAAAAAGTACAATTTTGATTAATTGGATATATGTTATTTATAAGAATAATTCATATCCATTCCATTAAATTAATAAAATATGATAAATTTTAATTATTAAGTGAGAAGTTATTAGCTTGTAAATAATATATATTTATGTTAAAATATGTAAAGTTAAAAAATTATGTGATAATAATAATAATAATAATCATAATCATAATCATAATCATAATCATAATAATAATAACGACTACTACAGTATCCATATAATTGTTCCATTAAAAAAAAATCCGACCCTTTTGCAACATCAAAGATATTTGGCTTCGTGGTATACTATTTAGCTCTATGCCCATATGCATGCTGGATTTCTTTGGCATGCCTATCTATGGCAGTGTGGGTTTTCAAGCTATCCTTTCCGTGGCGTGTTGGTGCTTCCTGGCTCATGTACTTGTCCTGTCTTTGCGGGACATCTTGAAATGAAGAAGTGTAATTGTATATATGTGTGTTAGCTAGTTGTAGGGGAAATGACGAGATGATTTCTCATAATGTTTAAGAAACTTTTAATCAGTTGACTATTTTAAAAAGCCATTGTATATGTATACTTGTATTTCGAACATATAATTGCTTATGATTTATAAATGAGAAATATTCTTTCTTCGAATTGCATTTTTTCAAAGGGACTTGCATTATGGTACCTTTTACAAACTTTTAACCATTATCGCTTTTAGTAAAAGACAAACCATTTTTTAAATAAATTTTGCCAGTTAGCTACTTGTAGGGTGTCAAGTTAATTAACCTTATATCTACATATTTCCCACCTATTGCCACGTGATGTTTATAATTCTCTCCTTTGGATGACAATTATTAGAGGTTTCAATGGGTCGAGCCGGGCCCAGAATACTCCTGACTCGACCCATACCGACCCTAGGCTCACATGGTCTGTGGCCTGACAGGCTGGGATGGGTCTGCCAGTGACCCGTCGGGCCGACCTAACCTATCATATATATTTTTTTAAGAAAAATATAAAAAACGACGTCATTTTTAAAGTTATGGCCTGCCCGTGGCCCAGTGAACCCGAGCTGGACCTTTTTTGACATCCCTAAACTTCATATAAAACTTTTCAATGCTCATCCCCAAAACTTCTTATCAGTCAAATGTTCATTTTGAACATAAAAAATATAAGGATAATTTATAAAATATAATATGTGAAATCACTTAAATGTTATTATTATAATAATTTAACGTAACCCTTAAATATGACTCATATTAATTAATTTAAATTAAATTAATAATTTATTATAATTATCTTAAATTATTAATTTGAATATCATTGAATTAATTTATATCAAATTTAAGAATTTAATTGATTTAATATGTTTGTAGCTTTTGATTGGTTTTACGCATATTTCATTATTATTTTTATTTTTAAAAAAGCTAAAAGATAAAAATAGTAAAAATTTTAAAAATGATTTATGTTTAAATTTATTTAAACTGCAAAAGGTTCTTGTATCCTTGTATAAGTCATAGATCACTTATAGCCATCTCGGAAAAAGTCAAATGGTTAACCAACTAATTAAATTTGTTTTTATATTTCCTTTTTGTTTGACTCCCCAATTGGGTTGCATTTAAACTGTCTTTCGCTTCCTGCTTTTCTTTATCTTTTACTATTTCCTTCTCTAACTAGTTTTTCATGTAAATTGGTTTTTTTAAAAAAAGAATTGTATTAATACTGGAAAAAGCTACAGAACATCATTACAATGAGTCACTTAATTTGCCTACAAATTCAAAATCCTTTAGTAGTTACAAAAAAAAAGTACATCGATTGATTATAGCAAATCAACTTAGCTAAATTTCTATTTCTTTTGTTGGCAATAAAAGCTTCTTGTATAAGCATATAATTCAACCATTATAATGAAGTAAATGAGTAGTAATTATCTTCCATTAAGCACCCAAAAAAGTCTTTTTTAAGTATGTGGAGTCTTCATTTTTGTCTCAAAGAGGTCGATCAGAATTGATTTCTTATGCATTACTAATTCTCTCATCATAGACTGTTTGAATGGGTCATTTAACCCTTTTATGTTTCATATTAGAATGATCATTTAAAGGGAGTACCCCTTCTTTTTGGTTTTCCTTCTAGTTGATCTTCTATTAGGGTTAGGGGAACTCTCATGAAAACTTGTTGGATCATTTTCCAATAGACCAATTCATCTTCTATCTTTTCTTCCATTGATTGTGAATCTTATGTAGTAGTTACATATTCTTGGTTATTAGGTTCATGTAGCCGAGAGCTGTGTCCAAATGCTATATTTGGCTTCCCACCTTCAATATCTAAAGTATCTATAACTGAGTTACCTTGCTTCTCATTAGCATCAACTTGTACACTCATAGCCTCATCATTATTCACTGGAGAAGATTCAACCCCCCATAGCTCATCATGCCATCCAGTTTGAAAAAGTTTTCCAATTGGGGACCCAGCTCTTGGTTGAATTATAAGGCTTCTCGGGATATGTCTGTTGGAATCCAACCGTGATCGAATCACGGGCGCAGTGGAAACAAAAATTTTACGGATTCCGAGCGGATCCCGATAATTGATTAAACTTGAATAAAAACAATATACGGATTAGAAATCCTACCTTGTTCGCTTTCCCGAGAAAAACTTAGAAATTTTTCTCTGAACGATCAATCACTAGCTGTCCACGTGTCCAGCCTCTGATGGTATCCACAGAGC
>JAOSBK010000206.1:31640582-31658354 GCA_027568895.1 Erythroxylum shatona
ATTGAGAATTTGCTATATGTTTGATATGTGAATTGGGTTGATGATTTGTGAAAAGACTTTGAAAATGATTCTTTTGAAAGGATACATGTTTATGAAATCATGTTTTCAGAAATAGTTTTCAAAATATCTCATGTTCATGAAAAACAGGTTTCCAAGAATGTGCTATTTGGGCAAACGGTTTTCCATTCATGAATTACATGTTTTGTGGGTTTTGTGTAATCCATTCAAGAATATCACGTGCATATTCACCAAGTTAAAGGCTTCTCCCGCTTACTCTCTAGTGGCATGGAGCTCCTTCATGGACTACCTCAAGTTTACGCCTACGTAAAACTGCTATGTGGGATTGCGATAGTGCGTCAAGTTTGCGACTACACAAGACTATTATGTGGAAATGTGTAGTTCGTCATATTCATGGGTTTACCCAAACCATTTTGATGTGCTTATGTTCTCATAATATGTTGATAAGTTTGATGCATACATGATTTAAAATTGCTCATGAATTGTTTGATAAATTGAGAATATTGAGAAATAAGTGTTTGATGATTTTTCTGCTAAATTACTATGGTTACGAAAATATACAATGGCAATGAATTTTGAAAATGGTTTTTGCTTGTTTCTCGATTATAAATCTGTTATCCACAAGCTTTCAAGCTCACTCCCTTTCATTCCCATCTTCAGGTGGTGAGAAAGAGATCAGGTGAAAGAGAGTCAAAGCATTCATTCGATTATGCATATTTTGTATTTTAAGTTAGATTGATGTAAAAACAAGACTTCATACACATGTCAAGAATTATGGGGTTTTGTATCTTTTTTATTTCATATTTTTTATATTGATGATGTAATGGGGTTTAGAATGCCATTAAATCTTTGTAAACTCCTATTCTATGATGTTAATGAAATATGGATTTATGTAGGGATGATTGTTAAGCTGAAATGTGAATTTGAGTTTTAATGATTGTTAAGTTGAACTTTGAATTGTGTATGGATAATGTTGAATTGGAATTTGATATATTTTGAAGAAGTTATCAACTGGAGATGATGACTTTTGAACATGAATTGTGAATATGTATATACACATAAGTGAGATATTATGGAAAAAGGAAAGATAGGATTTTTATGAATGACATGAATTAGTTGTAAGGGATGAGTCAATGAGTAGAGATTAGGGAGTTTATTGAAGTAAAGTTGGTAGTTGAACGGTTATGCTCATGACTTTCCAAGTTGTACACTGCAAATTTCAAGTTTTTCATAAGGGTCAAATTGGGTTTCTAACTTCAGTAGAAAATCTGGATTGATCTAGGTTGAATTAGACAATATTGTCTTCTTGAAAGTTGTATCTTTCCAACGGTATAAAGTATGAAATTTTTGGACAATGGAATTGAAAGATATGATTATGGGAAGTTTGTGATACTGTTTAAGAGGGACATTTGGGACAGCTACATTGATTTGAAATTTTGAACCTTATAGAGGTAGAAATTGTTTTTAAGTTCTTCATGAAAGTTGTAGAACTAGAAGTCTTCTTTAAAAGGGTCAAAGAACAAGCTTAATCCGATATTTATAGTGAAAGTTATGCTCATTTTACCAAAATAGGTGTGAAGAACAAAAGCTAGAAGAGAAAGTCGCAATTGGGACTTTGCGGTGATGTGCAAAAGTCGCGATCGCACATCGTTGTGATCAGCCTCTCCCCCCTAACCTGGATATACTTCACTCTTTTGACCATAAATTTGTCATCCAACCTCCAAATGACCTGATTTTTAAAGCATTGGATTCGTAACACATTTCTCCATCTTTTCATAAAAATTTATAGCTTTTAATATTGATTCAACAAAGATTAATAGAATCAAAGTAGGGGTATCAGTTGGAAGAGCATGAATTGGATATTTTTACTGTACATGTTTCAATATTTTTATGGTATCTTAATCTGTAAAGCTCCAAATGAGTTATTCTTAAGTATAGTGTACAGTTTCAGTTTAATAACAGTCTGAAAATATGTGGGCTATGACGTTTAGATTTTTGTACCAAATTGAATGATTTTGGTGTCATTAGAAACTTAAGACAATGGGAAACAAATGTTCTGAATAATCCAAATAGAAATTCTGATTTTAGTTTCCTAAAATCTGTTCGGAAATAGGAGAAATGAGTTTTTTTTTTACAATTGACTGGTGTGGGCATGCCACCTATATGGGATGATGGTTAATGAAGGTTCATTGAAACAACCCTACAAGGTAATACGCACGCTCACGTCTTATGATATTCGGAACGATTGTTGGGCTCTGAAAACGAGGTTCAACATATTTCAATACCCTATAAGCAACCTAGATAATGAATTGTACTTGGCTTATCGATATATTGACTTAATTGATGGACAATGTATGTGATCAATTTGCCAACCAATATCCTGTAAAAAGTGACATTAAGAAGTAAAAAAAGCACTTGAATGTTATTTTTTAACTTTATACTAAAATAAAAAAAGTGGAAATTGGTTTACAATAAATAAAATTAGTTTCTTCAAAAAGATGAAAAGCACATTTTTTACTTACATATATTAATTCCAACACTAGATCATGCAATCACATTAAAGTTCAAGTCTTTATGTTTAAATTAACTAGGCACAAGTTCATTTCCAAATTTCAATTTTAAACAAGCACTAAGGTACATGACACTGTTTGACTAAATGAATCGAGAAAGCAAGTTCTTGCTGTGACTCCTAAGCTCATGGAATTTTTCATCGATAAGCCTCATAGGAGTTGCATCACGAGTTCCTAACCTATATACCATCCTAGGGGTTTATTATGCAAAGAATTGTCATGTCAATTACATGAATTTCTTATGTTAATACTAAGTTTTAATTAATCACATTGAAGTTCAAGTCTTTATGTTTCAATTAATCACCTACAAGTTCATTGTCAAAGTTTGATTTAAACAAACACTATGGTATATGGCATTGTTTGACCAGATGAATCAAAAAAGCATGTTCTTTCTGTGAATCTTAGGCTCGTGGAATTTTTTCTTTTATAAGCCTCATAGGCGTTACATCACAAGTTTTCAGTCTATATACCATCCTAGGGGTTTATTATGCAAAGAATTGTCATGTCAATTACGTGAATTTCTTATGTTAATACTAAGTTTGAATTAATCACATTGAAGTTCATGTCTTTATGTTTCAATTAATTACTTACAAGTTCATTTCCAAAGTTTGATTTTAAACAAGCACTATAGTACGTGACATTGTTTGACTAGATGAATTGAGAAAGCAATTTCTTACTGTAACTCCTAGGCTTGCAGAATTTTTCACTGATAAGTCTCATGGGAGTTGCATCACAGGTTCCCAGCCTATTTACCATCCGAGGGGTTTATTATATAAAGAATTGTCATGTTAGTTATATGAATTTCTTATGTTAATACTAAGTTTGAATTAATCACATTAAAGTTCAAGTCTTTATGTTTCAATTTAAATAATACCCAAACATAAATCTTAGACTATTAAACCCCAACCAAAAAACTCATCAATCATTGTTAAAGGTAAAATTGCAAGGAATAACACAAAACTTATCACATTGTAGACATTACTTAGTTGAACAAATTACCTTGACAGATGGAAAATTGCAAACTACAATGAAGACAGATGAGATTAGACAATTATCAACGCTTGCCAACAAAGAACATGACCTATAAAAAAGACAATAAATAATTAGCTAGTTTTTGATAAGTTTTGAATTAAGTATAAGTACAAATATGCATTAATTTTAAGTTATGTATTACATATTTTGTTTTTCTTTTATTAATGTTTTCATATCCTATACCTTATAATATTGCTTAAGCTATTGCAGCCTCGATCTTTGTTTAAAAAAGAACAATTTACCTCAATTTGACCATAACTATTTTTTGCAATATCACATATCGACAAAGACAACATATAAATTTTTTGCAATATCATAATCATATTATACAAAACCATTATTATGGATAAAGACAAAAATTAACTTTATTTGGGAATTTTTTTGAATAACCTTTTTTTATACACTTTAAGTGTTTATTTTTTAAACCTCCTATGAGATATGGAATTGGTTCTATACATATCAAGTGTTTATTTTTTAGCTCAAAACAACATTAATGATTGGTAAGAAATTAGTTCAGTATTCTATTCCACCTTACTATTCCTTCCTTTAGTATTTTAGTTGGTGGTGAAACCACCATCTTATCTTTCCATGCTACCTAGGGAAATGACTTAAGTTTTCCCATTCTAACTAAATCTTTAACTACTTAACACTATACATTTTTAAGGGCATCTTGGGTAGAGGGGTTAAGAATAGAGGGACTGAAGGATGATGAGGTGATATGGGAAAGGAGTGCTACAATGTCATATTGTCCATATCTTCCTTTCATGGAATAATAATATAATTTTTCTCATCTTATAATTAATTCCCATTACTAGTTTTCTCTTCCAGTTCCAAAGGTCATTTGACCAAGTATATTCTAAATTATTAAAGTTCCTTCAAGTTTTATCACATTCTTTAAGAAGTCTCATCCCCTTCCTAACTTTGTCTAATATCATGTAAAGAGTACTTTGCACCTATGAAACTACCAAGGTATATAAATAACCATTGCATTCTTGGCAAACCATTAATAATATTTTTCTGCACTTCTTTCTTATACTTGAGCTCAAAATCAAAGCCTAACAATTTGGGAAGCTAAGTTTGTTGAAAAAGAGTTACGATTATATGTTCTAGCAAATATTTCAAGCTTTTAATGTCAATTTTCATTACAAATATATTATATTTAAGTATTAAGACCACTAGTAAATGGCAACCCCAAAACCAAAATTTCTTTTTTATACGTGGACAAATGTAGGTATATATTAGAAAATGACTTCATGAAATAATAAATAAGGTATACTTATCACATAAGAACAATTCTTAATAGATTTGCATTTACATATGCTTCAATAACAAAATTATTGTTGAAATCACGAAAATTCAAGACTAATAAAGACAAAAAAATTCCTTCATTGTATTAAAAGCACATTTAACCTCTTAATTTCATCCAAAACAAATACTCTTCAATAAAGAGGTTAATGGATTACTCAACTACTTATAGCCTTTGATAAAATGCCTATCATATCATGATAGCCCTAACAAAATTTTTATTCCTAATAGAACTTTCATCGAACACTTGGTACATTACACAAATTCATCCCTAATTTGTTTCTAAATTGTTTTTTTTCAATATTCATTAATGCTAACATATAACAACAAACAAAGACCCATTAAAAAAAACAACCAAAATAAACCCTCATAACATGATCCACGCAAACAAAACCATCAATAATAAAAGCATTTAACAACACAAAATGAAGCAAAAAAATAAACCCAAAAAGTAGAGACAACCAACCTTGACAATGGAAGCAAAGACGATAGATGGACGGATGGACAAAAATAAATATTAAAACATATAAAAAGTCAAACAATATTATATAACTCTCAAAATAAATGTGGTGATGGTTTGTGGGTATTGTGAAAATTATGTATAAAATATAAAAACAAAAGAGACTAAAAAATAGATTGATTAATTGATCTGAAAAATCTATTTGGAAAACGTTTTTTTAAAAGTTCCAAATTTAAGTTTCTTAAAAAGTTGTATTTTGACTGCTAAAAAAGCCATATCTAATAAAAAATATTTTTTTTATTTTACAGTCAAATACTCATTTTTCTTAAAAATGACTTTTGTGGTAGAAAAAGTGCTTATTGACCTTCTAAAAATCTGTCCAAATAGGCAATAAGGCGATTTTTTATTAATACTCCACCTTATCATATGAATGAATGCTACTCCTTGCCTTTTCTATTTACGATTAAGGACTTCATTATTAGCTGAAAAGGCAATAGTGTAGCTCGTGCATCATAAAGTAATGACCTATCAATCATGATATTATATGTAAAGGGTCATTTACGTTGAAATTTGTCATGATTGTTACTTGCCTTAACCCAGTTCTTAACGTCATAGATAAAGATATCTTTTCCTTCATGTATATTTGGTCAACCCCTAAACCAAGCAAGGTGAGGTGATTAGGGAAAGCAAAGTAGACCAGAGTTGATCCAAAATTGATAAGTAGAACTCGTATTGACTTGGATTCAAACTAGAATTGAGCTTAAAAATAAAATTTTGAACTTGTAATCAGGCTTAGGCTTAACTTAATTGACGAAAATAATGATGTTTTATTCAATGAGTGGAATAACTGTTTTAGATTGCTAGAGCCTAACTTAATTCAATTAACCAAAATGACATTACTTGTTCAATAGGTAAAATAAATGTTTTAGGCCACCCGAGCTCAGCCTAAATTTGCTTGACTTAACACCCGTTTGGTTCAGCTTTGGAGACTCCAAAAGTACTTTTTTCTACCGCAAAAATTATTTTAAGGAAAAAATAGGTATTTGAGTGCAAACTGTAAAAGTACTTTTGAAATAGAAATAACCTTTTCAAAAGCTAAAATTTGAAACTTTTTAGAAAAGTCCCAAATTTTAGCTTTTTCGGGTAGAGTTTTTTTCGTCACTTCCGTATATATCATAAGTTAAAATGGCTCTCTTGTTTAATGTGGTTTTCTTCTTCTGCAAAACTCATCTCCTCTGAAATACCCACATATCAAAACTCACAGGTTAGTTTTTGGTATTTTTCATCCTATATAAACGTCTGAACGCAGACGTCGACGTTGTCAACGCAGATGACATCTGCGTTAAACGCAGATGAAGGTCTGCATTGAATTACGTGACTTCTGGAGACACAACTGTCTACACTGGGAAAGCTAAGCTACCTCTCAATGTCAATCAGATACCATTATGGACGCATAGTTCTAGTAGGTGTTATTACCAGATATTTTATTCAGATAAGCAAATGATGAATCAATTATGGCGTGGCCTATTGTCCACGTTCATTTGCTAGTCAACTCCCTCCTTAAACCTGATTCTGCGCGCAATGATTGGTCTTACAAGAGACAGATATTGAACAGTTGATAGGAATTCCATTTCAGATACAAGCTTAGAGAATGTTTTAATGGTGAGTTGGTTGCAGTGGTCCAACGTAAAAGTTTGTGTGAAGTGAAGCATTAAAGAAAAAGAAACGGTCTTCTTTAGTTTTAGAAAGAATAGAAGCGGTGCAAAAGTATGCAGTTTATGCAAACGAAGATTCTGCTTCTTTAATGCATCGACTTGCTAAAGAAAGTCAGAAGTGTACAACTTTGCTTATTTTTCTAAAGGTCCTAAGAGTTGAACTTTGATCCCAACATTATTAAATACGATGAGAGTCGTTCCTACCGGACTTAAACGTTCCCTACGAGTTTCTGTTGTGATATCAGAATATGAGATTCAACACTAGTCGGTCCACTGTAGCATGTTTGACTGCAAAGGGTTCATTGAGCTTTTGCTTTAGCTTGCAAGTTGTAGGCATCCTGTCCATTGCCAAGAGCCAATGCTGATTTTTGAAGTTTTAATCCTGTAATATGTTGTATGCTTTTCGAGAAGAAACCGTAAATATCAACAAAACAATGTTAGTGTCAACTTTTCTTGTCGTCAGGATGAAGCAAACAGGTGCAAGATCATTTGCTGAATAAGATGAGATCTCCAGAGCAGAAAAATGGACATGCAATAAATTGATGGGACCTGTTATCCATCTAGACAAGTTCAGAATCAGATGATGTGTTAAAAACAGAACAAAAACAATCGTTTTGGTCTTTGGCATTCTAACAGGAGCTTCCATACCTATTCTGACACGTTTTTATCCCATTTCATTTTATGGGCATGAGTCTCAATCCAGTGACAACTTTAAGAGAATTTCAATATATGGAAGTCTTTGAAGTTAAAAGCTTTATCCTCCACCTAATGGATGAAAGCATTCGACTTTGCATTAGGGGTATAATATTTATCATAGTCACAAATAGAGTTTTGTTTAGGTTAATATATACTAATTATAAATATGTTATATTAAATCTTATTTATATTCTATTTCCAAAACAAGTTAAAATTGTAATTATTTCAATGACCATTCATAATTTTATAAGATTAAACGCATAAAAGGATGAAGAGTTTGCTCCCTATGATGAAGATGATGAATTAATTGCTACAAATGAAGAAATCAATGAAAATGAAGACGTTGAAGGAAATCATTCAGTCGAGCTACAAAATAATGAGATGAATGATGCAAGGGAACATATTGCAAATCTTTTTGTATTACGATAAAATGCACAGTTTATTATGTATTTAACTATTTACTCATCTTGAATATTTATTTTGGGATTATAATATTATTTAACTTTTTTTACATATTTTAATATTTATTTTTCATATTAATTTTATTTCCTACAAGAAAATGAGACATCTCTTTAAATTATTTCCTACAAGATAGTTATCTAAAATTTCCTACAAAATGATTATCCAAGAAATAGATAACTGTAAATATAATATATTGTACTTTGCATATTGTTTAGTATACTTTAAATATGATTTAGCATAAATAATTTTATTATAAAATAAAATATAGTTAAAATTAATAAAAGTTCTTTTTATTTTTATGTTACTAAACAGTCTACTGTATGAAGCTCTTTTAAAAAAGTTATTTTTTTAATTGACAGCCAAACAGTCAACTGGCTTATAAGAAAAGCTCTTTTCAGAAAAACTCTACTGACATTAACTCATCCAAAAAGGCATTTAATCTTTACATATAGCTAGGCCCAGATTCCTAACACTCTTGACGTTCGATAATGGGCCTGTAGGCCAATTCCGCCCACGTTGCCCAGCTAGTTAGTGAAAGACTTCTTTCATTCCTCAGTCTTATTCTTTACATATAGTTGGGCCTAGTTTCTTGACGCCTTGACGTTTAACGGGCCTCGAACCCCTCAGCTCATTTAAGTGTAAACAGTCTCTTCTTAGCTAGTAGAATTTGAAAATAAGAGTTTTTTGTTCGAATATTATTCCCCAAAGGACCATTTTTATTATTGAGTTTGCTTTTACATTACTCCTTACCGTACACGGGGTAAAGCTACGCATCATCCGTCCAACCTTCTTGACTAAGAAAGTCTCGTTCAATCATTGTTTTTGGCGTGAAAATCAAGTTAGCAGAAGGTCCACGAAAAAACAATAATTCTGTTGGCGGTCTCACCCGTTTACACTTTACCTATAATTCCTTTAAAGCCAAGCTTTTTAGTGCATAGTTATAACAAGATCAACTTTTACGTGCCTCCTATTCCTATATAAACCAACCAATTTTTGCCTATCCCCATCCTCTCCAAGTAACACCATCTTACATATTTCCACGTACTCAAGCAATGCAAGCTAAAAGGCTAAGTTTAGCTCTCTTTCTTGCTATCTTGCTCTTTGCATCCAACGCCTTACCAACCCGAAGAGTCCGTACTCGTAAGCCTTGCAAAAGTCTAGTCTTTTACTTCCACGACATCATTTTCAACGGCAAGAACTCAAAGAATGCAACTTCAGCAATTGTAGGTGCACCCGTTTGGGCAAATAAGACAATAATGGCTGGTCAAAACCATTTTGGAGATTTGGTGGTGTTTGACGATCCCATTACCTTGGATAACAATCTTCACTCAAGCCCCGTAGGTCGTGCTCAAGGCGTCTACTTCTACGACAGCAAAAGTATCTTCACCGCTTGGCTAGGGTTCTCTTTTGTTTTCAACTCCACCCAACATAAGGGAAGCTTAAACTTCGCAGGCGCTGATCCATTAATGAACAAGACTAGGGACATTTCGGTAATTGGTGGTACTGGAGATTTCTTCATGGCTAGAGGAGTTGCCACTTTGATAACGGATGCATTTGAGGGTGAGGTTTATTTCAGGCTTCGGGTGGATGTTAAGTTGTATGAATGTTGGTAATAATTACCCAACTTGGTTTCAATTCTTCGTCTCCTTTTAATGCATCAAAATTTTTCTTGTATTGTTCCAATGAAATGATGTTTTATCAAGTTCCGAAATTAATTTGTCAACTTCTCTGTATATTCTTCCCGCAAAGACTCGGTTTGCTTTTCGTAAGAAATGGCTGAAATCGAAGGACAGGGGGAAAAAAAAGTAGCTTTTAGAAAGTAATTATTCATAAACAGAGACACAGCGCAATCGCATTGTAGTAGAACTACAAAGCTTCAGTCTCATGCACAATCGCGAATGGTAACTTGATATATCTTTCTGGTAAAGAAAATGCCCATCACGTGAAGAGTAATCTTATGGATTAACATAAATTTTTATCATAATTTCTTTTTGTTTAATCTATTAATTTGTCCATAAAATAGCCTGCGTGCAAACAACCCTTTTTTTATTTTTTCAAACACGAGTATCTATACCCATTAAGTGTCAATTAAGATGAGCTTAGGATTTCCTTGTTAAAATCTCGATCTATGAGCTACATTCGAGGATAAGAGTAGAGTTCAATTTCTAGACAAGATCATTTCCCTGACCTATTAATTTTGAGTTGGATGTCTAATTTAACATTTTGCTATTTCCCTCCAAATAATATGGAGTTCCTTTCCTAGCAAATTTGGTAGATTATATTACAAAAAGTTGTTTAAATAAGGTATAATCATACTTAACGAGCATATTTATCCTAGATGTTTCAGGATTAAGATGCTTCACATTGTGGTAATTTGGAATCCTATACTAGGGTCCCAATTTACCCTAATTATTAAACCAAAGCCATGTTTGGCTTCCATTCGTGATGCAAGACTTGATGTGAGAATGCATCCGATATCTTTATAGAAGGATTAATCAAACATCAATTAAGAGTCTTTATTATTTTTTATTTTCCAGAGGTTTTTCTTCCCTATCTATTATTCATGGATCACTTTAATCTATAGAATCTCTTTAATGTGAAGTAGTTTCCATAGATTTTTGGCCAATAACACCTTTTACATAACCCTTATAGAGTGTAACCCCAAGCCTTCTTCTTGCTTTAGTAAACAGACTGTTTTCTACACCACCATAGCACAGGGGTTTTTGAATGCTTCCCTTAGATAAAGGAAGTTCCTAAAGAGTCTCTCAATATCCTTACATATCTTTTGGGTAGATAAATGTGTGTAGCCCAATAAATGTACAAGTTATTAAGCATAGAGGATATAAGTTAAAGACTACCTAAAAAGTATCAAGTTTTGTTACACCAAAGGCCAATTTTGTTCCTTACTATATCATACAACTTTTGATAATCATTGTAAGAGATTCTTGTAAAGGTTATTATCACACCAAGACAAGAGAAATGAGATAGTTTTAGTGGTAAGTTAGATTTGTCAGCTAGAACACGATCAAAACAAATAGCATCGATCAGTAGAGAACATGATATCGCTTTTAACTTTATTAACTTTTAGACTCGATAATTCAGTGAATTTATTCAAAGATTTGATTAGGGCAAGAGATTGATGAAAGGTTAGCTTACAAAATTATCATGATGTTACTAGTAAAGGAGAAATTACAAATCCTAAGTTGCTCAAATTTCTTATAGATTAGAAGTTAGTTTGCTGACCAATATTGGGAGATATTAATCGAGATAACACGTAAGGTTACATGGAATCACCTTATCTGATTCCCTTAGCCCTTTTAAATAGTTTGGAAGCTTTACCATTGATAATGATGTTGAATGATGTTGTTGTTATACATTGCCTTATCTAAGCGCTAAAGAGAGTTGAAAAACTAAAAGCCTCTAGCAATTGAATCAATTGCCTTGTGCAAATAAACTTTTATTTCATAACTAGATTTTGATCCTCTAATATGGTAGTTCTTAACTAGTTCCTATACAAGAAGGATGTTGCACTAATATAACTTCAGCCTAAGTTCCATTAACAAAGTAGGGGAGAACTATCTTTAACCTATTAGCAAGGAGTTTGACAATCAAATTAAAGGTGTTACTTGTCAATGGGTCTAAAGCCTCTAAACTATTAGGATTTTTTATGTTAGGAAGTAAGCATAAGTGAGTTTTGTTCAATGATTTCAACATCTTTATATTGGAGAAGAAATTCAAAAAAAGCCTTGCACATATAAGGCTTAAGTGAGGACCAACATTTTTAGAAAAAGAAGGAATTAAAACCAACTATTGTTATAATGTTGAATGTAACAACAATCATTACTTGTTATGTTTGTTAGTAGCATTTAATGGTTTTAAATAACAACATAACATAGGTTAGATAACCCGAACGTATTAGCTTACTGCCTATATTGATCGTTTTCTACTTTGTAATGTGATTGCCAAATTGAATCTAGAGATCGTATATTAGGTTCTTTGGTAGCTAGGTTTAATTAACGATCGTATCTTAATTAAACACAACCTAAGGGAAAACTAAGATTAACAAAGCACACTATTAGTCTCATATTAATAGTCCAAAGAAAGGTGTGAAGACTAATAGTAGTAGATTGCATAATGTTTTAGTGGGTAGTTTAGAATGTGTTTAGTTGTTAATTTAATTGGTTAGTGCATGTTTATGTTAGGATTGTATTATTTAGTTAAATATTTGTGTTTTAAGTGCTTTATAGATTAAAGCATGCTTTTGAGCTTCAATGTTGTATATTTGAGGTGCTTTGATATGTTTTCTAGTGATGCAGGGCATATATCGAAGAACGGAGAAAATTTGGAGAAAGCCCAAAGCCAAACCGAGGGCCATGATCGTGGCCAATAAGCCACGATTGTGATAAAACCTATTTGGGTGGGCCATAATCATAGCCTGCGTGATAGATAGAGCACAACAACTTTCCAAACTTCATTTTTTAAGAATATTCGAACCTTTAGAACACAGGTAAACTTAAGATTTACCCTAAATAGGAAATGCTATATAAAGAAAGAGAAATGACCTAGAAAGTAAGCTTTACATTATGCCACATTTGGAAGACTCCAAAAGAGAAGGAAGAAAAGAGAACATGAAAAGGAGGAGAGACGAAGCGGGTCTTCACAACTGCTACAGGTGGGGTGACAATTAGTTTTGGTATGTTGGGGGATATCATTATTGTTGAACCCAATGCCTACATTGCATTTGCAGGTAAAAAAGTAATTGAACAAACATTGAATAAGATAGTACCTAAAGGTTCACAAGCAACCGAATGTTTATTCCATAAGGGCTTATTTGATCCAATTGTATGCCTTTCCTAAGTCATTCGATCCTTTCCAAGTGATCGTTTCTTTTCATCTTTATATTCTTTTACTTTGAATGCTAAGATAAATATAAGAATGATGATTATGGGTTTTGGATTGTTGATGAAGTTCTAACTTTTCTTAATGGATTTTGAATTGATTCAATGTTAATCTAGTTACCTTTTATGTTGAATGATTGGGTGTTGTGATTAATTGCGATGCTTGCACGTTTCATTAATAAACTAAGAGAGTGAACCAAATAAAAATGATTGGGTTGGATTAATGAGAGTTAAGCGACTCAATAGACCACATAATTAATCAAATTGGTAATTTGTATAGAGAGAGAACTTGTGTAAGGATCTGGTTGTTCATTAGAACACTTAAGAACTAATTAGGTTATGGGATGATCGTTAATTAAGAAATTACATTTTCAATTACTCAACTTAATTAAGGATTATTAGTTAGGGTTAACTAGAGAGAGTAATCCACCCCTCGATAGTCTAAAACCAATACCATATTAACACATAAATGACTATATTAGCATTGATGATAGAATAAATCCCTTCCTTCATAATTGGTTAATTCTCTTGGTTGATTTTTAGTTGTGACTTTTGTGTTGCTTAACTTTAATTCATTTTGCGTTATTTTTACAAGTTAATTTTCCAACAATCATATTCTCATTTTATTTTTATATTATATTTTTATTTTTATTTTATTAATTTTTCTAAGCCTTAGAGAACTTAGGATTAAATTAGTTCACACGTTCTTGCGGGATCGACCCCTCTTTTAGTACAATTCATGACCCTTGCACTTGCGGTAGTTGAGGGTTTTAATTAGATTAAAACTTAGCATTCAACAAAGACATTAGGATGATAGGATATGTTTAATCATGTTTAGGCTGAGATTCACCCTAGAACTAGACCATACTTATATTCAACACTTTAATCATTTTCGATTGCTTGCTTTAATTTGTTTTCGATAGTTTACCTTCTAAATTGCTTAAAATCTCAAAACCCCTTGTTATATTTTCCTTGCATCAACTAATTTCATTACAGAAATTAATTGTAAATTCCCTACTGGATTCAATCCCAACTCACAACAACTATAAATTTTAGTATGCAGAGTTAGGTAAATTTTAAAATGCACTCGGCACGCACTGTCTGGTTAAAGGCTTGTAATATGGTTAGAACAAAAAGAAAAAAGTATTAAAGCTTAAGGGGGATAAACAAAAGGAAAAATCATATCAACAGGTAAGCTATTTGGTTAATATAACTCATAAAACAGAAAATGCCTCTATCATTTTCATTTTAATGTATATGATAGAAACGTGGCGTCAGATAGAAAATCAAAGCAATGTTAGGATGTATATGTGATGAAGGTCACATATAAATAAAAGACAATGCGACTGATATAGATGTATAAGTCTAAAAAGACTCAAAATCTCACTGGCTTACGTTTACCTACTAGTTACTACTCTTCTAAATATAATGTACATTGGCAAATCACAACAGTAAAATTACAAGTCTAAGTTGCCATGAATTTTTCTAGTTAATTTTTACTCCCTAATTATAACTATGTAATCCTACAAGCAATAGAAAAATAGAAATTATATGTTTGTTTGTTTGATTTTTTTAAACACACAAGAAACAAACAAACTTAAAAATGCACATGATAACTAAGATCCCCACCCTCATATTTAAAGCCAACTTCTCCCTTATTTGCATCATAGTCAAATCACTCATTCCATACAACTTTAGGAGGAAAGACTAATCATAAATTACTTTGAAAAACAAATGACTTTCCTCTTTGATAATTCCTTTTTTCTTTCTTTTTTTCTTTTTTAACACATGAGAAAAAAGAAAAAAATCTTTAAAATGCACATGATAACCAAGATCCACATTCCTACACTTAAAACTTACAATTTTCCCAATATAACATCAAATGTAAGAAATGGAGCTTTCAACAAAAACAACAAATGCAAAAATATAAAGGAAAAGAAACAAACTTCCCTTAGGTTGCATCCCAATCAATGTTTATTATCGTTGCCTCGACTCGATGTTTTCCTATTTGAATGACGTCAATTGGGTCTCAAGCATCACTACTTCCACATTCTCAGTTTAGAAGCCTTAATAGTATGGCTTTAGGTGATGATCATTCACTCTAAACGTCTTTTCTTTTTTTAAGCTTTGTACCTCTGCTGTACCAAATAGAAAAAGATGAGAAACTACAAAAGGATCAACCCGACGGGAATTCAACTTACCTGGAAATAATTTGAATCTTAGAATGATTGAGTGGCACTTTAGGAGAAGAATTTGAATAAAATAATGCATAAAATGAAGATTTAAAGTAACTTGGACTTACACAGTCGTGTTTGTGCCCGTGTAAGTCTCTGTAAATGTGTAAAGTCACGATTTTAGGTTTTTTGAGCTACGCGATCATCTAAATGACCTTATATGTCCCAAAAACTCTAGTTTTCACTAGAAAAGGATATGAATGGAAGCAAAACAAAAGAAACTAATTTTTGCGATAGTTTTAGGACGTAAGATACCTAGAGAGGTGACAATTTTGATTAAGGGATAAGGAAAACATAAAGTTAATATCAAAAGATTCGATAGAAAGTTACATCAAATACAAAATTACAAGAAATTCAATAGAAGAGAAAGGGAGATTTATGATTATGACTTCTATGTTTTTTATTAGGTTTTCTACATGTTTATCTTTAATTTTGTTTTCTATGCTTAGTGACTAAAAGTTTTAGTATCTAAGTGTGATGAACCCTAGTTTAGAATGACAATATGTTTTAATATTTAATTTAATTTAATTTAATTATTGATTTATTACTATTTAATTATGTGTTTTATTCTTATTATAATATATTCAAAATATTATTGTATGGTTTTATTTCATATGATTGAGATTGAGGAATCCTTTAGCATAAATATATCTACCATAATTAGAAGGAATTGCATGCAAACCTAAAGATATGACAATATAAATCATCTAAAATAAGGTCAAATATAATAGCGAAATTCATAAATCAATAAAGCAATTTTAGGGGTTTTAACTAGAAAGATTTATGCTAATCAACTACTGGATTACTTGTTAATAAGCTTAAGAGAATTATAAATATAAGATAGGAATTTTCACAGTCTAATAGTCAATAATATGATTGCATGATAAAAGATTAATAATTCAAGGAATTTTAGAGGGGTTCATCACCTAGACACTACTATTTGATATTGATTTTTCTTTGTATTCTACTTTTCATAAGTTCAAAATTGTTTAATCTTAATCTTAATTTATTTTATTTAGCTTTATTTTAAATTAAAAATAAAAATGATTCTTAGGTTAGATAATAAAAAGGGTAATTACTAGTAATTACTATCTTCATAGGATCAACTCATACTTGCTTGTGTTAGCTATAATTATATCATGCACTTGCGGTAAAATTAATATTGACCTTAACCTTAGGCCTATCATACATACATACTACATTAAAGATACGTCATAACCAATGATTCCCCAACCATGAAGTACATTGGCAAATTAAGAAACAAATTAAGAAATGTATGCTCCAACATGTTGGAAATGGAGATAATACTTTTTTTTTAAATGTCTTATGGACTCCCTATGGCACATTAAACCGACATCGCGAGTTAGACTCAGCTAAAAGCTATATACAGCCAAATGAGAAGGTGACATAAGCATTACCTAAGCTAAAACTGCTAATAAATACATTTCCAATCACAAATGTGATTTAGGGAGCTTCAACATTAAGGAGCAAATACATGATAAGATAGTATGGAAACTATCCAATGATGGAGAATTCTCTAACTCCTTATGCAGATCACTATTTCATACAACCAACAATCATGTGTCATGGCATAAACTATAAACTAGTATGGCACATGGATCATCATTCTAGATCTGCACATATTTTGTGGATCATTGCACATCACAAATTGCCCACCTTGGATAGGATAGGAAGATTTCAATGCCCTTACACAAACACTGTATGGAGAAACATATTGAGCTTGTGTAGTATTGAAAACTCCCCTATTACTTGGCAATAAACTTGATTGGTGCATGACCTCAAAATTCAAAGATGAAGGAGATTGATAGGTTTTCTACACTATGTTATCCTATTTTGTATATTGCATATAGGATGAAAGCAATCATAGAATATTCTCCAATGTTATCATAAATGAATCCCAATTTATAAGAACATTATAAAGTAAAGTTAGACTACGTTTTCTTTTATTAAAAGACAATCACAAATCCAACTCCAACACCATCTCCATAGAACATACTATAATTGGTTAGAAATAAGTCATATATAATTCTGATCGTTTTCAATGATTGTAATTAAGTGAGATAGTTTTAAGTGACCGTTTCACTACAATAGCTTAATAACAATATATTAATTGTGATTGATCAGTTATATTTTGTTCCAAACCTTCTTTTCATACAATGATATTTATTTACATTTTTAAAAAAAATTATATGTAAGAAAAGTGTTGTTATATTATTTTTATGATTATTTTAAAAATATAAACAAAAATAAATTCACAATAAAAATAAAAGTAAAATCAAATGTGTATAAATTTTCTATCTAGTAGTAAATCGACACATCTTAATATCGTTAAATATTTAAAAGATTAAAATAATCATAAAC
>JAOSBK010000206.1:31667159-31677592 GCA_027568895.1 Erythroxylum shatona
GGTTGTTAATAATAATTTTCTATAGCGACCATTAAAGTTGTCGCTAAAATTGTTAAGTTTGGTCGTTATATTATTATTCATGAATTGTAAGTTTTAGTGACCATCTATAGCCACCAAGTATTGATTGGCCAGTAAAAAATATACATAACTTATTTATTGCAACCAAATAATTTTTGGTTGCAAAATGTATATATTTAGCAACCATTTTACTATTGTTGCTAAGAATTGGGTTGCTGAAACCAAATTTTCTTGTAGTGATTACATACTGATCAACTAGATATCTAGTAGATGGTTGTCTATTTGTACTAGATCTTCGTAATGGGACTAGAGAATCTTCAGGTGTTGATAGTTGAATTTGAACACCATCATCATCATCTGGTTCAACTTCATTGGGAGCATCTGCATTATCAGCTTCTACCTGATCATTCTGCACTTCATCTCCAACTTGTCTAGGCACCACTATTGGAGGATTCAATCAAAAGTTTGTTGAGTCATCATTAGAGCTTGGAACTTCCTTTTCCACCTTGTTGATATCTTCAATAGTTTGATCTTCAACAAACATAGTGTCACGACTCCTGATGAGTCTTTTCTACACCGGATCATAAAGCCTATAGCCAAATTGATATCGACCATAGCCAACTAATACACACTGTCATGTTTTGACATCAAGCTTTTTCCTTTCATCTTTAGGAATATGGACAAAGGCCTTGCAACTAAAGACCCGCAAATGATCATAGGAAACATCCTTTCCTGACCACACCTTTTTTGGAACTTCGTACTGGAGAGGAACATATGGTGAACGATTTAATGCATAAACAGTTGCAAGTAAAGCTTTACCCTAAAACACCTTAGGTAACTATGAATGTGAAAGTAGACATCTGACTCTTTTCATCAAAGTTCTGCTCATCCTCTCAGCTACGCCATTCAATTGTGGTGTTTTTGGTGGTGTCACTTGATTTCAAATACCATGCTCTTTACAGTAAGCATCAAATAATCCAATGTTCTCTCCGCCATTATCTATTCGAATGCACTTTAGCTTCTTCCTAGTTTGTCTCTTAATTGAGGCATGAAATTGTTTGAACACATCTAGCACTTGATCTTTAGTCTTCAGAGTATAGGTTCACGTTTTCCTAGAATGATCATCAATAAAAGTCATAAAGTACTGTGTGTTACCAAGTGACTTTGGCAATAGTCCGCACAAATCTAAGTGAATTAGATCTAGAACATTCTTCATTCTGGATGGAGGAGAACTCTCGAAGGAAACCCTGTTTTGTTTCCCTGCTAGACAATCTACACATTTCTTCTGATGTATCTAATTTAGACCAGATAGCATATTCCTTTTTACAAGCTAAGTCATTCCTTTCTTACCAATGTGACTTAGTCTTTTATACCACTAACCAACTGTATTATCATTCTCCACTGTATTGACAACATCATTGGAGAGCTTTGTTTGCATCATATATAGTCTTGAGTACTTCTGGCCTCTAGCCACTAGTAATGAGCCCTTAGTAAGCTTCCATTTTTCGTTTCCAAAAGTATTTCAGAAACCTTCATCATCTAGTCTATTTATAGAAATCAAGTTTAGAAGTATATCCGGAATGTACCTGACATCTTTCAGCAACAGTCTTGAACCATTCTCTGTCTCTAAAGAAATATCTCCTTTGCCAACAACATTTGACAGATTTTCATTTGTCATCTTAACAACGCCATAATTTCTAAGTGTATAAAATGAGAAAAATTGTCTTTGAGATATAACATGAACAGTAGCTCCATTGTCAACTATCCAACTTATTTCTTGCGACACCAAGCTGACTAACTTTGTATCAATAATAAGGTTGAATACATCAACAATGTTACTTTGTTCATCATTACTGCTTTCTTCTTTATTCACATCTTCGCCTTTTTTCTTCTTCAACTTTTGGCAAAATTTCATGATGTAGCCCTTCTTCTTGTAGTAATGACATTTCACATTTGCATATCTATTTGACTTTTCTCTGCTCTTGTCTCTGGACTTTGGACCTTTGGATGGACTCCTTCCTCTATTTTCTATAAGCAGAACATCTGAATGTGATGAAGAGGCTGCATGCTGTGATTTACGTCTCATCTCTTCATTTAGTATACTGCTTTTAACAGATTCCATATTTAATACGCCATTTGGTGCAACATTTGTCAATGACACCTTCAAAGTCTCCCAAAACTCTGGTAATGAAGCTAGCACCATCAAAGCAATCACCTTGTCGTCAAACCTTATGCCCATTTTTGATAACTGATCAACCATCCCTTCCATATTGTTTAAATGGTCAGCTACAGAAGTATCCTTCTGATATTTTACCTGCATCAATTTTGTCAGATAAAATAATTTGTTATTGCCGGTCTTTGAAGCATACAACTGCTCCAGCTTATTCCATAACGTTCTTGCATGAGTCTCGTTACAAATGTGATTGTACACATTATCATTAACAAACTGTCGAATATAATCACACGCTCTTTCATGCTCAAACTCCCAATCTTCGTTGGACATCTCCTCCGGTTTAGTTGTCGAAAATACCGATAAATGCATCTTTGTAATCATCAAGAGATCCTTCATCTTGGTTCGCCATATACGGTAATTAATATCGTTTAAATTGATCATTTTACTCGTCTTCACCTCCATTTGCCAAATTAAGCTAAAATTGATAAAACCGACCTCAAATATGGAACCAGGACGTCAAAATTTGGCAGAAAAGATGTCTTCTAAATTTTTACCACGGGATCAGAATAGTGTCATTGGACCCTACTAGCATAGGAACTGCAGGACCCAGTAAATAGTAACTTGTGAATAGTACTCACCGGAATAGTATCGTTGGACCTCACTGGAAAAGTATCGCGGGACCCAATAAATAGTAACTTTTGAATAGTACCACGGGACCTAATTACTATTGCTGCACAGTGCGTCACCTTATAAATTTATTAAAACAACATAAAAGTACTATTCATAACCTTTTCCGTTTTACGTCAACTTTTCAAATGGATCACGCCAAAAAATTCGTTGTAATTTTGTCTTCCCAGTGACGTGCTTCTTTTCAAAAAATACCTTCAATGAAAACACAGGTCTGATACCACTTGTTGGATGCAGCGGGTGTATTTTGTGAAAAGAAAAAATAAAATAAGCAAAATGCACACAGAATATTTAATGTGGTTTACCCTTAACTTTGGGTTACGTCCACGGACAAAACTCAGAATATGTCTTCCACTATTACAAATAGTAGGCGTACAGAAATAATATCAAAATAGTGGCTCACAAGATGTTTCTCAACCTAAAAATACTAATCTCACTATTTTATCACTCACCAACTCTTTAGAAAAATATTTCCTAACTTCAGAGCATTTGATTTGCTCTGGTTTTCTCTCTCTGTTTTTCTGTTGTTTTTCTTTTGAAGTAGGGAGTTCCTTATATAGGCACTCCAATGCGGAAGACAGCTACAAATATTTATTTCAATTAATGCAGCACCGAAATCAATGCTGCAATTTATTTGTCAAATATGGTGTCCCTCCATGTGAGAGGGACCCATATCTAACATGATGTCAGTTTACATGTTTGTGACAGATTTTCTTCTTCTTCCTCCAACACCCGCACTACTTCTTCCTCCTCATCCTCCTCCGTTGCGTCAACTTCAACACAGACGCCCTCATGACTCAGTCTTTACCATTAATTACCTGCCAATAACAATACTGATTATGCTTTGCCTATTGTGAACATACACATTCCTGATGAGGCTTTCAATATTAAATTATGTCCGCAAGTCCTGTTAAATCAACAATATAGATTATAACATCATAATTTTGTAGGAAATCAATACAATTAATTAACCTTCAGATTGCAACATGCTAGATCCAATAATAAGATGAACAAATACTTGAAAATTGAGAAACAATTGAATTCATTATTGTTTTTTGTGAAGCGAAGTGACAGAGACGCAAAGGATTGACTAATGTTATTCCAAACCTTAATTAGCAAAAAACACATACAGTTCTTAATGGGGCAACTGTATTTAAGGTCGGCTAGTAGTAGGTCCTCCTATGCACTGCAAAATATGGGCTAAGCCTACCCACCATAACAAGCCCATAAACACAAGCCCAATGACATGTTAGAGAGAGAATTACTAAGCTCAATTATATGGGCATCTAATTAATCGAGACTTGTACAAAATTATGTTTATTATGCTAGTCTACAAAATTAATGATAAAATTCTATTATTTTCCCACTTGGATGGCATAAACAACATCAGTAGACAACAGAAACAAATCCCCAGATTAATATACAACAATATGTGGCCACAATAAGATGTCAAAGTAGAGCCAACAATCTCTCAATCATAAGTCCAAAATGAGGTTACAAGTATCTCAATAATATAGAGATGCCATAAATATATAAACATTTAAACATATCTGCGCAGTATATCAACAAAGTCTATGACAATAACAATAATAGCATCAATTATAAACAAAAGTCTCCAGACTGAATAACAAAATAGTCGAATATAATGTTGCTATCAAAATTAACATAAAAGGTAGATTCTCACTAATCCAAGTCATCAAAAGATCTAAATAGACCCATACGGGTTACATGACTCACAAAAGCCTTATCAATCAAGTCTTTGGTTAGAGGATCTGCCACCATAAGATCGGTGGCTATATACTCTATACGAGTCTGAAACTTCTTAACCTTCTCTTTAAAAAACATATACTTTGTATCAAAATGCTTCGAATGCTTGGAGTTCTTGCATATTTGAGAAAGCCCACCACAGCAGAGTTATCACAGTAAATGGTTAGAGGTCTGGAAACACTCTCAACAAGATGAAGCTCAGAAATGAAATTTCTCAACCATGTTGGCCATCAAGTAGCTTCGTAACAAATCACAGACTCTGCCTCCATAGTTGAAGTTGCTGTAAGTGTTTATTTAACACTTTTCCAAGATACAGCTCCTCTAGCAAGTATAAAGATATATCCTAATGTGGATTTGTGATCATCAAGGTAGCCACTATAATCAAAATCAAAATAACCTATCACCTCAAGGTGATCAAACATCCTGTAAGTGAGCATGTAATCTTTAGTACCTTGTAGATACCTCAAAACTCGTTTCACAGCTTGCCAACGACCCACACTAGGATTGCTCAAGTATCTCCCAAGTACATTAACAACAAAAGCAATATCAGGACATATACAAACTTGAGCATACATAAGACTTCCAACAGCAGAAGCATATGGAATCTTTTCCATCTCTAACTTATCTTTATCGTTTTGAGGACACTGGATATTTGAAACTTTGTCATCCTTTTAGATGGGTGCATTGCAAGGATTACAAGTCTTCATGTTGAATCTATTCAAAATCTTTTCAATATACCTTTTTTGAGACAAACTAAGAACACTATGAGATCTATCATGATGAATTTTAGAACAATAGAAGCATCGTCGAAATCTTTCATATCAAAACTAGTTGTCAACATTTGTTTAGTCTCAGAAAGAAAACCCATATCATTACTGGCTAAAAGAATGTCATCAACATAAAGATAAGAACAATGAATGTTCTCCCACTATTCTTCAAGTACATGCATTGATCAACATTATTTTCCTTGAAGCTAAGAGAGCAAACAATTTAGTCAAACTTCAAGTACCATTGTCTGAAGGCTTGTTTCAGCCCACAAATGGATTTTCTCAATTTGCATACTATATGTTCCTTACCTTTCTCAACAAAACCAGCAAGCTAATTCATGAACACATCTTCATACAAATCACCATTTAAGAAAGTAGTTTTCACATCCGTTTGATGGAGCTCCAAATCAAAATGAGCAACAAAAGCCATCAAAATATGTAATGAATCTTTAGTAGAGACCGGGAAAAAGTCTTTTTATAATCTATACCTTCCCTTTGGTTATATCCCTTTGCAAAAAGTCTGGCTTTGTACCTTTCTATCTCACCTTTAGCATTAAGTTTAGTCTTAAAGACCCATTTACACCCAACAGTCTTACATCCACTGGATAATTCCACCAAATCTCAAACGTCATTCATACTTATAGAAGTCAACTTATCTTCCATGGTTGCCAACCATTGTGAACTACGAGGACTAGAAATGGCATCCTAAAAAGAAATTGGATATGAGTCTTCAATTAAATTAAATCCATGCTCCTCCAAATAAATGTAATAGTCTTGAAATTTAGAAGACTCAGTGGAGTTAGGAATCCTTTCAAATCTCCTAAGTGAAACTACAACCACATCTGAGACTTGAGTATCAATGTCAACCTGTTGAGGAATTTCAACATCATTTCCTGGATCAACATCATCATGAATCAGAGGAGACTGAATTACCTCAAGATAAAAAACAATAGGTGTAGGAAAAATAACACGATTCTATCTGAAATCAATAACACGAGACTCATGCCTTTTATTATGTTCCATGTCCCTTTCAAAATAAACAGCTTGATCTGATTCAATGAATTTAGTAGTGTGATTGGGACAATAGAATCTTGAACCTCTTGAGCCAGTACAATAACTAATCAAATAACTTGGAATAGTTCTAGGATCAAGCTTCTTCAGCTAAGGATTATAAGTCCTTACCTCAGCCTTACAGCCCCAAATACGGAAATGCTTCAAACTAGGCTTCTTTCCTGATATAAGCTCAAAAGGAGTCTTTGGTACAGTTTTACTAGACACGTGATTGAGAACATAAATAGCAGTCCTCAAAGCATCTCTTCACAAGAACTCTAGTAAGGTGGAGTGACTAAGCATGCACCTACCTAACCATCTCTATAAGAGTACAATTTAGTCTCTCTACAATCTCATTTTGTTGAGGAGTGCCAGGCATGGTATATTGCACGTCAATTCTACAATCCTGCAAGTATCTAGCAAAAGGGCCATAGTTTCTTCTCGTTTCATCATACCGACCATAATACTTACCACCTCTATCAGATCTTAGACATTTGATCTACTTCCCAAGTTGCAGTTCAATAACCTTTTTTAATGACTTAAAAGCATCCAATGATTTAGATTTCTCTTGTAACAATTCAATCCAACCATACCGAGAAAAATCATCAATAAAGGTGATGAAGTACCTATAGCCTCCCATGGCAATAGGAGTAATGGGTCCACAAATGTCTATGTAAATTATTTGTAACGGTTCCTTCTTCCTAGTCATTTTCTCCTTTTTTACTTTAGCTGTAAACTTCCCTTTTATGCAATCAACATAAGTATCAAAATTAGAGAAGTCCAGATCATGCACAATAGTTTCCTTAATCAACCTTTCTAATCTCTCCTTAGAGATATTTCCTAACAGTTTATGTCACAACATAGAAGATTTTTTAGTAAATCTCCCACGTTTCTTTCCAACAACAGCATTATCATCATCACGTTATCGGTTAAAACTAGAAGAATTAGCCATCAGCATAAACAATTCATCACGCATAATTGTAGAACCAACAACTGCAGAATCATAGTACATTAATTATATGAAAAAATGTATCCACAACTATGTAAAATAGAAACTGAAATCAAATTCCTTCTAATAGAAGGCACATAAATAGTATCTTTCAAAAGCAAATCATGTCCACTACCCAACTTCAAGGAAATTACTCTTGTGTGCTAAACATTAATATTAAATCTATCTCCTAGTTGCACCGTCAACTCCCCTTTATTTAGTTTCTGCCTGCTTTTGAACTCCTTTCTTCTTTGCCAACCAATTCTTAAACTTCATATAGTCACACTGCCTATGCCCATGTTCATGAAAAAAGTTGTAGCTTCCATTAAAAACAGGCTTGGGTTTAGCACCAGAACTCTCACCAGGCCCAGAAGATAATACAGGTTTATCATTCCCCTTCTTCTTAAATTGAGGCTTACCTTGTTTGTTTCTATAAAATTTCTTTTTGCCACCACTCTTATGAGAAGTGTGATGAATACTATGAGACTTTACCTTCTTCATAGTAAGCTCCTCTTGAATAAGAATAGAAATCAATTCATCAATGCTCTTTTTGAGCATTGTAAGTAATCCTGAGAACGTCAAACTCAGATGAAAGAGATTCAAACACCTGTCAGATCAGATAATCCTCTCCCAGCATAACTTTCATGGCCTTCAACTTGTTATACCAGTTCACAAGCTTCATAACATACTCACGAAGACCACCCACACCATCACACTTGGTCTTAGACAGTAAAGACAAGTAATTAGACTTTTCAGTCTTATCTTCTGGAATTTTTCACCAATAGCCTTGAGATAATTTTTGTCATTATCAGTTTCTATGATGCTCTCTTTAATAGTCTTCTCTATTGTGTAGTTGATGGTCATCAAATAGACCTTGTTAGAACGAATTTATCATATTTAACTTTATCTGTAGCGGAAGTCTTAGCAGTTGGTTGTGCAGGCTCGTCCTTAATGAGAGCAACATCAACATTAGAAACCATCAAAAATAAATTTAAAGATTCAAGCCAGTCTTCATAATTGGTCCCATTCAGCTTAATCAAGGAATTCAAAGCTGGAAATTGATACAATGCAAGGAGATTTAGCAAATGTATCAAAAACTAGCAAAATTGAGCAAACAACATAGCTAGGTTCTCAAGTAATTGCAATCCTGCCTAAGGGTCCTGAATTACAACATAGATCACCTAGAACATTAATTATGTCCTAAAGCTAATATCGATAGGATACTGAAAACTTAGAGACATAATTCAATTAATTAAACAAAACATTAGAAACCATATGATAAAGACAAATCAATAGGGACAGTGCATCATTAACATAGTATCTAATGTATGCCCAATAATAACATCACAATAGCATTTTGTAATAATTGGTCTCACGATAGACAAGCTCACAATTACACAAAGTGAATGACATAGTCCAATAACATTCCCAAGATTGTCCTCATAGGTTCCAACTAGCACCACAATTACAAAATTAACCGTAGCAAGTATATAATATAACATTATATGCATAAACTACATCCAAAATTAATTTTGGTGCAAAACTACATAACACTGAGAGTACACAAGATCCCACAAGCCCAAATAATACTAAAAACAAGTACAAAAATTTTCAAGAGAAAATTCATTGAGTACAATATATATTTATGAATTTTAAAATTTAGGAAAAATAAAAATAAAATTTCTATTATTCAAAAAATTTCAGAAAAATACCATAAATTAGAATCGGGCAAATGGAGCAAACACACAAAATTTGGTACAAAACGGCCAAAGGAGGAGGCCACACGCGTCACTACCGCCCGTGGGAAAAGACCAGTCGGGTCGGGCTGTGTCTTCCTCTCCCAAAACCCTTGGAATTTGGGTCACTCGACCAGATTCGAGACCCGATTCGAAAAATGGCTATATCTTACTCAATTTTGATCCATTTTTAATGAAATTGATGTCATTAGATTCAGAATTTGACGATTTATCAAACCCCCTAATCAATTGCATGAAAAAGGCTACTAAAAAGGTTCAGAAAAAATTAACAGGAACGAGTTTAAAAGTGACGGTTTTCAGTTTGGTTTAGATTTTTTAAAGATCAAACCGAAAATTCAACATACTTACCACACGATTTGACACCAAATCGAAACAAATCAACAACAAAACAGATTTCACAAAAATCAACAAAATGGATTTCAAAATTAACAAATTAACAAAACCGGAAACCCCAAATTCAATGAAAATAAACATCTTGAAAATTGCCCAAAATTAGCAGTCACAATTAGGGTTAACACTGCTCTAATACCAATTGTAGGAAATTAAATACGAAATCACATATTAATTTCATAATTAATCCATACAATTAATTAACCCTAGGATTGCAACATGCTAGATTCAATAATTAGATGAAAAAAATACCTAGAAATTGAGAAACAATTGAATTCATTGTTGTTTTCTGTGAAGCGAAGTGACAGAGACGCAAATGATTGACTATTGCTATTCCAAACCTTAATTAGCAAAAAAAAACACATATAGTTCTCAATGGGGAGATCATATTTAAGGTCAGCTAGCAGTAAGGCTTTCTGTACACTGCAAAACATGGATCAAGCCTACCCATTATAGCAAGCCCATGAACACAAGCCCAATGACACGTTAGAGAGATAATTAATAAATCCAATTATATTTACATCTAATTAATCGTATCAATCAAATTCAACAATGTCTATCAAATATAGGCATGAAATAGATTTACTTGACAGATATGCAGTTTGGGAAGTTCCTCTCTTGCAAAACACAACATAAAATGTTAGAAGTCCAATCATCTGAGAAGCTAGGGTTAGGAAAATTCATTAGAATACTTTGCATTTGAATCCAACACCAAAGTTGAAGTTGTGAAACGCAACGTAGTAAGTGTTTTGCCGTGAGCCAAGGATCTTACTTTAACCCGACCAACTTCTTCAGAAATAGGGTCCACTAGCAAGTCTTCTTTAACCTCACCATAC
>JAOSBK010000206.1:31686981-31703511 GCA_027568895.1 Erythroxylum shatona
GTTCTATAATCAAGGGCATAAAGGTCTCAAAAAATTCTTTTGTCCAATATAAGTTTCAATTCCCTCCTTTGATAAATAAGGAAAACAAACAAGGAAAAGAAAATCTCATTTCTCTTCCATTCTTTTCTTCTCTTTTCCCCTCAATATTTCCTTTCCTTTCCTTTGTGCAAATAAGGATCCAAACAGAGGCTTAGTCTAAGAGATCTATATTCTCGGTTGTGAATGCTTGGGCGAAAGCTCAATGGAGAAGAAAAGGGCTTAAAAAGTCATGCTTCGTGAAGATGGAACGATTTTGTTTAAGTTCAATGATGGGTCTAACCTTACAAAGATTATGGAACAGGAGCCCTGACACATTATTAACCAACCCATTTTTCTTCAACAATGGTGACCTAGACTAGAGTTTGATAAGGGAGAGATTGAAGTTCTACCAATGTGGGTGCAGTTCCATAATCTTCCAATGAAGCTATGGACAATAAAGGGACTCCGCTGCCTAGCAAGCTCATTGCAAAAATCCATATGCATGGGCACATAAACTGCAACATGGAGTGTATCTATTATGCGAAAATGTGAACTGAAATCCAAAGGAATTCTCCTCCTCATGACAATTTATCAATTTTAAGGCTAGGAGAGACTGGTGAATTGGAAAAGGCAGAGGTTCATATCTCCTATCCTTGGAAGCCAAATGATTCTACTAAAAAATGGATTCCTACTGGAAGAAAATTTAACACGAGGTGGCATGAAGAACTTATAACTGTTGAGAACAATGTGCCATCAAGTAGTCCAAAGGCAATAAAAGAAGCTAGACAAATATTAGATTCATATTTTGATGGATTATCAACTTCAAGTTGCTCAATGAGATCAACCAAGTAGTCCAACTTGAAGCTACACATATTGAAGTCTGAGAGGAGCTTACCTTACCGGTAAATGTGCCCAACTCTTTACCAGTTGAATTAGAGTCAACTAGAGCTAAAGAAGTTTCAGATGGTAATGTAGAGACATGGGTGAGTCCTAAAATGAGCCCACTATAATTGAAGATGGTTCAGAAGGCAAAGCCGAGACAAGGGTGAGTCTTGAAACCTCGAGCTCCTACATTGTTTTATCCAATTATATGCAAAAGGTCATAACTTGCAAAGGAAAATTTTCTACCCTAAAGCTCTTATTTTTAGGATATTTGTTCTATTTGCAATGCTTAAAAGAGGTGTTACACTTCTTTTATTCCCCATTAGCTTAGTTGATAAAAAAAACAACAAACTTATTATCATTTGGTTTATAATAACATGCATAAATTAGAAGTGGTTTAATATAAATACACGATAGCCTTTTCACTTAGCTGCATTTTTAGCAAGGTACACTGGCCAATAAAATTACAGCTATTAAAGCTATTGATGAATCTTCTAGTTGGTCTAGACTTCAAAAATTTGATGTCGTTAGGAGGAAAATATATCCCAATTTAACTTTTAAGAATCAAAGTGTTAGTACATACATTAGCTGTTGAATCTCCTAATATGAATAAAGTTGGTAGTTTTGCTTTACATAAGCTTTGTAAAGTACAATAATGGCTAAGCTTAGAACTATAAGAAGGGAAGACTGTTGTTGATCTTTGTAATGTTAATCTTATTAAATGAATACTATGCTTGAAACTTGTTTCAAATCCTTAAACTCAATAAACAATTTATAAGCAACTTAACTTTACAAACAATAGACATCATATCTTAAGAATAATTCGCAACTTATCAACACTACTAAAAATAGTTGCTACCAACTTTAAACTAAAAGGAGGCTACACTTTACATTCGATTAATTCTATCCTCATTTTGTGGTTGATATAAAATTTCACTTAAAACCAACAAAAAAACAACCAAATGAAGAAAGAATCAAAATATAACCATCATAAAACATTAAAAAAAAACATGTCTAAATAGTAATTTTCTTCTCAATGTATACAACATTACTAGGAACTATGTTTCTTAGTAGTAAGAGCATCTTCTTTTAGTAGTAAGAGCATCTTGTTTACCTTTTGCAACTAAGACTCCTTTAGGTTTATGAGGCTCTATAATATCTATACTCCCACCTTTCATTCCATTATGAACACCCTAGCCTCATCCTCCTCCATGTCATCACTCTTTATGACCTTTGCCTCTACCTTTTTCTTCATCATTAGCTCTTCTTCCTTTAAACCTACCTCTGCCACCATGGCCTGGATCAAGCAATCATTTGACAATAGAGTAAGTTAATGAAACTTGAGATTACAAAATACGTAGAGCGAAGAAGAGAGGCGAAGTGGAGTCTTGTCAAGGATTCTGACTAGGGGATACTTTATAGCGAGAGTTTTAGGAGTTTAGATCTTATGTCTAACGTTATTTTTTCTAGTTAAAAACATCATCGTTTCTGTTTAAATTTTAAGCGACCAGATCAATCACTAATAGCTGTCACGGTGTGACACTTAAAACATGCCAGTTATTTTTTTATTTTTTATTTTTTATCATTTTAATTTTAATTATACTACTGTTAGTTTAATGAAAAATAAATTAAATTTTAATTTTAATTATGCTACTATTAATTTTATAAAAATTAAAATTAAAATAAAATAAAATAATAAAAACAAAAACAAAACAAACAATTTAGTTTGAATTTGTGTGTGACACATTTTCTTTTTAAATTTTTTTTTATAGAAAATACTTGTGAAATGCAAATAAATTATACAATATATTATATATGTGGAATAATTTATTTTTATTTCAACAACTTGTTTTAATTGATTAATTTATTAAAATTGTTTAATTAATTTATAAATTATAGAATTTTATACAAAAACACCAAACAACAAATTTTACCAAACATCTTTAATAAACAATTACTTTAGCAAACATCTATAATAAACAGTTGATTATCCGTTAGTCAAATCAGCTGATATAATCAAATATCAGCTAACCGCTGATAGAATCAGCTATGAGCTAATGCAATCAACTGATTGCCAAATAGGCGTAACCGCTGATAGTTGATTATATCATCTGATTTGACGAGTAAATAACATCAGCTGTTTATTAAAGATATTTGGTAAAATTAATTGTTTAGTATTATCTGTCTTTGTATAAAATGACTTATAAGAGCACGACTTTAAAAAAATTTTAAGCACATGAGTATTATATCTTTTTGAATAATTTCTTAAGAATTTATATTTTAAATATTTATCTTTAAAAAAACTATGTTCGTAAATCTAATTAAAAACATAGAACATATAATAATTAAAATTGATCAAATTTTAAATTTAATTTAAATTTTCTATAATTTATAAATTAATTAAACAATTTTAGTAAATTAATCAGTTAAAATAAGTTGTTGAAATCAAAATAAATTGTTCCACATATATAATATATTGTATAATTATTTGCGTTTCATAAGCATTCTCTGTAAAAAAAAACTTTATCATAAATATACAAGATGTTTAATGTTGTATTAATATGTATGCATGCTAATATAATAATGGATGCTAACATAATAATAAAAAAAATTAATCAATTTTTAATTTAATTTAATATTTTTCTATAATTTATAAATTAATGAAACCATTTTTAAAATTTAAATTTTTATCTTATAAATTTTATTTAAAAATTAAACACGTGTATGTCACATTTTTATTTTTTCATTATTTTAATTTTAATTTTTAAATAAAAATTTTAAGATAAGAAATTAAAATTTAAAAATTGTGTCACGGGCGTGACACTTAAATCACGCTTGTGATAGATATTTTGATTATTTTTTTATTATTTTAATTTTAATTTTTAAATAAAGTTTTAAGATAAAAATTTAAAATTTAGGAATTAATTAATTTATTAAAATTGTTTAATTAATTTATAAATTATAGAAAATATTAAGTTAAATTTAAAAATTAATTAATTTTATTATTATTATTATATTAGAAGAAAATAAGTCTTCAAATAGAACGATGTCATCTTTTGAATTGGACAGAGTTAAACAGGATAATATCAAACAGAGGATTTGAAATCGAGTTTTAGGCTTTAAGTTTTTAGCATGTCCTTTTTTAAGATTGAACTATTAACAAGACAAGGTTATATAAATGGAAATTATTTTTGAGATTTCCAAATTAAAAAAATACAATGAGGATCACAAAATCCTTTGAGTCTAATAACAAAAGTTGCACCAAGAAACTTGTTGCTACATTAACACTACATTTGCTTATAATATAGTCTGGTACTAAGTTCGGTACAGTATCTGTAACATTACTTATAATAATAACATAACTTTTATTATTTCTACTTTTACAATATTTACTCACACCAAAACATAGAGAAGTGCATACAATTTGTCCATACAAAGATTTAAGGGGGGGAAAAGAAGTAAAAGGCAAAGCCTAAGATGATTAAATGTACTAAGAATGGAAGTTTTTGATAGCTTGATCCACCAATAACCAGTAAACCTGGGTCAAAACATTCAAAAGTAGCCAACCACATCAGCAATTAATGGCTTGTTTTAAGAAAACCATGGTTACTGGTATGTCTAATTAATGTAGTGGTGGTAGACTGCAAAATCCCCTAACTCGGTGCTTAAAGAATAACCAGTTAATAATAATACGTCATCCGATAGATGTGCATCTACTTCTGGCAAGGGGAGCATTATGTTGAAATGTTCTGCGTCCACTGGCCGGGGAAACCAGTAATTGTAGACTAAATGCCTGAACCGATGTAAGCACCTAAGAAACTTTTTGCCTCCGTTTGAAGGCATCTGTGCCTTCTTGTGATTAACAGCTAGAGGATCTGTGATTCTGAAAAGGAATGCAGTGCTAAAACCAGCTAAGGAAACTGTATGACGTCCACGGAAAGATGAAAGCATGCTCATAATGGGAAAGTTCCCAAGTCCTGGCCTTGCCTTGTGAGAAGTATCTTCCTTTCACCAATCCATTCAAGCCTGTAAGAGAGGTCTAGATTATGGATTAGAAGTTTCAAACTGTCTGTGTAACTCAACCCCTTAGCGTTCTCCTACATAAAAGAGGATGAAGGTATTATTTATCATAAAACCATTATGAGGTGCTTCTGAATAGAAGTTATCAAACGGATGCACGTTTAGAAAGATTTCAGCCAAACCCCTACGGAGAGCAATGTAAAATTCACATGCAGTACCCATTAAATCAAAATTAGTGAGCTCACTCAAAACTGTTATTCATGGCACTGGTACTAATCAAGCGAGTCACTTTTGAGGACAAGCAAATATAATCGATAGGTGTTTCATCGTCTAATAAAGCAAGATGAAACAATACAAAGCAAATATCCACGTTAGCTAGTTTAGATGATCGCATATGCATGTTTTCTTCATGATATTTTCGATATTGCACAATCAGGTTCCTTCTAAAACTTTTCCAGATTGTCTTCCGAATGCCTAGCCCTTACCACAACTCAACTTCAATTCATCACTTACCTAGCATCCCAAAGAACCTACCATAAAAAAGCACTTTCAACTTGCATGCATTTGTTACAAGGCATTGATTTTTTTTTCATTTTCAGAGAGTACTAAAAGAACCTAAACTTCCTATACCCATCAGTAAACCATGATCTAATAGAATCAACATTTCAAATTCATCCCTCCAACTCTACTAAATACAAGGACAGCGCCCAACTCTTTTTCTTTGGTTAAAGCTTCAGTTCTATCATGCTACTATATAGATCATTCACAATTAACCAGTCAAAGCTTCAAAACATCCCAAAGCCAATTTTGTTTGGCCGCAAAATATGTACAATAAAGACACTGCTCCAGGCAAGTACAGAAAACTACCTGCAAACTGGCCTGCCTATCTTGTCCCAAAATGCTTGCCATTATGCTGGATCTAGACGAATTGGGGGAGAATCCTTCCCATGGAGGCACAAATATCAATTTGGTGCACTGGACAGGAACAAGGTTCCGGCTCAGTTTCTCCCACCACACTGATCCCAGTGACCACCATCTGATCATCAGTCCATATTCGGAAAAAGCAACTAGACCCTGTAATGTAATTGGACAAATCTAGTCAACTGCAGAAAGATGCTCTGAAGTCACCCAAATGTTAATCCTCCAGACTAACTAAATAGTAATTATGGAAACACAAGTTGCATGGAAAGTCAATAGCAGCTTGAAGTAAAAGAATACACGGTAAGCACATTACGAAACACAAAATAAGCAGTACCAATCAACAATACCTCTATATTTGAAACAGACAAAAAGTGGTATGATCTTTCGTCATAAACAGCAGAATAAGTCGTGTTTGTTCTCAAAAATAATATCATAAACATATCTTTCCCACCTCAATGAGAATCCATAATGATTTCATATGTTTCCTGACTTATTATCATCATCCTTTCTTTATTGTAAAAGCTTAAGATTAAAATTTTCCTTTCACAGGCTGAAAGTTTGTACGTTTAGATCAATATTGACAAACGACTACCAATAATATTTGTTCCAGCATATTTCCCATACACAAGCAAAGGCGCATGGAATGACCACACTCTAGTTAAACCATCCACATCCCTTTAATATTAAATCTTTTTTTTTTAATTAGCTTAAGATATTGTCAAAATGCATCTACAAACGGTTCGAAACACCAGTATGAATATGTTGATGATGATGTGGCATCAATGTCATGGCTTTATGTTGTGCCAACACAAGCCATGCATATGACACATTGGCATTTGAATATTTTATCTCATATCAACAAAAATATAGCTCCTAAACCTTTCAATTTTTTACAATCAAGTCATAGATTTTTCTAATCAACCAATTCATAAATATTTAAATTCCACAATCTTTAAAAGTAAAACTTTATGATGATTTTTCATATTAATCACCCATTTTTTTCTCGACATCGTGCCCAAATAAATCTTGAACAAATATACGGCTAGTGGCTACAACTGAGTTTCAAATAAAAACGAGGTTTTAAGCAAATCCTTTATCAGCACTCAAATATTTGTGGAGCCTTATGCTTGCAGATGACCCAAAAAGCATTTGAGATTTAATAACATGAATAAAATGTGCAAACTCAGAAACTTTAACTGTTAGGTAAGAACCAAAACTGGATCATGCATTGATATATATCCTCTGGGCACCATAAATCAACCGTATGCTCAATCTGAAGTCACTTATTAACAAAGATGGCAGTTGCATGACTTTAAATTCAAGACCTCTTAGTCATAAAGGACAAGATACCATGTTAACAAACCATTGAACCTAGTAGCTTAAACAATCGAGCAAGATTCAGAGTTGAATTTAAACAGTAATTCCATTAGAAACACTATCAAAATATTTTTAACTTAATTGAGAAGTTTAAAGGTTTATAACTATTTTTATCATCATAAGAAATAACAAAAAAGTTGGCATGTCATCCTGATAGAACAACTTATGATGCATCGGCAAACAATGTGTCTCATTATCCTAAAATCGGGGAAAAAAAATTTTGAACTACTACACCAGAGGTTTAATTCAGACTTACCAATTGTTTTCGGTTGTAAGAGATTACAGTTTGTCATATCTTTAAACTATGTACAAGGGAATCCTATTTATAATGTTTTAGAGAAATAACTAATGTACGGAAATTAGGTTTCCTGATAGTACTTAAGACTTATAATCATCCTATACAGGACAGCTCATTCTTAGCATCCTTCAACATTTTCTGATCTCTCCACTAATATGAAGTGAAATGTGCATAAACATACGAGATAGTGTTAAAAAATATTTTACAAGAATGAAGCTATATCCCTGTGAGGCATGAGAACAAGAATGGATACCTCTCCATCTGGGGAAAAGCTCAGAGCAGAAATCACTGTTGCCATTGTTGCTTCTGAAGCTCCTGGAAGCAAATTTGGAAGTCCAGGTGGTGCACTTGCATCTAAAATCTTAACTTTCATCACACTATATGAGCAAACAATCATAAATTAAGATGAAACTCATCATATCTGCACTCATAGCACATATAACATGAATCATAAGCAAGATGTGAGATAGTATTACAAACATAAGCAGCAGATTGGAATTGGAAGTTCATATAAACCGAAACCAGGTAACAAATTTCTACTATAACCTTCTTCATTACCAATATTACTAAATCTCACAAACTCTACTTTCTGCAGAGTTGTAAACTATAGAGAAACAGAACTTTTAGATGGTGTATATAGTATAATGTTATAAGATAGCGATAAAATCATTATTCCATTACATCATTGATTCTTTGTTTGGTTGAGCATAAAAGCTGTAATGCAATGGTCATGACTGCATAACTATTTTGTTATATGTGTGTTTAGGAGGTTGGAGAGTTCAAATGAAAATTTCAGAGAAAAATCATACATGTTCCTGTTTCGCATAATCTACAGGGGCTCTCTTCAAGAGTCATTCAGTTAAAGATGAAAATATATTTACAAAATCTATGAGTTTGAGATTTATTTCTTTGTTTTTCCTTCAGGAGGAAAGGAATTTGGAGGGAGAGTGGAGACTGATTTCTCCAAATACACATCCTTGTCTTCAGAAATTAACACAAAGTTGAGAGCAACTTCAATCCATTAGCAACAAATAAGAGCTTGAATTCCTAGTAATATTCACACAAGATACCACTCAAATTAAAAAAGAAAAGTGTACACTCATCCACATTCTCTAAAAATTGGTATACACTGTCATACATTAAACAGCAGAAACCTTAATTCCATTGTGAGGATCCTTCAGTTTAACAACTAAATGTTCAGAAATGAAGTTCAGGCTGGGCCTGCTAGGAAGAGCAATGAATCATAGTATGGTTTGACCCAGTGGGCATTCCAGGTCAAAAGGGAAATTAAAGGCCTCTTAACATATGATTCGAGTAGAGAATATAATGGTTTTCATGTTTCAGCTACCATCTACCACACTCGAAGAAACTTGAACTGAGGTAACCATGAAGACACAAAGTAAACAATTGTTATTATTACAAGCCCACAAAAGCTAATGAGAAACACCATTTTGCTTCACATCAAATTATATGAGCATGGATTTCAATTATTGCCTGGTTCAGATAAGCCATCCAAAATCAGTCTGTGAAGTTGGAAGATCATTCTTCAGACATATATCTCAAAATACCCCTTTTCATTAGCCTTCCTTAAAAGTAAATAAAGGGACTATGGAACTTTCTGCTGGCTGAGCTGAGACAGTTACTAAAAAGGCTAAAGAATAACTACAACACATATTCATCTCTCCAGCTATGGGAGTTATGAAATCCAAGAATAATGCAAATTTAACAAATTCAACTCTCAGAGGCATTATTGGTTGACTCCATAGCATCTTTTCAAAATTATAAAGTATTGCTTTAAACCGAAAAGCTCTATCGTATTAATTAATACCTTTGCAAGTCATACACTGAAATGCTAGCATTATCAATCTCTCCAACTGCATCCCCAACCGCCAGTTTGGTAGAAGAATTACTCAGAGCTACCATAGGAAACACATGCACAACTTCCTTCAGAGCTATCATTGAACTCTTAAGGCAAGTTTTACGCATGACTATATTGCTAGGGTCCATGGTGTGTAGAATAAAGTTAACCACCTGCAGGTCTGTCCACAAGTCATATGAAAATTTATAGTATTGAAATGATTTGTCTTGTTATCTGCATGAAGGTCTCAGGCAATTGGAATTAGTTATACTAACCTTATCAAGGTACTGAACTAAGGATCTAGGAGAACTTCGCACAACCCTGATGAGAGTAGTGAGGGCTGTCAAATGAACAGGAGAATCAGATGCTGTAGACCATATTTGTCTCTCTATAACATTTAAAAACCCCAGTATATCAGCCATTGCTAAACTTGGAAGAAGAATGTCAACCAAAGTTTCCCGAATTGAAGGTGGTCTAGCTGGAGAGTGTCCTGCTGATGAACCACTTACAACTTCAATTTGGAAGAATATATCCCCAATCAGGCGAGGTATTTCAGAACTACAACATGCTATCCACGTGCTTTCCATACCTTCTGCAAGGAGCTCTGCTGCTGTTGAACTATATCTTTCATTCATGGCCATAACCAACTTAATCAAGGGCTGTATTACTAGAGCTGCAAGACTTTTTTTCACAAGGCTAGGATACCAAACAGCTAGTGCTGCTGCAACAATAATATGAGATGTCATGGCATCTTGGCTCGTCCCTCCTACACATGAAATCCAATCTTGCACTTCAAATGACTCCAGCCATGCAAGTATTTCAGATTCTTCTGGCTGAGTGGCCTTTTTTGTCTCACACAAGTCATCAGAAGATATTTTGATATGAGAGATTTCATGTGGTTCAGGTGACACATCAGAAGCCACATGATTTGCTGAAGCTACTTCTTTTGAGCGTACATCTCTCTCTCTTCCAATTCCACTCAAAGATCTCATGAGATTTACATGGTCTTCTGCATTTTCACCACATAAAAGAAGTGGTACAGCTCGTGAAGCGGAGCAGTGAAAAAGAGTCCGTGCAGCCATGCGTACATGTTCACTTTCATCTTGCCAAAAACTTACCAAGAGCTGTTTAACAAAAAAAAATGATTCTCTGGTTAAAAATATATTTACAAAGTACTTAAAACAGTTGAACAATAGTATAAGTTCTAAGAATTCAGAAAACAATAACCAACAGTCTATTGGCATCAGATCATTCTGCTCAAAAATTGATTTCACATAAAAACAGAAGTTAGTTAACGCATCAAAATGAATAATATAAGAAGTAACCTGGAGCAAATGCGGCTTCATGTCTGGAATTCTGTCAGCCAAATACCGAGTATAGAATGCTGATAAAGCACTGCAGGTATAACCATTAGATGGAACTAAGTAGATTTAAGTAAAAATGAACATTACTTTCAAAAACGTAAGACAAAAGGGATGTACATATGCTTCCCAGCAGCAATTCAAGGGCAACAGAGTATATTAGACACTACCAAACAGCAAGTTGCGTAAAAGCAACAGAAACGAAAAATCTTACAGACCACGGTGAAGTTAAACCAACAAACAATAGTTGGTTTGCAAACCACAAAGAGATAATCATAGATCCTATTTGTTTATTTGTAATGTAACATGACATAATATATTTGTCCTCTGTTAGGGAATCCAAATAATAAAAAAGCCTCAAGTTGCATTCCATATCAGCAAGGAGCAAAAAAAATCATGTACCATAATAAATAAAAGGGTAAAGCTTGTCAGAAGAATTAAGTACAACTTAGAATCTGCATCCCCATTTTCATACATCAAAATTCCATTACAAAGTCCAGTGAAATTTTTGTTTGCAATAAACCTACTAGATTGACCTAAGAGAGACTTGAACAATCTCAAAATTTTAAAAGTTCTTGGAAAGAAATTTTGGAGATTAGTTAAAGAATTACGATAACTTCATGCAGCAATTGTTTTAGTAGCCAGAATAATACCTGCTAGCAACTGAAGTGGAATGAGACAAGCTAAGCATGCATTGAGCAATGGACACCATTGTTAGACTTCTCATAGCGGAAAACTCTGATGATGATTTCCACAACTGAAATGAGTTTTTAGTGACTTAGGAAAGTTGAAAAAATCAAATAAGAAAAGAAAAAGGCCAAAGAAAGAATAACAAAGCTTCCATTATTACCTCAAGGTTGGCACTTAAGTAAGGAAATGTCAAAGTTAAAGACCCTTTGTCACCTTGCAATCCAGAACTGACTATAAGATTTCCTGGCCTCTGAACTTTTATGTCTGCCATTAGCAATTTATCAAGTTCATTGTCAATATTCCAAAAGTGCAAAAATGACAAGCTAAACCGGAGTAGACATTCTTTTAATTCCTTCATCCAGTCATTATCCTCTAAATGGTCAGATGGAATTTTATTTTTATCAGGACCATCACCATTGGCCATATGGTGGGGACTTGAGGTGCTGGTCTCCTGTTCCTTCATATTGGTATCCTGTTGTTTGTCATTGCCATTTGTCAAAGATTCAATGTCATTGTAAGAACACACCAATGAAGCAAGGTCAAAACTTAGACTAGTAATCCCTGGGAATGGAGTAGTGCATCTGATAGGATGCTTGTTGGTTTGCATGATGACTGATCTCGAAAGAGAATGGCTCACAAAACTTCCTTTCTTAACTTGTGATTGGGGAGTGGCACTCTGCATTATCTTAGTCCTACGTGATGTCATGTTTGGGGAGATAACCCTATTGTCCAGATTTCCTTTCTGAAAATGTGAAAAGCTTCCATCTTCGATTATTGGAAGACGTAATGAGGAGACTGAAGTATTCGCATTTGATATAGAGCCAGATATAGAATTGGCACCAATGCTTTTACAGAAATGATCCAACATAGAATGAGAAGCTGTCCCACGAAGGACCCGCTCTCGAGCACCTGTCTTTACATCCCAAATGTACAGAACATCAACAACATCGGAGGTTGTTGAATTGTTTCTGCATAGGCATGCAATATAACCTCTTCTTCCATCCCAAACAACTTTCTCAGGATAGCTCGGGTGTCCAGGAAACATTCTTTCCACCTGTAAAGTTTCAAGCGAAGCAAGAGTGACACATGAATCCTCCCCAACAGAGAGAAAGCAATCATTCCAAGGATGTTCGGTCCAGGCTGGAGGAAAGATTATTTGACAAACTGGAGCAACATGTTGGTGCATTACTTTGATAAGATTTCCTGTGTCAAGATCCCAGATGCATATTGTGCAGTCCATGCTTCCAGAAACTAAAACATGAATAAAACTCCATCCTTTATCAGCACTTAGCATCCGATGTGCTGCCAGACAAAGTACAGGACCAGTGTGCCCTCGAAGATACTGTCTTGATGCATGAGAATCTACCTTGTTGCGTGGACCTCCACCCTGGGAGTTTGGTCCCAGAAGCACATCAAAATATAAAACCTCTATTTCTCCGCTGAAAAATCCATAAACAACAGCATAAGGAACAAAATGACTTTCAGAGATGATCATGGAAGAAGATACAGTTTGTCCTTGATGGACAGAACTGTAAATTTGGGAATCACTGTGCTTATTACACTCCTTTTCTGAACTTGCAGTAGAACTTCCACAAAGAGTTATCATTCTGCCATTCTCATTATTACATTCAGGAAGCAACTTCGAGTGTGAGATCCAGTCAACAAAAGAATCACTTCGTCCAACCATTTTGCATTCAAGGGACAACTGTCTCTGGTTATTATCTCTCTGATGTAGCGACCAGATTGACACATCAGGTTTCCACCGTAATGGCTCTTCAAGACCAAAGCAAACTGATTCAATTCTAAGTACATAACCTTTCAACTGAATGAAAGCAACTGGGATTTTCATGTCAACAGGATATGAAACAGCTGGAATTTCACAGAGGTTGTCATAATTAAATTTACCATTTATAAATGATATGAAATACAACTTTGCAGAGCCAACACTGTTCCAAACAACAAAACTCTCACAAACATTGTCATAGCCTTCAGGGATATTTTGCATATGAACAGAATCACTACTTTCCAGAAAGATCCCACCCAATAGGTTTGATTGAGTAAAATTTTTGGAAAAGGAAATTTCCCCAATTGTAGCATCGCTAGTCAATAGCCTAAAGATACAGTGATTCTTAAACACAAGAGCAATTAGGTCTCCATGGGTTGCTACAAACATGACCTGACCCCCTTCATTCAAACCATTTCCCCACAGAGACACATCCGACTGAGAATTCTTATGCAATCCACTCCCACCATCACCATCTGGGTTTGATTCCTTTAAAATCTGAACCAACTGTACTCTACCAAAAGAATCAGCCATAAAAACAGAATGCTTCTCGCCATCCTCACCCACCAATACTACATCCATAAACTTCATAGGACCAATTGATAAATTACCATGAAAAACAGTTTGTACAATTGCAAGACTATATGTATCTACAATTATGACAGTGCACCTTGGAGGCTTTCCATGCTGAGCTTCTTTATCCAAAGAAGAATCAATAGAATCATGATCATGCAGATGCACAGGGTCAACAAAACAACATCCAATACAAACATATCGAGGACTCATTGGCAAGGTACAAATGATGGAAGGACTTCCAACCCATGGAGGCAGCTTTCTCCTCCGTCTGCAATGCCCACTGCCTCTACTCCAGATGCACAGCACTCCATCCACGCATGAACTAATCAGTGCACCATACGTGTCAGATCGTGAGCTTGTAGCACCATTGCTTAAATCCTCTATTTTCTCATCTCCTGAATTCCCTATAGGGTAACAGATACTGAGGTCTGCTATAGGCGCCGCATGACCACACAACATAGCAACTGGTTTTATTTCCTGTTAAATTTTAACCATTTCATTAATCACCAAGTAAATTTGCATTGAAGCACTTAAATTGATTCATTCTAGAAACAGAAATCACTCATATCAACCAACAGCGAGAGGATCATTAATCAGTGCAAATTATCTGAGGAATTGTCCCAATCTCATTAAGAACACCATTAACTAAAATTATTATAAAAAATCATCAAACCAAAGTTAAGAACTAAAATCAAGTACATGAAGGAAACACTCAGAAAGAATAGAGAACAGAATTAATAAATGCTAACAGATTTGAATTGAAGAGCCAAAAAGCAGCGCTAAACTAAGCCACTGACCGTGCTAGAGTCGAAAGAAGAGAGGTTCCACCAGAAAATGGAGCCATCGGATCCGCCAGTGTAGAGGGTGGGTGGGTGGTTTAGTGCTGCGGTAGCAGTAACTCTATGAGAAGGAGGAGTACCAGACCATATACACGCCACAGATCGGCACTTCATAGCTAATCAGTTAGTTCATCGTCGAACGAGCGAGTAACCCATGTGGCTTCTGCACATACGGCAAACTGAATGAGCAAGTGGATCGCGTCGAAGAAGAGTAGAATAGATTAAATTTCTTTAAATTAATTAATTAAAAGAGACTATTATTTTTCTTTATAGAATCTAACTATATATTTAATCATTGAAAATTAAGTTTATATTTAATATTTTAATTTATTAAATACTATAATAAATTAATTAAAATAAAATTATTATATTTACATTAGTTTAATGAATTGAATTACATTAAAAACCATTTTTATATAAATAAATAAATAATCGAGCAACTTTTTTTTTATCTATCCTAAACTTAAAAATCAAAACTCCCCTAATCATACAAGTTTCTATAGAACAATCGATAGATACAACCTGTGAATAAAGGTTAGGAAATTGGTTAACAAACTTAATTTAAAATAAAATATCTTAAACTATTTTATTAATCTCTAGTTATCATTCTTAATGTTGTGCTGGATACAAAACACATCAGCTGCATCTAACAGCTACTGCTCTATTTACCCTAAGTTCATTTTAAAGCTTCTAAATTCCGTTAATTGCAATACATCTGTGATGTTACAAACTCCAATCGTCATTCCTATCTTGTTAAATGTTGTCTTCAGGTGTATATATATGCATATATATGCATATATATAAAGCAAACACTAAACTAAGCATTATGTGCACAATTTGTGACTTATTCAAGAAACTTTTTGAATATGCCTAGTATCTCGTTCGAGATAATTGTACAAGAAAACAATCGGGAGACAACATATTCTATCTCATTATTGTCTATTATTGACTAGGAATTACAATAGAGAAAAAGCAAGGATTAGATCAAATATAAAAAAAAGGATAAAATTGGATTAGTTGTCGCCCATTCAAAGAAAACGGAGAGATGAATTGATATCTTTTTTTATTGGATTATTGGATTTGGATTCATCGGGACTAATGGGGTTAATTGAACCCAAGTTTCTTATATCAATTGGTGACAATTTTATAAATTTTATTATACTTCTTGGCTCTTATTTTCAGATTTTATGCTTAATTTAACTCTCGAGTGTTTACCTTTCATTTATGTATACCAAGATTCTTCTAGTGTACTAATATAGGTTAACCTAAGAAACAAGGTTTTGATGGTTGAGTAAACACAAGCAAAGAACAAAGCTAAGTTATAAAGCTTGGGAGGTTAAAATTAGGAAGACTAAGGGTGCTAAGAAATGAGCCAACAACATCTCAGACGCTCATATAGATGACGACAACATGGTAGAGATCAAGCCTCATCATATGGATCATCCATCAGAACCATACATCATCGAGAAAGTATTACCAAATGGAGATTATTACACCAGTTAATTTTTTGAAAACATCTCACATGGACAAGGCAAGTACTTATGGATAGATGGTTGCATGCACATAGGAGGGTGGTGCAGAGGTAAAATGAGTGGACAAGGAAGGTTTAGCTGGCCGTCTAAAGCTACTTATGGAGGAGACTTCAAGACTAGATCTGCTGTTTGGAATTTAAGCAGGATCTAATGGTGATACTTAGTATGAAGAGTTTCGCTAATGGTGATAGTATGATGGTGAATGGCATAAAGGGTTGTAGATGTTGATTTATGCCCCACAACTAATTGATTTAGTTGTAGTTTAGTGACAAATTATTTAAAGGCATTCTTTATCTTGTACATGTTTAGATGTATATGATAAAGTTCATGGGATAATTATACATTGCAAATGAAATTATAATGAGATTATAATTA
>JAOSBK010000206.1:31703611-31717313 GCA_027568895.1 Erythroxylum shatona
AAGGATTTGGATACAAGAAGAAGGAGAGGATAGCGCAGCGAGGATTTAAAGCTGTAGCAAAGGAGTTGGTAATACTCCTCATCTTGTTTGTATTTTATTATCGTTATACCTTATCATGTATGGATTAGCACGATGATTTGGATTTGTTGCTTCCGCTGTAAGTAATGATTTCTTAAAAGTTTTGAAATCTATCGTTTCTCCAAATATAACATACTTTGTTTTTCCGATCGAACAATTATATGTACAGAAACATCTTGGATATATATGAATATAAAGATCATTAAACTTTGAAGTAACTGTTGAGTTAAGAGAATTGAATACGAGGTTGAGGCAATGGATATAAGTACTGAAAAATTATAATTGTACAAATGAGTACTATACTGATAAAGCTAGTGTTGTAATCATATGCATTGAATAGAAAATTCAATAGCAGTGTATCAAAAATTTAGATAGAGGTTATTAAATCTAGTGCAATAAAGAGTACAGAATGGAGTTGAATTTGTGGAAAAATGAAGCATTATTAGCTGTACTGAAAATTAAGATTAGTTTCACATGAACAAAGCCCGAATTGAGGATTCAAAAATTGTGAATCTTACTAAGAAATTGGAATTGAATACGAATTTTAAGTTCTAATAGGAAGAATGATACTTTGTGATTGAAATAAGAAGTATGTGTACCAATAAAGATGATTGAGCAAAGTGATTGTTAGATAAGCATAAATAACAACCCATAATATACATACTAGTAGGAATACATCAAGATAGCGTTTGATGTCTAAGGAGGTATAAGCAAATGAACACATTTGTGAGTTGCCAACAGTCTTAACTGTTGTAGATATGCTTAAAGCTTATATTTTTGGAGTTCATAGGAATATGAGATTAATGTATAGCTTTGATTGACTTTAAGCATAACAATTATTATCGCAGTGATGTCATTAGAATATTATATGCGGCATTATACGACAAAAGGAGTCGTCTGCCCTTACATTTAAAATGAATAAGGCCTAAAATGGTTGAAGGCCAGGATTAATTCAAAGGATATTGTTGATGAGTGAAATGAATTTGTAATAGAAATTAAGTGATTTAAAATAAATAAATAAATAAAGGAGTTAGTTGATCAACATCAACGGTATGGAGCAAAGTGAGATGAACATAAGAGTTAAGTGTATTAATACTATTGTGATGTGAATTATAAAGTGAAAGTTAAACTGTCTCTGAGAATATCACCGTGCCAAGGTGTGCTTACATTAAGTACAAGATGTGCTCAGGATTGGAAAAAGGTTTAGCTAAGCCTGATATGATGAAATTATTATGAGTTAGTGCTACTGATAAAAGATGTCTTAGATTCATAATGTGATATATGTGAGTATGTTAAGAAATATTGATATGATATGATATTGGTGTTATCGACAAAGGAAGTGAAAAAAATTGTGAGTAATCTGAAACATAATGAGGAACTAGTTAAGAATGTGAATGACTAAATAAGGGATTGAAAGCTCGAGTGAGTCTATTGACTATGATTATTTGAAAGAAATTATTCAAGGGATGAAGTTAAATGGGAAATGAAGGAACATCCTACCTTCCTGATCAATTAGATAAGAATTTCAAGGAAAAAATTTTGTTAAGAGGGAGAGAAGTGTTGGCCCCCAAAATTTTTCTTATTATTTTTATTGAGTTAAGCATGGCTTAAATAGATTTTGAGATTTTGATAGATTAACTCTTACAGTTAATTATTATGTAAATGTTAGTAGGATTTTATTATATAGGTCGGTTGAATTAAATTAGTAAGAGTGTATTGTATGAAAGGCATTTTTGGTAGTTTACTTAAGGATAAAGAGTCACAAGGCATGAAGGAAGGGCAAAATGGACATTTTAGACTCATTAAGGGTATAAGTGGAAGAAGAAATGTTTGCTTTGCATTGGAAGAAGAGAAGAATGTGAGTGGGAAAGGAGAAGAGAGAAAATACGAAGAGAAGAGGAGAAAGGAGAGAAAGAAGAGAAAACAAGCTAGGTTCATCTTTTATAAGCTTTTTAGAGAGATTTTGAGGTTGTTCAAGAAGAGAAAAACAAAGAGAAAGAGAAGAGCTTTCCTTAGAGCTAAGAAACTCATCATTTAGTGAAGATTCAAGGTAAGGTCTTACTAAATCTTTTGGATTTTTGAAAGGATTTTAGTTCAAGAAGCTTAGGAAATGCATAGGTTTAAGCTTTCTAGGATCAATTTTATGTATATGTTTATTTGGGTCCTCAAATTGGAATTCCTATTGAATTAGGAATTTTGTCAATGTTAAGGGAATCAAGAGAGGCAAGAGGAGCAAGAGGAGAGGCATCTTTGAGCAAGTATTAAGCAAGGAAATTTAAGATGGGTTACATGTTTATAATTGAGTTAATGAGCCATAACTATGTTTTCAAAAGCAAGAGAATTAAATTATTTCAATTGTTTTATAAATGTTGCATGATTGCTATTTGAATGATTTGAGAAATCTTTATATGTTTGGTATAAGAATTTTGTTGATGAATTGCGAAATATAGATGGAAATGCATTGAAACATTTTATGTTATACCTTGAAAAATGTCATGGCATTTTGTATAAATGAAAAGAAGAAAAAGTACGAAAGTATGAGCATATGATGAAATGATTTGAGCATAAATATATGCTTTTGTTTAGGAGAGAGTGGAACCATTTCATTCGTCACATGCATGTTGAAAAGAGCCTTCTCCCCGCTACCCACTTGTGGCATATGAGCTCTGAAAAATAAACTCATTTTATTCATGGTGTAAACTTCGGTTTCTTTATTTCGTTTCCATAGAACCATCGAGCTATTTGTTTGTGTATTGCATCTTTGAGTTGTCAAGAATGGTACATAATTGAGTGTTGTGCTTTGATAGTTAAAGGTATATGCTATGTTTATGTGATGATGTTTTAATTATGAGTTTTGAGCTAGAATTGTGAATTTGGTTGAGAATTTGAGAACTATGCGTTTCATGAATTTAATATGAATTTTCTACGACAAATAAACATTTCAATGATTTTGCTTATTCTTTGTTATAAACTGTTACTCACGAGCTTTTAAGCTCATTGCCATTCCTCCTCATCTCCAAGTGATGAGCAAGAGGTCGAGTGATCGAGAGTCAAGGCATCGCTTCGAACTTGCATATTTTTATATTTTAAGCTAGTTTATGAAAAACATAAGGTTTTAGTTTTTTTTTTTAAATTACTCGTTCATGTAAAGTTTGTATATTTTTGGGTTATGATGTAATGTGGCTGGAAATGCCCATTAGAGCTTTGTAAAACTCTTTTCCTTTGGGGTCAATGAAACATATGTTTGTGTATGGATAAGGTTGGGCTCAAATGAGGTATACTTGAGGAAGTTATCGATTTAAGATGATAAATCTTTGAATACGAATTGTTGGTATATATAACTGAGATGTGTTATGGAAAAAGAAAGATAGAAAATTGTGAAGAATGAGCGTTAGTTGTAAGCAATGAATTAAATGAATAGAGATTAAAGAATATGAGGAAATAATATTGATAGTTAAATTGTTATAAAATGATGTTACATTAGATGGAGTGAATTTATATTGTATTTTCAAGTCTTTTATAAGAGTAAAATTTGTGCTCTAAATTTGGGAGAAAAACTGTATTAATCTAGGTTGAATTAGACAAAGTTGTCTTCTTGCAAGTTATAGATTATCTTTCTAGCTTTCCATCTATATAGAGTATGAAATTTTTGGATATCAGAGTTGAGAGATATGTTCTTTATAAGTTAGTAATGCTACATAGAATGTATATGGGACAACTATAGTAATGGTGAGAATTGGTTGTAAAAGATGAATCAAATGTGTAGAGATTAGGGGGTTAATGAAACAAAGTTGGTAGTTGAATTGATATGAAGTGATATTATATTAGAAGAGGTGAATTTGGAGAGATTATGAGTGAAAGTGATGTTAGAATGTACGTAGGAATCATTAGAGATGCTTTAGAGGGAGTTTTGTCTCACTTATGTTCGTTAGATGGACTTTAAGTTCGTTAAACAGGCCTTCTCGGGTCTGGAAATGTCCCCAACCCAGTCCATGTCATTAAACGGACCTTCACAGGTTTGGAAGATAACCTAAAGCCCGTGTAGGTCCGTTAGGTGGAGGTGTATGTCCATTTAACGGACATACACTATACACTTTCGAAAATTCGAGATTTTGACCCTCTAGATACCAAAATCTCTCTTCAGGGTCTATACGAAAGTTGTATATCTCAAAGTCCTCTTCGAAACTGTTTGAGAATGACCTTAATCTGACATTTTTAGTGAAAGTTATGCCTAATGTCCCAAAACAGATATAGTTATAAATTGTGGGATCATCATTACTTTTCTATAAAACATTTAAGCTTGAAGGGAACTCGAAATGTACTTAGTAGCGAAAACACATATGAGTGATATGTTAGGGTGATGTTTGAGGACATAAACATAAGAATAGATTGTCATATATCCATTAATCAAATAGGAAAATTTTTGGGATGTTATAAGAATGAAGATGAACTAATGATGGCTAAGGAGATTCCATGGAAATAACCCTACAGGATAATACACTCACGTTTTATGACTTTTAGATAGTTGAGCTCCGAAAACAGGGTCCAACAATGAGGGAAGGAGGTCAGAGTGAGACAGACACCGAGAGGGTCGAAGGGGACAACCAAAGAAGACAGAACGACTGTGGCGGCGGTAAGAGGCATGTGAGCGTGAGAGGCGAGACGACAACAAGAGTGAGGGTGAGAAAGAGGCGAGAGTCGAGGGGCTTTAGGGTTAAAAATTTTAAAATTGAAAATCAGTCCTCCAACATTCCGAAATTCGTGGTACTGGCTGATATGTGTCGTTATTTTGCGTACCGGCCGATACTAAGTCGATACCGATCGGTAAATATTAGTATCGGCCGATACCGAAACAGTAAATACTGTTCTATTTTCTGATCAGCACGGAATGGTACTCTGAACTTTGGCTGCAATTATTATGTGGAATACGTATCTGACCAAGAGTTCAAAAAATATTAATATACTTTTTACAATAAAGAACTAATTAAGTTTAGAGGTACAAATTAAACATTTTCAAAATATTAAAATTATTTTTGAACTTGTCAAAAAATTTTGACTTTAGATTAAATTATGATAAAAATGCTTCGATTTAATTTAGCCTTTTTGACATAACTGATTGAAAGGTTTGCTTAACATAACAAAGTTTAGGCGCCACGAGCGTATGGTGCTATCTCCACCTTCGTGTACGTAAGGGGAATCGGTAACTCATGTCGTTAAATGCAGTGTAACTTGAAATTCAAAAATTGGGCTCTTAGATTTAACATTTATTTCCAATACATGACGCAGGCTGTTTGGTTTTATGAATGAAAATTGAAAACTGACGAACCCTTTTTTTCACCTCGTGAGGTTATTTCAGTAAAATCATATCAACATAATTTGTTAAATATCTTTGACCTGAAACGTTGAGGAAAATGATTGCTGAAACGATCCCAGAGTTGGAAGATGTCCAACTGAAATGACGAAAATGGGTACAGAACAAAAGCAGGGCTTATGGATGAGGTAGGGAATATTGGAGACCGGAGAGTTGCTATGTCCAAAATCCCGAAAACTATAAATAGCCGGTCTTCCGTGCCCTAAAACCCATAGTTCCTCTGTTTTGCGCCTCCTTCACGACCTAAACAGTCCCGCCACTTTCCCTCACTCACCAGCTGAAGCTTCAAATCCACAAGAATCATGCGGCGTAGCTGTTTGAGTACGCGTGAGGAGGAATAGTGGTAATGGACGCGGTGAAGTCAAATTATCTGGTGGATGTGGCGCCCAAGCTTGAGGGATCGGAGGGGTTTGGCGAGAAAGGTTGCATCTTTTTGCCTTGTTTTGGTCTTAATTTCTTAAAACACTAGCTCAGTGATTGGTAGATGTCTTGATCCCATGTATATGTTATGCTGTCGTCCTGTTACATACATATTCTGAAATGGGAATGATTGGAGTAGTTTGGCGAGTGTCTGCCCAGCGGAGTGCTTTCGCCGTTGTTGTTCTTACCCTATGGGTCCGGCCTTAAAAGATGGAAGCTTGGCGCTTTGCAGTGCTGTAGCTACCGCCTTGGTTCTGATTTCTGTATTTTCATTTCTTAATAATACCGAGTTATGCGGTTAGTTAGGGTTTGTTGACATAGTGTTATGATGTTATCAACTGGTTTGCTAATTATGCAAGAGGGATAAGCACTTTAATATATGTCGGTAAAGCTTTTAGAAGTTGGTCTGGCTCTAGAAATGCTTGTTTTTAATGTATCCAAGAGTTTTCTGAACTTAATAATCAATTTGGATCTAACTTTGTCATCCCATTCATACCAACTGGTTTGCTAATTATGCAAGAGGGATAAGCACTTTAATATCTGTTGGTAGAGCTTATTAGAGTTGGTCTGGCTCTAGAAATGCTTGTTCTCAATGTATCCAAGATTTTTCTGAACTTAATAATCAATTTGGAACTTACTTTGTCATCCCATCTAACTCAATATGGTGAATTGGCAGATTCAAAGAGCTCAATTAATACTTTAGAGCCAACTTCATGGGACAAGACTTTGCCCTCGGAACTTTGTCCGTACACAAGACAGCTGCCAAGTTCTCCTTGTGAGGAGTTGCCTAATAAGCTCTATTGCAGTGGTGCAACTACTCCGTGGATTTCCAAGCCAGAGGATGTGAAAGTACAAAGGAAGGCAGGAAAGTTGTTGAGAAGTAATGGTGTGTGTTCTAAGAGGCAGCGGATCACACAATCAGATGATGATATACTGCCAACTGGGGCTGATGATATGAAAGATGTAAATGATAAGCTGGGATCATTTGACACAAAATCTGACTTTCAAGGTAATACATTTGCTGAAATACTTGTTCTGTAGATGCCCCAGTTAGTGGTAACAAAATCAAAGTTTTATTTGTAGAGGAGAACTCCGCTGTTGTGCAAAAATCTTGATGTGATTTTCGAATACACCTATTCTCCGTTATATATTTATGCGAACCGGCAATTCTCAACATTATAACGCTACTTTTATGCAGAACCTAATGTCATTTATGTGTGTTATTGCAGAATCATAGCATTTCTACATATATGTTATTACTCTTCTAAGCACCTGTTTTATACCTGGATGTAGTTTTGGAGACCATGAAAGAAGTTCTCTGTCATGTATTATTTCCAAGATGGTCACTTTTGCACAGAATTTCTGTCAAAGTTTCCTACTGAACATATTCTATTGGTAGTTAATAGCGCCTTGATTAAAACTATTGCTATTTGAAGCGTGATTCAGAAACATATTTGAGGTAATGGTATAAACCATTGTAAATTACTCTAAAAGCTGTAGATAAAAATTCGATTGCTTTAATTACATGATCTAAGAGTAGATTTTAGGCTTTTTTTGCAATAATAATCCCGTTTCTGTATATTCCATCTAGAGAAAAGTCGATTGACAAAACAGAGGAATAACTTTGGGAACAAGCGTGTGGACAGGAGAAATTCCAAAGTTTCCACGAAGAATAAACATGATTTTTACTCTGTGAAGGCAGGTCTGGGGAGCTTCAGCGCATCTGGTGGAGGGAACAACATTTTTGGTATGCTAGCATTTGGCAAGAATTTGACAGTCATCTCCCATTTGCATTATGTACAAGGAGCTTTCTTTGTTGTATTGCCTAATTTCTGATTATACAATTTTAAAGAAGTTGCTGCACTTAACTTGGCAAAACTAGTTTGTACTTTGTGATGATTCTATGCAGTTGATGCGATAATAAACTTGTTCCTTGGCATTTCTCACTACGTTTTATTGCTTGTATGTCTGTAGCAATCTTGAATTTGTTTTAGTCCCTGGGGATTGTTGGGGATACTTAGTGGAAACAATGAATTAATCTATCCAGAAAAAGGGTGTTTATGATATCTCTGGAGCCACAAACCTTTTTAACAAATGACCTCATCAGCCTGTTAATGTCCTAATGCCTTGGCTTCCTGTTCTTTGGAAATATTGAAGTTCATATAATCTAAAGGGAATGCCATTTCATCAATATGGCATCCTTCTTTCTCTATTTTTAGTTTTGATTATGTCTATACAATTTCCTCTTTCAGCTGTTGTTGGTTACAGTGGACCTGGTAAATATAGAAAGTAAGCTAAAGAGTGTGCTACAACCTATTAGGTCTAAGGCAATATCTTACAAAAGGATCAGTCAACCCTTGCATCTTAATATATGATATGCACTTTCTATGAAAGTTTTTGGGGAAAACTCGATTATGATGACTTTCATCTTCTCACACTTGACATACTATTCCACTTCTTTAATGATTATTGTTTCTTTTTTGGCTGGCGTACATGAATCTCATATGTGTGTGTGTTTTTGTGAGTGCCAGGCTTATATGGTTTAAAAACAGATGTTCATGACATCACAAAGTTTGTAGATGACTTATCATTGGACGATCTCCTTGTTGGAACTTGCAAATGCTCTAGCTTGGGCAAAGATAAGGGTAAGAAGGCAGCAAATATGACTGAAAGTATTCTGCAATCTGTTAGAAGTGCTTGTTCTGCCCTTCAGGTCCTTAGGCCTGCCCGGTCCCAAACTCTTATGGAGATAGATATCAATTGTAATGACAAAGCACATACATGCTCATCTATCTCTATCATGGCAAATGGAGATAATGGGAGTTTATTACAGACAGACCTATCACCTTCTAAAAAGGTTAGTGAATCTTAAATATTACTCCCTGGAGAGATGGTCCAGTAGCAGGAGAGTGTATAAAGATTGTTAACAATACATGTGATGCAGTTGAACCAAACCGTAACATTGATTAGCACTCCAAATCAACTGAAATTCCTCCTCCCAGTGGCCGTCTGTTTTTCTCCTCCCAATTACATGTGATTCATTTGATTGAGAAAGTTTGATTTTTCCCTTTGCACTTCAATTGAACTTCCAATCCTATCACCCCATCTCTCTCTCACTTCTCTTCACTCAACTTTTTCCTTGGAAGATTCTTAAATAATTTTTGCACATTTCTTCTACTTTTGTGCAAGGGTACTATATTTGTTAGGATATGTGACAGGGAATTAACTTTCTTTAGGCTTCACTTAAAAGGAGTTTAGGTTTTTTCTGGTCATAATGTTAGGGTTAGTTTTATTGGACAATTATATTCAATACAATGATGTTGATGTCAATGCTTTTTTTTCTTTCCTTTTCAACATTCAGGATACTTGCTTCAAGCCTGGGACTTCTATTAATTTGCTTGATTTTCCCTTTAGTCAACCAAAAGATACTTTGGAGAAATTGGGACTTCCTCCACCCAAGGATTTGGAGTCCTTGCTTCTGGATGCAGCCAAACCTGTTCTAATGTCAAGGAGCACTACTGACCAACGTCAGGGAAAGCAGATACCTCGCCGCACTTTCTTGCCTCCTTTTGCTTGGTCACACATACTTAATGGACAGTGTAAAACCAATTCTGATGCAGCTAAACTATTATCAAGTAGGAGCACATGCCATGGTAGATGGGTAAAAATAGGGAACATCGTTAGTTCTCTTGGAAATGTTTCTGAAAGTTTTACGAAGTTGGAATCGCTTACTTTTTGTGAATCTTTAGTTCCTTCTTTTGGAACAAAGCCTAATATGCTGGAAAGTTGTGTGGCCTCATCTCGATCAGTGCCTTCACTGAAATTGTGTCCGTTTTCAGATGCAGGTCTTGGGACACCCTATGCTCCTTCACTTGGTGAGAACTAATTGTTGGCCTTTGTTCTCATAGGGATTTTAATTTAAGTTAAAAGAAGTAACAAGTTTTTCTTCTCTCATTTTTCCCATAAATGCAGAACCTAGCGGTGATCTGAAGGATCAAGGGAAAGGTATGATTTGTGGCTACCAGCAATCATCCTTGTGCTAAATTTGAAATACTTGGCAACTCAATACTTCACAACACACTATGTTTGCCTGAATTGTCACTTGCACATATTCGTTGCACTTACGCAATGCTTTTTCTCTGAAACAGCTGAACATTGTCCAAGGTTGTTGGCCGCTGCTCAAACCTTGTATGATTTTTCTACTCATATCTCAAGGCTAAATCAGGATGGAATGGTCGAGTGGGCCAAGAAGCCTTCGCAAAAGATGGTGAAGGCTTGTAAATTGAAGTCTAAAAAAAAATGTGAAGATATATTGTCGGCGACAACTTCCTTAACCATGTCTGACCAGGTGGTGAGAAGTCGCGGTTTGATTCGGAGGTCTAAACTCTTAGCATCAGAGGACAGAGAGGATTTGATTAAGATAAATAGTGTAAGGAAAGGGGTAATTGATTGGTCTGCCCCAAGATCAAGTAGGTCTGCACCCATGAAATCAAGTAGGCCAGTGGCAGAAACTAGGAGGCACGCAGCATACACAATAAAGCAATCGTGTATGAAGCCACCACCTGCAAAATCTTTGAATAGAACCTGCAACGGCCAACCTAAATTCCGTAAACTGATGAAAGTGGAGTGGTACAGGGAATGTAACGAGCAGGGCTGACGATGATGGCCATTTTTATCAATAACCAATACTGTTTGTCTCTGTCTTAGTAGGCAAACTGGGTTGGATATGTATATATATCGGTATTTAAATTACACGTGGGTACGGATTTGTTGCAAGTGTTCATCTGTACGGCAGGGGTGATGATGGACAACATTATCAGTGTTGTAACATTAAAGGGACAGTTGTAGTTTACAGGAGGAAATTCTTTGCCTTGTGTAAAGCATTTTGATGAGGCAATAGAAACGTTGGCATTTCAATTTCTTTTTCTGCTTAAAACGCCTGAAATGGATTACAGCAACACCAAAGCAGTCGGTGGACGATAAGTAAATCACTTGTTTACGTAAGATGTAAAACAAGCCGAGGTGCCCAATAAGCAGGGGATGTAGCTCAGATGGTAGAGCGCTCGCTTAGCATGCGAGAGGTACGGGGATCGATACCCCGCATCTCCATGTTTTTTAACTTTCGTCGGACGTAAAAAAGCATAGGGTTTTCTTGTCCTGCGAACCTCCCAAAGATTAAAGAGCGGTCAAAAGTTGCACTGTTTCTTTTGCTTTCCCTCTTTTTCTTTGTTGACTGAAAATCTAAAATCTTTGCAAGGACAAAGATCCTCTCCCCTTGTTTTCATTGCACTCTTCCATTCCAAGTAACCTCTCCCGCAAACGAAGATTGAAACTTAAATGATATATATCATATTTGATCATTCCTACTGTTGCTAAAAAATTTGCCATACACGTATGTAGCATCCTCATTCAACAAGCAAAACAATATTTTAGAAACTAAACCTACGAAAACATTTGATCCAATATCAATACTAGAGCCATAGCAAATCCAGGATCTAAACATGGCTCTAATACCAGAAGGAAAACCTCTAACCCGAAAGAAACACCATTGATGCTGGCTTCTTTGCGCTTGATCTCAGCCACTTCCTTTCTCGACCCATCTAATATTTTACAGGATCTATGCGTGTAAGAGCCTTCTATCACATAACAATGCCCTCTCTCTGATCTCCCTCGGAAAACATGTGCTAGTGCTTTCTGGTTGGGCTTTAGTAAGTTATTGTGTTTTATTACATGCCAAGTAGGGTTGCTTGATACTTGGTTTGTTGCACAACAGTGACCTGCATCCCCTCCTTCATACACGAGCCAGCTATCCAGCAATACTCCAAGCTTCTGCCAAATTAAATTTCCATATAATTAACATGAAAAAATGGTCTGATCTGTATTATTCTCGTTAATATCGATATCTAATCAATACATTATTTCAACCATTTTTCGATTTTATCTATGTATATGGATGAAAGATCCAACCTTTTTGTCCTGTAAACGATATGCATCTTAGGTTCATGGTAATATTTAAATTCATCATGATCCGTAATGCTACGGTGGTACATGGGTGAGAAACACGCAAGAATGAGAATCTGGGTTGGCTTTAACAAACATAAAGATTTATGGGAGAAACTTGCAGTTGCTTATATAATATTACCTTTCGTCGACGCACAGTGAGGACAGACTTCCCTAATCCATCCATGAGAAGGAGTTCCTCAGGTCGACCAGCGTAACTGTCCACCCTGTAAATTAAGTCTCCGTTGGAGTTGATGACTGTAAACCCTTTGCAACTCAGTATAAGTGATTTTCTCCACACAGTCAATGAAGAGATGGTGCCATCTGTTTTTGTCTCAGCTTCTTCATGCTCTTGATGGACAGATCTTGACAAAGATTTGAAGGAGGAAAATATCATCTTCATGTACGCCCTTTACCAAGTTTCCTCTTTCTGGACCTTGAGAGTTGATATTTATAACCTCAGGATATGCTGTTTTGTATGGGTTCTAAAAGAGACAAAATTTTGCCTACCTAGGACTCTGTTCTGGACTGATATACGTATATATACGATGGGATTAAGAGAGTGGTACGTTGTTTACAGGGACCACGTGTGTTTGTTTAAAGAATAAATATTCCAGTTATTCACTTCTCTCACGTGGTTGAGTTAGGTATGTGTGTTTCCCATCGCATTGATGGAAGAACTATATAGTTGTTCCTCTTGGATTTTCCGTCAAAATTTTCTCCTCCGGTGTACAGCTTTTTCCAGTGCTACAAGACCAAGATACGACGAGATGACTACATAGTAAATTTATTGATGTCTAAACTAAAATGTTATCTTTCTTTGATTTAGAACTCAAAACTTGTGTGAATGTTTAATGTGAATATTAATAGCAACGGCTTTAACTAAAGATATTAGGTAGCAAGGAGTCCAAAGATTAGAACAATTCGTTCATAATCACCCATGATTAATGTGTTAGTAGCATTAATAATTACTCTTATTGTTTAACTAACGAAGACCTAAAAAGATTATATTACAGTAAAGGAACATATATGCTTCGAATTAGGGTGGAGAAGACCAACATACTCGTTGTGAATTGTGATTGCTTTGGCGACTTGGTTGGTCAAGCCACATGCTGGAATTACCAATTATCGAAACCTACGTCGTCTGTCATTGGACATCCTTATACTGCTTAAGGCTATCCCCTAATAACATTTCAACTGTTTTCACTAGAGGTACGAACATTAAGCATGTTCAGCCCTAACTTAACCCGTTGCTTAGCTCGACTCAACCCTTCAACAAGCGGTCCAAGTAGATTCGAAATCAGGGTAGACTTGAACTACTCCAAAACAATGTTGTTTCGGTGTAACTAATCAAAACAACATTATTTCGAAGAAAAGAGTTAAATCGGTTCGTGGATTTCAAGACTTTGAGAAAGTACTTTGGTATTGGACGCTCTTTTTGATATGTGTGTTTAAGGAGTATACATTCTTTGATTACTAAATTCTAGCAAATCAATAAGTAATTTTACATTCAGTCATATATACTCATGCACATCTAAAAGGTATCTTTTAAATATAATATATAAATATATACGAAAATAGCTTTCCCGTTACATGCCTTGTCCGTATGAAAATTATAAAAGTAAACATCAAGTTTTTAATGCTCCGAAGAAAGAAGAAAAAAAACTGTGCCTTAATTAGTAGTAAGCGTCGATGTGGCAGTGCAATATAACAGGATAAAGAAAAATAGTACTCTTTTTTATCTAAAATAAGTGTCGTTTTAGAGAGATGCACACTTATTAAGAAAGTTAGTGAAATATTTGATATACCCTTATTAATTGCATGTTGAATTGC
>JAOSBK010000206.1:31727156-31775725 GCA_027568895.1 Erythroxylum shatona
TTTCCATAGACACTAAGTTTGCTAAATTTGGAGTTCTGGGTCAAAAGTTATGGTGTTTATAAGTTTTGGTACTGTTTGTGGAAAGCTAGTCGATCGATCTTAGAGTAAATTTTTGATTTCTTTAGGGTCCGAGCCTGTCTTTGAGTCCTTCTTAAAAAATCTAGATTTTTCTTCTATATTTCCAACGAAACAAACCTTGTCTGATTTGGAGCTCGGAATCAAAAGTTATGAGGGTTAGAAGTCAGATAGGTCGCTCGCCCATGCCGAGCGCCTGTGAGCTTTGGGGTCGGTTCCTGGCCGACCGACCCCTCTTCCTTCTTTTGGCCATAACTTTGTGTGTAGACCTCCGATCGACCCCATTTTCGAAGCGATGGATTTCTAAGATATTTTTCTATCTTTCCACATCTGATTTATCAGTATTGCTTTTAAATTGAAAAAGATGGTTTGAAACAAAGTATGGCGATCGATTGATAAAGTCTGAATATACTTTACTAATTTCGAAATATCTTGAGCTATAGAGCTCCGATCGAGACGATTCTTGTTTTAAATTAAACTAGAGACGTGAACCTATAAGTTTTATGAAGGAACCGACCGGTAATTTAGCCTCCTAGACTGTCAATTTCTGACATGAAGTCGGTAGAGTGTTCAGTTTTCACTGTTTTTCTTTAAGTCAGTATTTTAATCATAACTTCTTCATTTCTAATCCAAATTGAGCGTTTTCAGTGGCGTTGGAACCGTTAGAACAGAGGGAACAATTTTTTTAAAAAGCCAATCCAAATTTTCTATTGGAGGTTTCCCCTATTTGTGGTCATTATATAGTCGATTTTGGGTCCTCTATGCTTGTGTGCTTCCGAATGTTGGGCCTCGGAGACGGGGTCCAACAAATAATACATACATTTGCTTGATTCCCAAGGTAAATTTCCCAAACTCTATCAAGTATCATCATCCTAGATCATGTTGTAATAACTCTATAAAATCATTGCTAAGTTGCTTACTAATAGACTAAAGTTATTAACTAAAAAAATAACTGATGGCTCTCAAAGTGTTGTTATAAAGGGAAGATTAATAGGAGATAATATTCTTCTAGTGAAAAAGTTATTCAAGGGATATAATAGGAATAACACAACTACAAATTGCACCATTGAATTTTATTTCTAGAAATCTTTTGACTGGAACTTCCTATTAAACACCTTATAGGCATTTGGAATTGTTGATCCATTCATCAATTGGATTGCTCAATGTGTTACTACTATTTCTTTTAGAGTTCTAGTTAATGGGGAGCGAAAAAGACTAATAAAGTGAGCTAGGGGACTAAGAAAAAGGAACCCTCTATCCCCTTACCTATCCACCGTAGCCATAGAGGTGCTAATTAAGATGATTAAGAACCTGACAAAGAAAGGAAAATTCAAATTCCACTCTAAATGTAGGGCTTAAAAGATAGTTTGTTTGTCCTTTATAGTTGACCTCATATTTTTCTCCAGAGGTGATCCTAATTTAGTCTCGACACTAATGGAAGCACTAAAATCTTTAAAATCTCTATTTGGTCTATCATTGAACAAAGACAAGAGTTGACTCCTTATCTGAAGTGGAATAGAGGCATAATCTAACACTCTTGTTTGTTTAATAGGACTGAAATAGAGCAAAGCCCTTATTAGCTATTTAGGCATATTCACTAAAAGGCCTTCACCCTCAGAATTTAAACCTTTATTAGAAAGGGCACAATATGTGTACAAGCTAGAAAAGCAAATCCTTATTAATGTCCGGCAAAATTCAGTTGGTGAATCAATGATAAGTAGTTTATAGATGTACTAGACATCCCATCTTTGTTTTCCTAGGATCTTGATTAAAGAAATTAATAAAATCATGAGTAGATTCATTTAGTTTAGACAAGTGAATAACAGATCACTAGTTAAAGTTAAATAGGAGGGTGTTTGCAAGGTCAAGAGGGAGGAAGGACTTGAAATTGTATCTATTAGGAATTCAAATCAAGTCTAAATGATGAGGAGGGCTTGGAGACTCCTAATTGATAAGAATTCACTATGAATTAGTTTAGGTCATTTATATTTCATTAAACAAGGAAGTATCTATGAGTAGAAACCAAAACCTTGTTCTTCTTAGAAACTAAAACAGATTATGAATCTATATCAACTACATAAAATGGAATTCATTAGTACAATTTGGAATGACTCTTATACTTCATTCTAGAAAACAATTGGTCTCCTTTAGGATCATTATCTAAAGTCTAGGAACTGATGAGCTTAAAGAGGGAAATAATACAGAAAACAATAGTGTTTGAAGTTATAACCTCTAATCTTGAGGTATTATATAGGCCAGCATGTGTAAGAGAATTGCTTATAAATTTGCAATTACAATAATAGGATCAGTTAATATGGAGGTGCCATCAATCATAAGGATTTACAACTAATCATGTAGGAATTTACTGAGAGAACTAATAAACGATTAATGGACAATGTTTTTATTCCCATACTTAGTGTGTCTTGCATATTATTTGAGACTTTTATATTATTTTCATACTTATTTGTTAGTGTAAGCAACAAACACAACCAAGTAAGGGACTATGTAAGTCACTATGAATGTGTAAACCTTTGAAGACATTTTTTGCCTATATGAAGATAAACTCCAATGTAAGTCACATAACCAACAATGTCCTATGCCTATATAAGCTCTTAAAAATATTTAACTTTACAATTTCTAAGTGTTTTTAAAGTATACAGTCACTCACACAATTGTGTGACTAACTGTGTAGATCGTGTGATTAACTGTGTACATCCCAAAACCCCAGTTTTGCACTATAAAAGAAATATGAAGGCTAGTAAAGTGAGCAACAAATAGATTCGGAGTTAGAGACAAAGTTTAAGACACAATTTTAAACCCAAAATGGAGGAAACATGAAGATTACTTCAAATTCTTTCCATGAATTTTTAAAAGGATTACATTAGAGAAAGGGGCATAGTGGATTCTTTTCTTTTTAATTATTTTTCTAAAATTTCGTTGTTTGTTTTGTTTTCTGTGTCTATCAACTAAGTTTGTTTAGCATTTAGATTTCATAAACCCTAAGTTGAGATGGATATTGTGATCTAATCTTTTATTTAATATGATTTAATTGGCTGACTCATTGTGATTTAATTTTATGTTTTAAAGTCTTGAATTAATATGTATGAGTTTCATGTATAAATTCATATAATTGAGATTCATAGATCATTTTATATGAATACATCTCCCATAATTGAAAGGAGTTGTAGGCAAACCTAGAGATAGGTTGACATATATTCCCTACTTAGGGTCAAGCCTAATAGTGAAATTCAATAATTAAATAATACAATATTAAGTGTTTTAACTAGAAAGAGGTTCTGATTAGTCATTAAGGATTAATTATTAATAGTGTTGAGAAAGATATCTACATAAATAGGAATTTATGTGGTCTAATGATCAATAATTAGTTTAGCATGATAAAGGGTTAATACTTAAAAAATCTTAGGAGGATTCATTACCTAGTTACCAGTTACTTAATATTGATTAATCTTAGTGTTATCTGTGCCATAGTTTATTATTGTGGTAAATTTTAGTTTAGTTTAGTTTAAATTAGATCATCATCCTATTTGTCAATTAGATAATAGAAAAGAGGTTATTACTAGTACTTATAATCCTTGTAAACAATCAATATTCACTAACACTATATTTTAATTTAATATGTATACTTGCTTACGAGATCTATAGAGTATAGATCAACATCACATTAATTTTTCAACATTGTTTCCATGGACTAGAATATTAGAACACCCAATTTTTGGTAATCTAGCCATTACTTATCGATTTATTTTTTAATTTTTGTCATTTATTTTTTAAGTTACTTTGTTGACTCTTGGGTTTTATCACTTCTACATATATTTGGGTTAGTTTATAACTTGAGGAATTCTATCACACCTAGTTGAAGAAGATATAGAAATTAGAAGGATTTATTGTAGAAACCTTCAAAGGACCTTATTTAGAGAGTTTGAGTTAGATCGACAAATAGAGGAAAAAGGTCACATTGATATTGAAGGATTAGAAGCTAAGCAGACCATTTAAGGACCATGTTCGATTACACTATGCCAGACTTGACGAGGACTGAGTCCAACATTATGAGACCTACTATTACTAATAATAATTTTGAGATTAAACCGTGTAATATTCAGATGGACTAATATTTTGTTCAATTTGGTGGGTTATAAGAAAAGGACCCCAACTTGTATATAACAAATTGTTTGGAAATTTGCGATACCTTTAAGGTCAACATTGCTAATGACAATGTAATAAGATTGAGACTATTTCCACTATCATTGAGGGGCAAGGAAAGATGGTTAATTCTCTACCTAGGTCATCCCTTATCACTTGATACCTAGTAACAGAGAAATTTCTTTTGAAATACTTTCTATCCATTAAGATTACCAAACTGAGGTATGACATATCCTCTTATATCCATAATGACTCAAATATTTTAAATGATACATGGGAGAGATTTAAGGAGATGTTAAAGAAGTGTGCACATCATGGTCCATCATTATGGATGCAAATTTAGACCTTCTATAATGGTCTAAATCAAAAGATGAGGCAGATTATAAATGTAGCAACCAAAAGTACTCTAAAAAATAAAACACCAAAAGCAGCTTAGGACTTTTGAAGACATGGTTATGAATAACTATCGGTGGTGCTTTTCTCGAGCAAAACTTAGCAAGCTACTAGGATTGTATAACATAAATGCTATTACATCATCAATAGGCTAAATGGAAGCTCTGATACAGAAAATAGATGGGTTGGCAATTGATCTTTAGTTATTCTAAGTGATGTAATGTGAGGCATACATGCTTGGATATCGAAGTCAGGAATGTCTAGCACTTTAAACGATAGTAAATCCTAAGAATTTGATAAGGAATACTATTAGACCTTAGAATAATCCTTGCAGCAATATATACAACATAGGATGGACAAATCACCCAAATTTCTCTTGGGGGAATCAAAGGTAGCCAAGGAAATAACCCTATATCAAGATTTTAGCAACACCCACCCAATAAAAAAGAAGTTAAGCTCGAAAGACCTCATATTTATATTTCTTGAAACTTCAAAGGAAAGATTTCAAGCCACTAAAGCTTCATTAAGAAATAAAGAATGCTTTTATAAATAACTTGTAAACTTGCAAAGCTATTTCTTAAAAGACAACAAAGGAGTCTTCCTAATACTATTAAGATAAATCTTAAAGAACATGTGACGGAAATTACCCTTAGGAGTGCAAAAGAGTTGTAAGAGGAGAAAAAGACTAAAGATAAGAAGAAGAGTGACACTAACAGTTATAGAAAAGATGAAGATGAAATGAGCCTTCCAAAAGTTAAGAAATTTTAGCTTACCATCCCTTATCGTACTGCAGCGAAGAAAGATCACATAGATGAGTAGTTTAGTAAGTTCCTTAAACTATTTAAACTACTTTATACTAACTTAAAAATTGTTGAGGCTCTTATGAAGATACTATTCAAAATTCTTGAACAAGTTACTAGCTATCGACTATGATGTTAAGTGGAAGATTCTCAACCATTCTTCAAAGCAAGCTATTATAGAAGTTTAAAGATCCTGAGAATTTTAATATCCCTTTTCAAGTTGATAGCTTAAAAATAGAAAATGATTTAGCTGACTTCAAGGCTGGAATTAATATAATACCTTATGCACTATTTAAGAAACTAGGATTAGGTGAACCAAAACCTACTATGATGAGTTTACAATTAGTAGATAGATTAGTAAAGTGTCTTAGAGGCATTATTAAGGATATACTTGTTAAGGCTAATAAGACTTTGTGATTCTTGACATAGAGGAGGATATAGAAATACCTATAATTATAGTTCAACCCTTTTTAGCCACCACTAGGCCTATTAAAGATGTTAGTGAGAGCAAGCTAGTCTCTAGGGATAAAGATGAAGAAGTCACGTTTTAAATATCTGATGTCATGAATGATTCCTTTGAATATGTCAGTTATTCTAGTGATATATATCAAGATTCAGTTTCGAATGTTTTGCAATACTCTATTTCTAAACATCCATAAGACTTGTTCCTAGTTCAAGGTAAGAAGAAAAATAAGAAATGCCTACAAGGAAAAAGTAACGATTTACTTAGAGGTTAAGGAACCCATGGGAGAAAGCAAAAACTTAATCTTTATAAGTTACCTTGACTATGCATCATATGTCTAGCTAAGGACATTAAACAAGTAGTACTTAGAAGGTTACCCAATAACTAGGATAGTTTTAATTGATTTAATTATGTTATTTTGATTATATTTTAGTTTAGATTTAGGATTTCATTGGTTTTTAATGTGTTTTATATTAGGTTATTGAGCAACCTTATTTGATTGTACCTAATTTTGGTGTCTATGGTATGTTTTATTTGATTCTCCTGATTTTTAGTACATTTTTTTTAGTTTTTTAGGAATTTTTAGGTTTACCTGATTGTGTACATAGGCTTTTTTTCCCCATATTTTGCTTAATTCCAGTGACCTTTTGTGTACACCTCTAGACTTTTTAAGAATTTGTACACATGGTCACAAAGAGTTACACAGATGTGTTATAGCTTAACCTCTAGAACGTTCCAAATTATGCACTTATTTCTTAAGTCACATATTTACAGTAACTTACACGTTCAGTTATACGGACATGTAATTAACTAAAAGGTAAGTCCATAACCTCTTTTAATAACCCTAACTCTTCTTGTTTTTTCCTATGTTTCCCCTCTTCTACCATTTCTATAGTGCCCCTACAATCTAACCCAACCATTTTAAGTGATTTTTTGACACCTAAATTGATTTTTCTTACATTTTACGTAGATTGCATTTGGACTTTTAGTATTTCTGCAATTTTATTCTTCATTCAACACGTTAAGTTTTGGAATTGCTTCAATTCAAGGTATGTTCCCATAAATCTCTTCTTGTTTTACAATTATAAGTTGAATTTTAATTCCTTTTCCTATCAATTATTTGAATAATTTGATGAATTGTGTTATGGATTAGATGGAATTTGAAATTGGGAATGTTAATTTTGCTCATTATGTTATGAATTATGATGGATTTTTTTTATTAAGCATAAATTGGTGTTTTTCTAGCAATTAGTTAATGTTTTTTTAGTTTAATTTTATACCCATTTTATATTGTGCATAGGGTTTAATTGTATATGTTGTTTAGGTTTGATTGTTTCATTACTTAATTTAATTTTAAATTTTAGGAATTGCATTAGTAAGTACATATTTAGTTTAATTTTCTTTGTTAACTACATTTTAATTGTGTTATTAGTTTTCTATTGTTTTATTTTTCTAATTATTTTGTTAATTTCATTTTTAATTGTGTACTTTTTTGCAATTTCATAACATAATGAGTATACAAATCAAGTGTGGGGAAAAATAACTTTTTTGTATTGATATTCATTATTTCTTCACATTTTATTTTGTTTAAGATATAATGAGAAGAAGAATGAACACAGTGTAACAACGAAGGGCAATGGAGATAAAAAGGTGAAGGGTATTCTAAAGACCTTAGTGGAACTTACCCACCACTTATATGAGAGACTAAATCACATCCATTAGTGCGATATGAGATGTTGTATTTTAATGTTAGAGCTATGAGGAGCAATTTTAGAGGCTTAAAGCAAAAGGTTTAGAACTGACAAATATATAGACTAGGAGGCATTGGAGCAAATCGGTTTGTTCCAGTAGGTTTGAGATATTATCAGTGGTGGAGCATAGTCCTAGTTCTTCAAGATCATGGATCCCATATATTGGAAACTTACACTCGAGGTGTGCTCGCATTCTTGTGAAAAAGGGCTGCTACCATTGGGACAAGCTAAACATGGTCCAATTTCAAATGCTTAAGGAAATAATGAGGATGCGCTATATAGATTTCTTCGTGATGGTGGGACTCCATGATTAATACTTTATAAGAGATGCACGAGCATACAGCCTTTTGCTTAGATTTTTTGCACATGATGGATGCCTAACACTTTTAGTGTAACATAAACGAGGAGGTAGATTCTGACCAAAGCAAATTTAAAGCATTCACCTTACAACATCTTGCACTTAAGTACATTCACAAGATTCTAGGTCATATACTAAATGGGTAGGGTGACAGGTTCAAAGTTATCAAAAACTTGGATGTATTTTATTTATTAAGCATGAGCAATGTTAATAAACTTGAGGCACGCCTTAGCCCAGTATTTTTAGTGTCAAAGTAAGGAGGAAAAAGAAGGGATGATGTACAAGCCCTACACAACTCGACTAGTGAGGAGGACGGGAGTTTTCAAAAGGTTACTATACATTATGGTTGCCCTCAACCTAGATATGATAAAGAATATACATATGGTGTATAAGAGACATGGACAAATAAGAGACATGTATCAATTGGTAGGGGTTGAGACTGCTTAAGAAGTTGTAAGAGTAAATGGGGATCAATCCAATATACTAGAGCAATAGCTAAGATAGGACTCACCAATGCCACAGACGAGAGGAGCAGGGCAAAACTTATTAGATTGTTCAAGATCAACTAAGATACTGATACCACTTGGACACCGAGACTAGTTGAAGATTACTTAGTTGGAAAAGTATATGGGTAGATCATGGGAGTCTAACACACCATCTAAGTGAACCAGCAAGGAGCTAACGAAGTAGATGGTAAGACTAAAGGCCTATGACTGATGGGTGGAGGAGGTTATAATACAGATGATTGTGGAGCTAAAGATGACACAACCACTCTAGATTATACACTTTATTATTTTAATGTCATTTTTACTTTTATTTTATTGTTGTTTATCTCTTTTTATTTTCTTTTACCTATTTATCCCTTTTTATTTCTCTTCTGCGAGGATGATTTTACATAATATCGGATGGAATCTTCATCAAATTTAGAATTTGTAATTATTATAAATATTTAGGAAAGTATCAAAATATTCCTTTCTCACTTTTTGTGTTTACTTTAGTAATATATTTTTCTATGCTTTATTGTGTACATTGAGGACAATGTATAATTTTAACTGTAAGGAATGGGTTAATAGAAATTTTGAAGAAAATTTTCAAATTTCTTAAGCTTCATTATTTATTCTTATTAACTGACATCCTGATTTAATTAAAATATAGTATAGATACTTTGTTGAATTAAATTAGCATACGAAAGGAAGTTAGAATATACTTGATTTTAGAAGCCATATGTAAAGTTCGAATAGACTTGATTTTATAATCCATATGTTTAGTAATCATAAGATTGTTAATTTGAATAAAAATTGCATATTATTTACACTTGTGAGACCTATTTATGAGCTTTTGAGCCTATAAGCAATGCATCATTATTTTATGTTCTTTTATTTTTTATTTTGTGTTATCATACATTATTGGATGAATCTAAAACTTGCTTTTATTATTCATGCTAAGACAACTTTTTAAACTAAAGGAATTGCAATGATAAAGGCACTTAGATTTGTTTTAGTCTTATTTCTTTAATTATTATCCAACCTATTTTTGTCCTTTAGAAGTAACCACTTTTGAGACTTAGCCTTTTAATTGATTATAGACACATTGATAACTGTTTCCCTATTTTTCTTGAAAACCTTTCATTATTTTTTAACCCTGAAGGATTTGCATTTATTTGATTGTTTGAACCTAGATTATATTTAAGAATTTTAAAGAAAAAGGTTTGATACACTTTGTAAGGACATACACCCTAGAAGTATTATAACATGTCTAAGGTGTATTAAGAAGTGAACATAATGAATTAAATGCATCTAAGTATAGTAATGGTACTTAACGTAAAAGACATAAGTAAATGGGTAATTTGTTCGTTTCAACATGGACATACATACTTAGACACGAAATATGGATGGGTATTTTTGATATGTTTGCTTGGATTTATGAACATGATGTGAGGGAAATTGGTAGAAGAAGTATCACATTTGCTTATGGAATGTTTTTCATTAAATTGGATGTGTGTTTTTTTTATATTGCCCTTGCATGATAAGACTGAAGTTAGTTGATTTGGGATGTGTACCTCGCTAGATGGATAGGTTCCACTAAATAGAATTTTGTAATTTGCTATATATTAGCTTGTAGACCTCCAAATTGGATAATTCCAATCAGAGATTAAACTAAAGACACAGATCTAAAACTTTGATGAAGGAACCAAAATTTGATCCTGCCTTTAAGAGTTTTTAACTTTGGTTTGAAGTTGAGTTCTAGTTGTTGTCCTTGTTTTCAAACAACTTATAGTTTTTTGGATATAACTCCCGATATGATTAACCAAATTGCTTGAAATTTACATCATTAGAAACTTAAGACACAGGGGAATGAAATTAATTGATAATATTATAGGCTAATATGGGATTAAAGGACAAATAAGGACCAATATGCAATTTTTTATGAAGTTAACACATACACTAATTGGAGTAAAACATATGTGACCAACAAGATTAAAGCTTGTGTGTGTCCAATAGAATTTTCACATATGGTCCAATAGAATTGTAACACATGGTCCAATATAATTATAGCATATGGCCCAATAGAATTGTAACACGTGGTCCAATAGGATTATAACACATGGCCTAATAGGATTGTGACATATGGTCCAATAGGATTGAAACATATGTCTAAGACTAGAGAATTCATGAAAAGGCACATGGAGAGGGGAGATGGACGGTACTTTGATGGATTAACTTCAAATTTTTCTCCTCTCTATTTCACCTTCTTCATCCCATCATTTTTCATTTAGTACGTTAAGTAAAGCCAAAGAGGAAAGGAAGGAAAGGCATTAAGAGAACTACTTTGCCAATTTTAAGGTTTGGGACTCCACTTTTTTAATTTTTGTATTTGTGTATATATGAATGTGTACAAAGATTCATTGGATGTGGGATGATGCTTTGGTATTATTTTAGTGTTACCTTGCATAGAATTGGTTGAATATGACAAGAGAGTATCATGTAGTGGAATTTTGTCTAGGGGTGTTGAACCAGTTACATTATTTTGATAACTCAGCATACAGACCTCTAAATCCAATGATTTTAGTTGAATATGAAACTTATGATATAGAAATAAAAATCTATAAAAGAGACTCATACTTAATTCTTGCTTTATGATATTAAAAATTGGGATCGAAAATGGTAACCTGATGCTACCCCTATTTTGGAGCAACTTGTGATATTTTGTCTATATCTCATGTTTGGAAAGTTCAAATGGTCTAATTGTTGATGTTATGGAAACTAGAGACATAGGAAAACAAATCTCTAAAAGACCTCAAAACCTAATTCGAATGTTTTTCTATATGCATAGTAAGGAACAACTGAAGTCCATCATGTGATTGTTTCTGGACTAATTGTTTGCCTATTTTTAGACCACCATAGGCTTGGCCCAAATTGCATTATTTTGAGTTTGTTTTTGTTTCCAATTTTTAACCTTTTTGAATTTATATGAAACTTTTCAAACAATTAGAAATAAATGAAATAGGACTTACCATAGTGAATCATGTGATTGAACATTGGAATTTAAGATTAAGCATAATGCATTCCAAAGAAAGCTTACATGTACATAAATGATTTGCTTGCATATTTATTGCTCATATGTGTATAGTATGATTACACAAATGTGATTTTGGCAGCCTTCTAATGGTGGTAAGTTATAACTTACATGTATGAACACAGATACAGATTTTATGACTTGAAATATATATCATATGACTTGTCAATGTATGAATTGTGAAATTGAAAAATGGTTAAAGGAAATGTTACTGTGCTTGCTCTATTGTTTTAGTGGTGGATAGATAGGCATGTCTATAGAGATACAGTGCAGCTGCTACATTTTGACACCAATGGTGTCTTCATTTCAAGACTATATTGTCTCCAAAATTTGATGCCTTCGGGTATCTACAATTTGATGCCTTCGAGTATCCACAGTTTGATACTTTTGAGTATCTACAGTTTAATATCTTCAGATATCTACAACTCTTGTTATTGACACCCACAAGATTGTGTAGGCTTAACATAGAAAGTAAAGTAAACAAATATAAATAAGAAATATGGCATGACAACATAAAAAATCGGTATTGATGAGCATTTAAATTTATATTAATAATTTGTATCATTAAGCGTTGAATATCAATGTTTGACTTTTGAAGGTGAATTTATAGTATATGAACAACATATTGAAGCATGTTTGCATTATATATTTGATTAAATATGCCATCACTATTTATATTTGTTATGATGTTTATGAATGTATATGCTTGGCTGATGACTGCTGTGAGTGGTCATCTAAACTAAGTATTTTTCCCACTAAGCTTTCAAGCTTAACAAAAGTGTTAATCTATATAGGTACTAGTCATAGGAGTGAGGTACAGGGAACATCTACAGGGATCAAGGCTAACTGTTAAGAGTAAAAGTACCTTTGGAATGTGCACGTAATGAAGGAAAATGTAATGTTTTCTTTTGGATTATCATGTAAATGTAAAGATATGATACTACTTTTCAATGATGATGTTAAGTGATACTTTGTAATATGTATATGTATAGCATTAAATAGAAAAATGTGTAATGACATTTCATATGAATGAATAGAAATGTATATCATGATTGTTTGTATAAGAATTTGGTTGCCATGTATGTGGGTGGTTGCAGGTTCCATATAAGGGAGTGTTACACACTTATGATTGTTGGTACATAGTGATTGTTAAATTTGTTTCTTCTTAAAGGTTTCATTATTATAATTTTATATACTCTCCAAAGTAGCTCAACGAAGTTCAAAAGTTGAACATTATTTGTTACAAGTATGTTAAAGAAAAAGAAAATTGTTTTCATAATTCTAGGAGAGTGTGAAGAATTATTATTGTACCAATGAAATTATTGTTTGATGGATCTACACTATAAAGAACTAAGTTTTATTTGAACTTGTTTGTGTAAATTTCTTTCAATATTATTACCCCTTTTAATTATCCCTACCATATCTTTATTTAAGCCTTATTACACCTTGGTTTAAAGACCTTTTGATTTTTGATTTTGGTTTATTTATTAGTAGTGGAGATATGATTTTATTGTCACCATATGGCTAAGGATCTTCCTATGTAATGATTTAAGAGTTTGTTGTATTTTTCACCTAAAATGTTTTAAGTCTATAAAGTTAATCTTTTGAGAGGGTGTGGAATTTATGACATTTGATTTCAGAAAGATTATCAATGTGTTTGCTATTGATATTAACTTATAAAATTTGGTTATAGGTTAACTTAAGTCTAATTGTATATTGATTTGATTGATATGATATGATAATTTAAGGTGTAGATGGACATGTTAAGGTTAATAAGGGATGGATGTTTTTAAGTTTGATGATTTGGATTATAATTTACTTAAGGACAAGCAAAAACTTAAGTACAAGGATGTTTGATAAACATTTAATGGAAATGTTTTTATCCCCATATTTAGTGTGTTTTGCTTGCTATATGAGAAACTTCTATTTTTTTGCACTTATTTTGTTTCTAGTTTGTTTTTAGATCTCAATTGCCTTTATAGATCAAAAGGAGAAAAAGTTGGGAGAAATTTGGGCAAAAAATGGAAGATTTGGGCTTATTTTAAAGGTACACGCCCATGTGTTGAACTACACACTTATGTAACATATATGGTCGTGTAAGGGACAATGTAAGTCATTATGAATCTGTAAAGCTTTGAAGACATTGTTTTACCCGTATGAAGATGAACACCCGTGCAAAATCATAGACACGTCTTTGTCCTATACCTATGTAAGCTCTTTGAAACATGTGAATCCACGATTCTGAAGTGTTTTTTAGATAAATTGTCACTCACACAACTGTATGATTGACCATGTACATTCTAGAAACCTTAGTTTTGTACTATAAAAGGAAATTATGAAGGCTAATTAAGGGAGTAATAGTTAGAGTCACATTTAGAGGAAAAGTTAAAGTTTGAGACACAAGTTTGAACCTATGATAGAGGAAAACACGAATATTAATCCATAGATCTCATAGATAACAACTTTTCATCGAAGTTTCGAGGGGATTACATAACAGAAAAGGGGATTCTTTTCTTTTTAATTATTCTTCTAAACTTTTAATGTTTCTTTTATTTTCTATAGTTATGAACTAAGTTTGTTTAGAACCTATACATGATAAAACCTTTTAGGATGGATATTTTGATCTGATCTTTTATTTAGTGCATTTTGATTGATTGATTCATTGCAATTCAATTATGCGTTTTTAAGTCTTGAATTAATATATCTGGGATACTAGTTCAATATGTGATTTCATATGATTTAGATTGAGAATTTCTTCTATATGAATGGATCTACTATAATTAGAAGTTCTATTCAAACGTAAACATAGGTCGGCATAAATCCTCTAAATTATGGTCAAACATAGTAGTAAAATTCAGGAATCGAGTAATGTAAGCATATAGGTTTTAAATAGAAAGAGAATTCAATTAATCAATCAAGGATTAATTGTTAATAGTCTTAAGAAAAAAATTAACATGAGATAGGAATTTACACAGTCTAATTATCTATAATTGATTTGTATGATAAAAAGTTAGTACTTATGAAATCATAAAGGGTTCATTATATACGTATTAGTTATTTAGTATTGATTGATCTTAGTAATATTTGTGTTTTGGTTTATTTTTGTGTTAAATTTAGTTTAGTTTAAATTAAAACACCATTGGTTAACTTTTTCAAAAAAATTCATCATCGGTTAGATAATAGAAAAGAGGTTACTATTAATACTTATAGTCCTTGTGAGATCGACACTCGATATTTAATAATCCTACACTATAGTTTGATATATGCACTTACCTATGAAATTTATAGAGTAGAGATCATTATTCATATCAAGAACACTCACCTTAGGTATCTTGGTAGCATCTGGTATGGTTTGAACATGCATGCCCCAAGCTTTTGCCAACTTGTGGATGCCTATAAAAGACAAACTTAGTAATAGAGACAAAATAAGAAAAATCATGAATATCTCATATTCACATGTCCTTTATTGAACAGACGTTGAGATAATAGAACACATTTATTTAAAATGCAATTACTCAAAGACAGTCTAGGGATGGATACATGAATTGTATGGTTTGAATTTGGGATCTTAGACATGGCAAGAGGTGCTACTTTGGTGTCGTAAAAATGGGAACACAGAGGAACTAGAGCATATTTAAGACAGCCTTGAGCAATACAATTAATGCCATATGGCTGAAGAGAAAGCAGAGAATTTTTGGGACAAAGGCAAAGCAATTGAAGAAGTTGACTCACGAAATCATCAACAAACTAAGGGAACAAATCCTTGTCCACAATCTGCATAGAACATGCACCTTAGAGGTAGCTGAAAGATGGAGAATCCACATATTGACAGCTATCCCTATCCGTAACTGAAGGAAAGGAAGTTAATTAAACAATATTTTATACTGAGCTAGCATGGGCTCACCGTAAACAATGACCTTGTAAGGTGACGTAATTGTAATTCAAGGACCCTGAATTGGAGTCATAATTTGTACTATTACTTTTGAAAGTTAAACGAATTCTTTTTAACTTTTCAAAAAACGCTACAAAAGCCGATGGATTTGAATCCCTACTAAAAAGAAAAGCCCAAAATTATGCCTGGGCTTCAAACAAAAACGAATTGATGGGACTTTAGCAAATCAAGTTGCAGGCTTCCTAACTGAATACAGTCTCCCCGGTGGTTAGTGTTCAAGATTATTGATTGTTTCTCTCAACTTCATCCCAAAATCTCTGTAAGAAAATAAGTGTGCAGAAGTACTAAAGGTTTCGTCGACAAGTTAGTACACAATAATAATAATAAAAGACGGCGACGAGGTACGTATAGCATAAATATAAAAAGAGAAAAGACCAAAAAAAAAAGGAAATTTACATAAATTAACAGTAGCGTGGCCCATCCGGTCCAGGCTGGGACTGAGCTGCTCCTGGCCTGGCCTGGCCCAACCTATTGATATGAATACTTGCCTTTTTTTACCATGCTTTAAAATTCAAGTCAACTGATTAAGATCTCAATGTTTAACCAGTATTAAATCAATACAAAACTAGTATATAATAAAAAATAATAAATTTTAAGAATAAGAAAAATATAGTATAAAATAAAATACCATATTAAAAATTATAATAATAACATCTATTAATCTATAATATATATAATAATTTAAACTAAGATTGAATCTAATATAAATTTTACATAATAAAAAACACAAAAAATTTATTTTTATATTATCATTTATTTAAAGACCTATAAAAGTTGAAGTATATCTAAAGAAAGTCAACATAAATAACTCTAACTTCTTTTTAACGTGCTTTAAATATACTTCTATATAGTTTAAACATTATTTTTAACACATTCTTAATTATCTTAAGCAAATTACTTATATATACTAATTAATAATTCGATTGATTAACAAATTCATGATAAAAATAATAATTAGTTTTTAATAATAATAATTTAAAAATTTTCAATTAAAGTATAAGGAGATGGATAAAAGACTTAAAATTTGAAAAATATAATTTATTAGTGAGATTAAATAAATTTATTATTTTGAAGGATAAAAATAGTAAATCATTTTTTAACAACAATAATTTAAAACAAATTTTTTAATTAAAATATAAAAAGATAAATATAAATATAAATTTTGAAAAATATAATTTATTAGTTAGTTTTAGTGAGAGACTTGAAAAGAAAAAAATCATTGAAAATTCAAAATAAATTATTTTTAATATTAAATTTTAAGCTAATGTACCAAATATATTGACAATTATATATTCGAAATATATTTACTTGTTTGATACTAAAAAATTACATAGAGAAGAAAATGTTAGGTAACTTTTTATAATAGTAGTTTTTATATTATAGTGTCAATCACATTAATAAAATATTAATAAATTACTCAATTTTAAAAAATTTATAGATTTAATAAAAATTTTTAAAAGTTGAATTCTAATATAAAAAAGTTAAAAAAATTTAGAACTTTATAATTTATTATTCCTAAATTTTAAAAAATCCCCTTTATTTGAGTTGTATTGAACTAAAATTTTGTGTACGATTAAGTGAAAACAGCAAAAAAAAACTTGCAGGAATTACCTCTAGATCATAGTGACAAGTCAGGCACGTTAATGAGGTACGATCCAAAAAGTCAAGAAGTGAGTCTCCTTCTAGGCAAACCTCTCATTCCCAAATGGAGTCGCATTAAGTAAGGACAAAGGCTTCATACTTCTTTTTTTTTTTGTGAGAAGGAAACAGGACAAAATAAGGCCTAAAGCCTAAACAACGCAACCGACGAAACATCATTTGCTAGGAGCTAGGACTTGACGAAGTCCTGGATCAGGAACCTCGCAAATAGATTAACGATGAGGATGAGAAGCACCTTTTTTTGACTGAAAAATCTTACACATTGGTTACCCAATACGGATATAAACAATAGAACAGTCACAGTCTCTCCGCGTCAAATTCTTGATATTCTCAACGACGTTCAAATACGGATGATAGTGAGTACACGAGCCTAAGACTAAGATTAATGACTTCTTGTAAACCCGATTTAACAATTATTTTTTTTATACCTATGTTTGAATTTTAAAAAATAGTAACAAAATATTTAAATTTTTAGTTGTTTAAATTCTAGCACAACGTTAATTTCACCATTATCTTTATTAACATGATATTACTACATGTCAAGAAATTTTCATTAAAGTCTAATTATTGAAACAACATTGTTTCATTATAAAACTAAAATTACAACTTTTCAACAAGAGAAAATCATTAAAGACATATCCTAGGAAGGGAGAAACTTGGGCCCTTTTTAAGAACTGGGATATTAAATGGAAATTGGATGCAAAAACTCATAGGAAGTATGATTATAGATCTTGTCTAACATCAATGAAGATGTTGTGTGTGCTGCATAATTGCATAAGCTAAACGAGTTTGTGGGTCTTTTCTGTCCACTTGGCGAGGACAGTTTTCAAGTTCCATAAGCTAAACTACTCTGGTTCTCCCGTATGATTCCTTCATTTAAACTGACGGACAAGGAAAGAGAATGTGTGCCAGAAGGATCTTTTGAACTTGACCCAGCTTCATTCCCCCAAAATATTAAAGAGATTAACATCAATGTGGATATAGGAGAGTTTATTGCTAGTGATCACATTTATTTTGAAGCAAAACGTTATGCACACAAGATTGAGTTGGTTGATTTAAAAGAGGCTTATTTGGGATCTGAAATCAACAATGGTATTGAAATTCCAAAAGCAGAGCCCTTTGACTTTGATGCTCACAAATCGATTGAAAATTTTAAAGTTGGTCAGATATGGGCATTTTACAACAACAAGGATGGATTGCCCAAGTACTATGCTCAAATTGTGAAAACTGATTCCACCAATGGTTGCATATTGGATGTGACGTGGCTTGCTTCATGTCCATCGAAGGATATACACTGATGGTATGACCAAAATATGCTTGTTAATTGTGGAAGATTTCATATTCAGAAGGATTCACTGGAATCATTTACATCTACTAAACACTTTTCGCATCTATTAAAATCAGAATTTGCGAATAATAAAGATGACTATAACATCTTGCCTAAGAAAGGTGAGGTTTAGGCGTTGTATAGGGATTGGTCTTTGGAGATGCAACTCTCGTACTTGGATAAATGCAAATATGAATTGGTTGAGGTCTTTGAAGTGAACGAGAAAGGGATAAAAGTTGTGTGTCTGAAACGTGTGAATGGCTTCAAGCCTAAAACTGAAGACCAAGCCTACTGCGGTTTCTCATGTGACCCAAAACTCAGCTCATACAAATAATGATAGCAAACATAAAATTACATTTTAAAAAAAGCATGCAAAGAAGATGACAATAGGTGGAAGAATTTTAGAAGAAGAAGACAAGAAACAATTATTTATTATATAGTACTTATACAATTGGGTGTTGCTCTAAATTCATGCGTATCAATCATAGTAACTCTAATAAAGATAAGTAAGAAAAATCAATCAACGTTCGCTTAATGTTAACACTAAAAGTATGAGTGACCCATCCAAAATGAAAACTACAGTATTATTGTTATTATGAAATTGATTTTGTTATTCTTGCAATTGAAAATTTCTGTCTACAATGATCAAGAGAATCTTTTGCATTTTCTAACCTCGTGCAAATCCAATTATTTTCTGACGACAAAAGTTTAGTCCTTGACCTACCATAGAAAATGACTGCACTGTCTTATTAATAAAGGAACAATTGGACCATCAAGAGGCGAAGAATGAAAACTGGGCTACACTTCCCTTGCGGTACAAATGCTATAAACCTTGTGCGTTATACGTTTCAGAATGTTTTGTACCATGCCTCAATTAGTCTTTCTTTTCCAAGCTACTCTTTGTTTCTAATACGATTCTTATTTGTATCTTTTTATTTTAAATAACTATAAGAATGTATGCAATATTTTAAACTGATTCAAACTAATTAGATATTGCATAAAAAAACATGTTTGATATATTTTGTATCTCATTTATATCTTTCATTTTAACTCTGTTCTTCATATGAAGTCTAGTAAAAAGCTAAGAATTGATCAATTAGAAACAACAAATGAAGGAAATTAATAAGCGGACACCCTAACACATCTGCTTCTACTTTGGCTCGGCACATTCTACTTCTTCATAATTGAAAATAGGGGTAATGACTAATTGGCCGTCAAATGCTTGACAGACTGTATTTAATTTCATGATCGAAATTGTTCGTGTACAACCTTTTACAAAGTCTTTACCTACTTCGGATATTAATGCTTAGATGGAACCAGGAAAGTGATTCTTGTCAAATGGTCTTTCATTTTCCATAGTTGACGAAGTAATCCTAGTCAAGAAGGCCGTAGTTTTGTGGTTCAGTTACTGGCTTACATCTACCTCTACCAACCTCCAAGACAATGATCAATCAATTTCGATTAGAGACGACGGACCAATTGCTGCTCTTGATTTCACATTACATACGTATAGAATATGGATTATTTTAAATAAGACGTTATTCTTGCCTTTTTTATTACTAACTCAAATCTCCATTTGCCATAAAAAAAATAATTATAGGTCACTTCCAATTTTCTAATATTGACCAACTCCCAAATTCCATGATACAATATCATCAATTGAATTTCTGAATAAGTCCATTTTCTTTTTGGAGTATATAATTAGATCTACATCACTACCTCACCTATAAAATTAAAAATCCTTGTTCTCTAATAGCAAAGTCTTTTTTTCCACTTTAGATATCAGTAACAATTTAATTAAAGTTTTTAAGTCATTATCAGAACAAGCCGACGGACTAACAGATCTTTTAGGACATTACAATTAATTCTTTTTGACTTTGTCCTCGGGACTCATTTGCATCTAAACTATATGCAGGTGTTGAACTTCCAAACAATTAGTTGTTTTTTTTTTTCCTTTTATCATAATTAAAGAGCAATTCCCATTATTTCAAAAAGAAAAGCAATGTTTATACAATAAGATCATTAAAATTGAAGGACACGTTAAAAATTTTGTCACGTTAAGTTTAAATATTGATTGTACCAACATCAACAACAGTGAAGTTGTGAGGGGGGATGGTCTAGACTCTTAGTTTGTCATAAACGAAAACTCTATAAAATGCATTTAATTCACGATCTTAGTATGAATTTTTAAATCAACTAGATGCAATGTTTTCTTAATCAAGGACACTTCCATATTGAGGTTTGTCATATCAATACATAAAGGCGGTTCTGAGGTGGAAGAGAAAGAGAACCGATCTTGTTTGCGTGAAAATGAAAAGGATAAGTGGGAATTGGAGGCCTTAATTTCACATCGTAAATGATTATTATTGCCTTAATTAGTTTGCTATCATCATAATGAAGTTCATCATGGAGTAGTAGTGATTTTTCTAACTTAACTTAAACGCGAATGTAAAATAGGCTATATTTAATCAAGGATAAATATTTTGTGAAAATAATTTTAGAAATTTTGATTGATTAAAAGATAAATGACCAATTCTCAAGTATTCGTAGTAATAAAAAATTATTTTATATTTGTTAATTATTTGCGTGTGTTCTTGTACAAGGTGTAAAATCACAATTTCTTCCGAATCTTCGCGTTAGAAAAACAAAGAATGCAGCTGTGAAAGGTACAGGAAGAGAGAGTTGGTGGAGTGTTTGACTCTGGGCTTATGTTGATGGGCGGACCAGTCATTTAATGTGCAATGTGGCCCACCAATGAATATGATTAATACATCTTCTAGAAACTCGCTCGCATTTACCTCCATTCCATAAACGGAATAGGTGACCAACAAACCCTATATTTTTTCCAGGTTCATCAAAATGAATTAATGACCTCCTATATTGTTATCCACTTGTTAATTTAAAATTTTCGATTAGGTTTCGTCTGTTTTGTTTTTTCAATGTATCTGCCTAATTTAGGTGTATATATCCATCAGACTTATTTTTTTTCGTTTTTCAATTTAAGTTTAATTATTATTTTTTTACGAAAAGTACGCCTGAGCAGCTTAACCTGCGTACCATTGACAGGCTTCAACTCCTATTTCACTAAGGTCGAGATTATAGGGTTGTTGCCAATGTACTGGGTAAGCGTAATTTTCTTCCAATTATTTTAATAGCCACGCAATTTAGAAGAATTTATATTGGACAAATAAAAAATAGGCGTTGAGATTAATTATTTTGTCATTCTTCACTTTTCTTTCTACCAACCACCCGTTAAACACTTGACAATTGGCGAAAGCGACGAAGGATAGAAAACATGTAAGGGTGGGATTACATCATGCTTTTTCTTAATCTTTCCACTATGATCATGGCTTCTAGAGGACTGCCTTGACTACTGTTGAGTCGACTAGATTTCAATTTTATTATATTTAGTCTTTTAACGATCTATTTCTTTCAAGTTTGAATCTAATTTTGAGACATTAATAAAACTAAAACTCATTAATTAAATTTTGCTAATGAAAAGTTGTACGACTAAACAAGACTAAACTTAAGTTTGATTGCGAAAAAATATAGGGATTTTGGACGATGTTAAGATAGACTTTGTCTTTACGGGTGACAAAACCTGAAAATTTAAGAATGCTAGGATACAAGAATAGCAATAAAAGCATAAATCAAAACACTGAGCAAGAAAACATAAGTAGTGTATGTGAGAGGGACATGAGATTTACTTTAGCTAAGTTGTTCTTAGACAGTGAAAGATAGCAAGATGCAACTGTTACGTATTGCCTATATAAGACAAATATTAGCATTAGTCTGATATAGACATAACATTTTTCATTGTTACCAAAAACTTGAAAGAAACTAACAAAAAGAAGATTAGAAGTTAAGAGAGTTGCTAGAGTACTTACAAGGAATACTAGTGAGTTCACGGGGAACTCTTACATGTGTTTTTGAAAACACTCTATCTCTTGTAACTTGATTCTTTTTCGTTGACATTTGTGAAACCACCTACGTGAGATTCTTGGATGTAGATAGCAATTAAGCTATCGAATCAAGTAAATTATTGTGTGATCTTTTTACTTTCTTGCAAACACTAAAAATCTGCAAAAGCAAATTATTCTTTCATTAGTATCTTATAAAACAAGATAACACAATTGAAGACAAATCCTAACAGAATTGGTATCAAAGCCTATCTTCAACTTTGTGGGCAATTCTTTGGTTATTTAAGAAATCAAGGTTCATCAAGAAATCTGTAAGAATTTTTCTTTCTTGTCATCTTTAAACTACATTATAAAATGGCGGGAAAAGAAATAGATGCCTTCACTAGTAAAGAAGACTTTAAAATATGAAAACTTCAGATGCAAGCATTACTTGAATCTTATGACCGTTATGGTGCAATTGAAGAATAATATGATGTAGAAACAGATCCTGTTAAGAGACTCAAGATGCAAAGGCTTGCACATTACAAGTTAATGCTCCATTTATCACTAGTTGTGATAAGGAAAGTACAAAATTGCAATACTACACATAAATTATGATTAAAACTTGATGAAATATATGCTAAAAGATGTCTGCCTAAGAAAATGACACTTTTATATAATCTTGCAAATTATAAAATGAACACTACTGTACCTCTTAATGATAATTTGGATTATTTCTTTAAGTTAGTACAAGATTTAGAAGCTACAGGTGAAAGAATTTCTGAAGACCATCAAGTCATGATTATTCTAAAAGCTTTACCATATGAGTTCAATACTTTCAAGAAAGTAATTAAGCATGCTAGTGAAGAATCTCTCACTTTTAAGAAGGTATTGGATTCACTAATGGAAGAAATTGTGGACAATAATCCATTCAAGAAGAGACCAGAAGTGATGTTCATTGAAAATAAACAAGACAATAAGTCGCAGAAAAAAAATAATAAGAAAGAAAATTGGCAGAAAGGGAATGATAGGAACAAGCACACCAAAGAAGATGAAGAAAAGAAGAAAAATATTAAAGGCAAGAAGTGCTTCCATTGTGACAAGGAGGGACACTTTACCAGAGATTGCAGAAAGAAGAAAAGAGGCAAGGCTGCACAAAGTGGAGATGCTGGGAATGTGGAGAAACTTAAAGACTCCAGTAATGATAAAATACTAGCTATTACCGAAGAAAGTGAAGATCTCAACAGAGACTCCAGTGGTACGAAGATTGTCACAACAAGGAAGTTCACGTTTGTTAGAGATTATCTACAGATCTTTGAGGTCCCTTGAAGACAACAACTATCAAATGACTGATTTTTTAGGGGGCGTTTGGTTTGAACACGGGGTTGGGTATAGATATGGGTATAATAGTAGAAGGGGATGAGAATGAGTATGAAAAATAAAAAAATGACGTTTGGTTTGTAACTTGGGTTTCTGTAATAATACCAATAATGTTGTTTGATTTGTTGCATTAATAGGAATGAAAGATAATATAATATCATTTAATGATATAATACCATTAATGGTTTGTTGCATTAATGGTGAGAAGATGAGAAGGTCTTGGAATGAAAACTTGATACCCACCTATTTTGGAGGGTTTAGTAGATTCCCAAATTTAATAAGATAAATCCATTACCTTGGAATTGAAAACCTCAAAACAAACAATATTTTTTACAATTATTTGATTCCTTTATTCCTAAACCTTCAAACCAAACGCTCCCTCAATCTCACGCACGATGGAGCTATTAGGGTTCACTCACGTAAATCTCTCACAAGTCAATGATTGGCGTCAAAAATCAACGGAGAACGAGGAAATAAATGTGAAGTCATTCACCATTCTCCGTCGACTTTTAACATAGATCAAAGATTTGATCTTAAATAGTATAGCTTTAACATTTGGGAAATTATGGATTTTGGATAGTGTTGAGATAGACTTTGTCTTTACAGGTGATAAACCCAAAGCCGTAAGAATTCTAGGATACAAGAATAACAATAAAAGAACAAGTCAAAACGCAGAGCAGGGAAGCATAAGTGGTGCACAAGAGAGGCATATGTGACTTACTTTAGCTGAGTTGTTCTTAGACGGTGAAGGATAGCAAGATGCAACAGCTATGTATTGCCTATGTAAGACAAATATTAGCATTAGTCTGATAGACACAACATTTTTCATTCTTACCTAAAATCCTAAGAGACTTATGAAAAGAAGATTATAAGTTAAGAGAGTTGCTAAAGTACTTACAAGGAGTACTAGTGAGCTTTTTGAAAACACTCTATCTTTTGTAACTTGTTTCTTTTTTGTTGACGTTAGTGGAACCATCTACGTGAGATTCTTAGATGTAGATAACAATTAAGCTATCGAACCAAATAAATTGTTGTGTGATCTTTTTAATTTATTGTAAATACTACAAATTTGCAAAAGCAAATTCTTCTTTCATCAATATCTTGTAAAACAAGATAATACAACTGAAGGCAAATCTTAGCAAAAAGTTATAAGATTAAACTATACTAAATTTAAGTTTGATTGCCCAAAAAAATTAGCTTGAGGTCTATATGTACTACAAGTAAAATCTTAAAATTATTAAATACATATATTTAAAGTAAAATTATAAAAAACTTAAAATCATATAGCAAATTAATTAAATTGCTTGTAACTTTTGATTCCATTGCAATGCATTGACTAATTTGATTGACAAGAGTAATTGAATCTCCGTACTAGTTCAGAACGAAAACTGTGGGCTTTGTGCTGACGGCTTACAAAATCCCAATTTTCAGGTGGTGGGTAAACTCCTCCAGTTACATAATTCCGGCTCTAAAGACTAGGAATTAACACGACAATTAATCGTATAGGCAGTAACATTACTCCCAGTTCCCTGTTTTCTAAAGATATTAAATGTGTGGAATAGAAGCAAAAAGTCCCCTTAGGGAGCAATTGCTTCTGCAAATTGAGGACGGCAATAATTTGCTTATTAATCATATTTTCCATTTTAAAGTCAGTAATGAGGTTGGTGAGTGATGGTGTTTGTTACTTTCAACCCAACAGCACAGAAAGGGGATGTTATACGTGTACGACAGACTTTGTTTTTTTTAAGAAATTGAATGAATATATTGCGTGTATGACAAGTTACGTGATAATATCTAATGTGTATATGTAAGTGAAGAAAATTGTGAGAAAGTGCATCCTCCCCTGTGTGACCAAAATTATGGACAGAAACTAGCTTGTGGTCCAAAATGTTTTAACTTGTTTCAACACTTCTAAAAGTAACCCACGACTTGGTATGTAAAATAATAAATTTTATTTTATTTTTTCCCTACGTCTTGTTCATCTTATCCCATACAGTGAATGCAGCTATGACCTATCATTGTCCTCGAGCATGAACAGCCTTCCACCCCACGTGTTTATAAAACAAAATACGAGATTTATTTCGAGAATTTTGATGTTAAAACTTGTTACTAAATTTCCAACTATCGCATTTTGGAGGAGATTTGGGAAAAAGGAAAAAAAAACTTGTTACTAAATTTCCATTGTTTAATTTATTTTTCCACCGATAATGAAAAATAAAATAAAAATGTATTAGCTTACAATTCGATCCTACAGTTTTATTTTTTATTTGCCCTTGATGTCGTTATATTGTAACAAACAATATTTCTCTGCAAGGCTTCCTCAGAGTGAAATCAATGTAGGACCCCATTGAATAGCGGCTTACATACCCTTCAAGTTTCCAAATTTGAAAGGAATTTTTACCTTGTTTAAAATGAACTTATGTGAAAATAAGAGTATTGTATTTAAAACTCTATAATTTTCACACTAAGTTAATTTTTATTAAAGTCAAGAACTATTTATAGAAGTTAAAAATTAAAGATATTGGTTGTTTTTTACGTGAGCTTCGTTTCTTGCTAACGTGTAGAACCAAGCATTCCAATCACCCCCAAAGGTATCAACGGTGAGCCCAAAACACATTCAACCAATTTCTCCTTTAAACTCTTTATAAGGGTGCCATTTTAAAGCTCCCTCCCTGAGTCCCTTTCTCTTTTAATTTGGTGGACTGAGGACCAGTGTAAACGCCACAATGCCACAGATTACCCAAAAGCAGCAGCAGAAACCAAAATCAAAGTATCAGACTACAACATAAGCTTGCCTTACTTTTCTCAAGTGGTCACAGCCCACTCATCACTTTCATATTATATATATATATATATAGATATATGTACGTTCATATACCGAAGAATACCTCTGCAATTCTCTATCTCTCGTCCTTTTCCTTTCTATGTACTCCGCGTGTACATGTCATTTCATTTCATTTAGAATCCAACCGCGTCCTTATAATAAATCAGCTTCTCCCTCACTTCTAATCAGTTCTTCATTTCCCACTACCACATTTAACAACCACCCATGAAAGGAGAGCCCAGGCATGAGCGACGATGGGCCTCCGACTCCGTTTCCGGCAAAGCTCCTTTAAGCACTGCAACATCCCCAGGGACGGATTCCAATCTCACCGAGGAGTTCGTCGAGGTCACTCTCGATTTACAGGATGATCATACCATTATTTTACGCAGCGTAGAGCCAGCCAACACTGTCATTAATATCGACGAAGGACTCGATACTCCGGCCTCTACAGCCTCCGCATCAGCGTCCCGATCTCCGACAATCAAGCGGAGCTCTTCCAACAAACTGCGGCAGTTCTCTCAGGAGCTCAAGGCGGAAGCCGTAGCCAAGGCGAAGCAGTTCTCTCAAGAGCTCAAGGCCGAGTTGCGTAGATTCTCGTGGAGTCAGGGACAAGCGTCGCGCGTGCTAGCTTCTTCGCATAACAATGGAAGCGGTGAATCCGCTTTAGCGGCTCGTGCTCTGAGGAAGCAGCGAGCTCAGCTTGATCGGACTAGGTCCGGCGCACAAAAAGCTCTGCGTGGCCTGAAGTTTATCAGTAACAGTAAAACTAATGGCGTCGATGCATGGAACGAAGTCCAAAGCAATTTTTACAAGCTTGCTAAAGACGGATACCTCTATAGTGTCGATTTCGCTCAATGCATAGGTCTCCCTCTTCGATTAACTACTAACCAGCTTTTCGTTTGTTTACTTTGTCTTCAATAATAGGAAATATAATTAACTGCAAATTTCAATTCATTTTCTTAGGAATGAGAGACTCCAAGGAGTTTGCCCTGGAACTGTTGGATGCCTTAGGCAGGAGAAGGCGATTGAAAGTAGACAAGATAAGTAAGGACGAGCTTTACGAGTTCTGGTCCCAAATCTCCGATCAGAGTTTCGATTCTCGTCTCCAGATCTTCTTTGACATGTACGCATTACTTTTCATTAGAAACAGAGAAAAGTCAAAAAGAGATTGATTAGGAACCTAACTTTACTTAATTAATTAGAAATTTCCAGTTTCTATCGGTCAGTGGAGATTAAATTGTGTACTTTCTTGTGTTTCCTAAATCACAATTCCTAAACCTTTTAAAGTGACAGTAAGTTATATGAATCTTTCCCCTGCATGGCGCAGTTACGTTTCTTACTTTAAATTTGGGAAGTTGTTTTATGATGTTAAGTTGTGGAAAAAATAGAAGTAAATTATTATATGATGTAATCATGATACTGACATGTGATTTGCGGTACAGGGTGGATAAAAATGAAGATGGAAGGATCACCGAAGAGGAAGTAAAAGAGGTATTAACAAATTATGGAGTTCAATTCATGTTCTCTGTCTGGCTCTCTTTTAAAATATTTAGGTCTCTATTTTGACCTAAAGAAGCATTGATTATTAGCACATATAATTAAATCAATCAATTATGCAAGCTCTTAAGACTAACGTGCATGAAATAGCTTACACCCTGTCAGATTCTAACAATAATCATCAATTAAGCCGCCCACTAGACCTTGTGTTTCTAAATGTAAATCCAAACCACGAGTTCTAATTAGCTGCTAGGAGACGTAGTCCTCCAATCTTCTTTGATGCATGTAAATTAAAATAATTATTTGTAGCTAATAAAGGGTTTGGTGGCCTTAATCCTTCAAGTTCCAACTACTCCAATGTTGAACATATATTCCTATTTTTATTGGGTCTCTGTCTTTTCCCATATTCTCAAGCAGCTTATCTAATATAAGATGGGAAGCTCATTATTCAACGTTTAGTGAACTAGCAGGTCCACCATCTAGAGATTTTTGAGTTTGACTTTAAAAATTTTGCAAATTTTTACCTAAAAGAATTTACAACGGAGTTGAAAGTAATGGGGTTGGTAGGGGTTTTTCTGGTCAAATTGCCATGACAAATTTTGTTTTTGGTGCTTTTTCTCGATGGAGTTTATTAAAGGAGGAATTAGTAAGTATATATTTTGTGACCGTTATTGCTTATTTCAATCAAGTTATTTATTGAATTTTTAATTTTTAAATGAAAATGGTAGATTATTACCTTAAGTGCTTCAGCAAACAAGTTGTCAAGGTTGAAGGAACAAGCAGAAGAGTACGCTGCTCTGATCATGGAAGAGTTAGACCCTGAAAGACTTGGATACATTGAGGTAGGTCCTCCTTTAAACGCCCTTCGTGGCATGTTACATTGACAGTTTATACTATTATAAGAAATTACGGTTAAATGGGATAATAGGATAATTAATCTGATTTCATTTTCACATCATGTTTCGTGCATTTCTTAACTCTGTTTATGCAGCTTCCAACTTTCACCCGCCTCCTTTTTTCATCTGGGTTTTCGCTAAAACGGCCCTCCGGCCTTTTTTTTTTAAATAACTAAAATACATTATATATATACATATATCTGAAGAGATATATAATTATCTTCATTTAGCACCGAGTCATCCAAAAGTCCACGGTTAGGCAACAAGCGAACGTACCTTGAAGGAATGGGTTTTAATGTTGTTGTTGAACCGTAACAAGAAAATTTAAAGAATACAAGAAATCAACAGGGAGACGGCAATTAATCAGGTTAAGTGAGATTTCGTGGTAGTTGAACAGCCTTCAGTTCTCTAGTTAAATATTCTTAAAGGAAAAACACATCTATATTTGAAAGCTATAATTATGGGTCAATTTAGTTAGGTCGTAAATCAGTTATCAGTGAGGTTTGTATTTCAAAATTTGGTCCAAATGTCTTCGGTGATATAGGATTTTTATAAATTTTTTGTTAGTGAAACCTAGCTGTAAACTTGAAAATTATGTGACCTGCCATTTAACATCTTCACACTCACAACAACGTTTCACATCATCTGGTGTCCCCAGATTGCTATACCACCAGTCTGAAGCTACTGTTACAATTTGGAAAACATTGTAGGTGGGTAGTATGCATAATTAATTTTTGAAAATAAAGTGAAATCTCAAAATTTATACATAAATAGTATCGATAGACTTATTGATGTTCACAAAAGTTTTTAGTTACATCATTGAATCATCAATCTTTGAGATAGTTGTACCGCTAGGTTTCTGTTGTGTGCCATTTGTTTTGGTGTGGTTAATATGCATCTTATTGACTTTAGAGCACTCCATTTCTGCATTTTTCTTTGTCGTTGCATATAAACTTATCACAAAAGTAATCAGGTTACTTTTAATTCATTTTCCTTGGTGGTGTTACTGTTTACTTAATCAACTGAGCCCAGATGACCTATAGTCCATGCTTGATTATTTTGGGACCCTATCTCTGCCATGTTACGGTCCTGACACGCATAGTTGGGTACCCATGTGGGCTAATGGTATTTCGTTACTCGTAATATGTCAATCTTTGGTCATTGCGCGTGCTACATTTGTCATCAAGGGTAGTGTATTAAGTTGACTCAATCAAGATTCCCTTCGCTTTCGTATTCTGATTTGGCCGTTTTGGTTGTTGGCTACTGATTTTGATCTGCAGCTATGGCAACTAGAGACTCTGCTTTTACAAAAGGACACGTATTTAAACTACAGTCAAGCACTAAGTTATACGAGCCAAGCGTTGAGCCAGAATCTACAGGGACTAAGAAAAAAGAGCCCCATAAAGAGGCTGAGCAGGCAGTTGCTCTACTTTTTGCAAGAGAATTGGAGGAGGCTTTGGGTATTGGCGTTATGGATGGGGATAATGATAGGGTTGTTTACATGGAAATTTTTTCAATATAAACAAAAGAATGCTTTCAAAGTCATGGGTTATTGTGTCCTAACAGCCAAGGGCGCAGCAGAGACTTTGAAATTCAACATGGCCCTTATTCTATTGCCCGTGTGTAGAAATACCATTACTTGGCTCAGGTCCACAAGGTTGGGTCACTTTGTGCCTTTCGACGATAATATCAATTTCCACAAGGTACACACCAAGTTACCAACCTTCTTTTGCTTATTTTATACGTTTAAGTTTGTGGGTCCTTCTAAGAAGACTTTGCTCAAAATAATGGATGATTTTGTTCATAAAAATAAAATAATCCACTAGGTGACTGTACATACATCAAATGCAGTTCAAAAAAAAAAAAAAAAAAGACATACAAACGATCGGCTGTACTATCCCTGCAAGTAGCAAAAGTTTACTCTTGACAATCGAAACTTTATGTAGCTTTTCACAGCTCATTTTTATAATTAGAAATTAAGAACCCATTTCTTGTTATTGGGGTGAAATAAGAGAATAACAAAATAAGCAATAGAAAGAGACATTTCAATTGCTTACCGTAACAGGCGTAGATTTATTGTACACTACAGTTACAAAGGGGTCTTGTTTTGTATCCTCATTATAGATCAGCAAATATTGTCTTTCTGATTTTGAAAACTTGTGTAAGACTACCAGAAATTGACAGAAGGTGAGGTTATTAGGAAACTAATTGCTAGAATAACTTCTTGTGGTTGGTTTAACATCTTTGAGAGTTGGATTTCACACTTCGAACGATCCTAAAAATAACAGAAATAATCCATTTTATCATTACTCTGTTGTATGACAAGCGATCAACTAATGCTGCCATTGGTGTCATATGGAACTAAGTATTGGATTAATTGACCTACGGCTACAATCATTCCAAACCTAACAAAATTTCTACATTAGACTTTTCTCATCGAAATCAAGTGTGTAATAAATCAAGGCTTTTCCAGAAGTTGACTATTAGAAAGATGGCTAGCTGACATAATAACTCTGTTTATCTGCAGAGTATGTTCCATGCATTGGTCTTCTCTTGTTCTATTGAAACACCCAATCCTTTACGTTTCTTAATTTGTATATTTGAATCCATTAGCTGCACAAGCTTTAGCATCTGTGCGCAGAGTACTTTCTCACAAGCTGGTATGATTGGATAATTCTCCCAACTTGTGGATATTGTTGTAAAAAATACAACCTTCAACCGACATTGCGCAGGTCTAAACTTTCTGCAGTTTTTGGAGGCAGAGCATGGTAGTTTTTGGTTTGGTGAGCCTTTTGCAAGCTACAAGAATTCTCATATTTTTAACAGCATTTCTAAATTCAAAATATGTCCTGTAATCATTAGTGTGCAGTTGCTAAGGCTAGTTTCTGTCATATGTAAGCTAGGTTTAAGCAATTGATTGAGCGCTGGTGAAACGACATAGAATTGCTGCTATCTCTTGCTTTTTTTTTTTTTTCCTGCTTTATCAAATTTTCTTATACATGCAGACAATAGCAGCAGCAATTGTAGTTGGTGTCATTCTCCATGCTGGAAATCACTTAGCCTGTGACTTTCCCAGGCTTTTGAATTCATCTGATGCCGACTACAAAAAATACCTTAGTGATGATTTTGGAAGGCATAAACCATCATACGCCAAATTGGTTAGAGGAGTTGAGGGTATTACTGGAATTCTCATGGTGATCTGCATGGCAATTGCTTTCACACTTGCCACAAGATGGTTCAGGAGAAACCTCATTAAACTTCCAAAACCATTTAATAGGCTCACTGGGTTCAACGCATTCTGGTATTCACATCATTTGTTCGTCATTGTTTACACCTTGCTCATAATCCATGGTGCCTTCCTCTACCTTGTGCATAGATGGTACCTGAAGACGGTAAAATCTTATCTCTGCTAATTTCAATTATTTCTTGTGTGATCATTAAGAGTATAAATTTGAAGATGTGTTAATGGTTGCAGACGTGGATGTATCTTGCTGTTCCGGTGTTACTGTATGCCGGAGAACGGGCACTTAGATTTTTTCGTTCTGGCTTATATCCTGTTAGGCTTCTGAAGGTGAGAATCGATATCAACTTCCATTTACTATGACAAATTCATTGACACCTATCTGCTAAACAATTGCTGCGAACTCAGAGTGACGATTATCAGCTTACTACCACTTCCTCTCATAATGATTACTTATAAGCATAAGTTTTCACAAATAGAAAAGGCCTTCTGTGTTGTTTGACATTTTAAGATTTTTCCTTCAAATTTTCCATATTCAGGTTGCAATTTATCCGGGAAATGTTCTCACATTACAAATGTCAAAGCCTCCTCAGTTCCGATACAAGAGTGGACAGTACATGTTTGTACAGTGTCCTGCTGTTTCTCCGTTTGAGTGGTAAGCAACAATGAGTTTGCAGAATTGTAGTGATTATACTTAATCAGGTGTTGGAGACATCGTCTCCACTTTTGCTTGTTCGTGTATATCCTAAAATATAACTAGCAGTTTTGTAATCTTAACAGTTGGAGGAACAGTTGAAACATGGCTAATGCAGTAGAAAGTTGACATAGTATTCTATAGTAAAATTTGATGTTCATCCATTTCTGGAAGGAAGAAGAAAAAATTCCAAACCCAACGCTAAAAATCCATGACATCGTCCAACTTCCTAAGCTGATGAAAACTTTAGCAAAAACGTTGAATGAGTTTTAGTTCACGAGTTTCTGACGAATGGGATTGCTTGGTGCAAAGTTGCCCCCTCTATCTGTTGCCTTTCTTCAATGACAACTAAAAAGCTAACGCGTGCTTTAATTTATACTCAGGCATCCATTTTCAATTACCTCCGCTCCTGGAGACGACTACCTAAGTGTTCACATACGACAGCTTGGTGACTGGACCCAAGAACTTAAAAGGGTATTTTCCGAGGCTTGTGAGCGTCCTGGTGCTGGTAAGAGTGGGCTTCTCAGGGCGGATGAAACAACCAAGAAAAGGTAGAGAATACTCCAAATCTCTTACTGACCTCTTTTGCTTTTAAAATAGCTATTTATTAGTTTCATAACACTCCTATCTTCTAACAGTTTGCCAAGGCTCTTGATAGATGGGCCCTATGGTGCTCCAGCACAAGATTACCGGAAGTACGATGTCCTGCTGCTTGTTGGTCTAGGAATTGGAGCAACACCTTTCATCAGTATTCTAAAAGATTTGCTTAGAAACATTGTCAAAATGGAGGAGCAAGCAGTAAGTAGCAGACCTGCGATGCAGATTTTATTTGCGGTTGATACTCGTAATTGATGAGATGTGAAAGTTCCTCAAATAAGATTCTCTCATTAAAAAACCACTCGATCCTTGCAGGACTCCATCTCGGATTTCAGTAGGACGTCAGACATGAGTTTTGGAAGTAATGATGCTTCAATACACAAGGGAGTTTCTCCAAAACGTAGAAAGCCTCTAAAGACAACAAATGCTTATTTCTACTGGGTAACTAGGGAGCAAGGTTCCTTTGATTGGTTCAAAGGGGTCATGAATGAAGTTGCTGAACTTGATCAAAGGGTGACTTACTTTTGTTTGGAAATTTTCATTTGATTTTCATCAGCATTATTTCAGTTACATGATTGCTCAATCTGTTTCACTCTAGGGCGTAATTGAAATGCACAATTACTTGACCAGTGTGTACGAGGAAGGTGATGCCCGCTCAACCCTCATTACCATGGTGCAGGCCTTAAACCATGCAAAGAACGGCGTAGACATTGTTTCTGGAACTAGGGTAAGATTGAAAACTTGACATTCTTATTTCTCTTCCCACGCAAATTCATTTACAGCCTTCCAATTCGATCACCAGTTTTTGTTGAATCAGACCTATAAAGCGATTCATGACTCCTTTGCTATAACACCAAGCCGTCATTTTTTATGTATATTTGAACTAACGCATCAACTCAGACGGACCTTGAATCTCATGGCTTGAAATGAGGTAGTTAAGATTTGAGGACTGTTAATCATCACAGCTCAAAATTATTGTTGTGCCCTATATTAGTCTTTTGAAGGATGTGATTTAGCTAGCTTGATGTTATTTGGCCCAGGTCCTTCCTAAATTTTAGCTAGTTTGGATATGCTTCATTTTCATGTATAGTTGTTGACTAGACTAAGGATGTTCAATTACATGTGTCTCAGGTGCGAACCCATTTTGCAAGGCCTAATTGGAAAAAGGTTCTATCTAAACTGCGCTCCAAGCACTGTTACGCCACCATAGGTGAATATGTCTCCCAAGATCCCAATAATCTCAATTGATTGGATGATTCTTGTAGTTTGAATAAGGTTAAGTCTGATATCTGGATCAGGGGTTTTTTACTGTGGAGCACCTGTCTTAGCTAAAGAACTCAGCGCACTCTGCCACGAATTTAATCAGAAAGGCTCCGCGAAGTTCGAGTTCCACAAGGAACATTTCTGAGATCAAACAGCGCAGCAGTGCGCATAAAATTACTATGTGCAAGCTCACATTTTACGTTGGCCACCAGAAAGAGTATTCAACATTTCCGCATGCAATAAGACCCTGAAGCATTGTACAGTCTGGAGTAGAAAATGGGCAAACAGGAAGCTCCAAAAGTAGATAAGTACAGTCCAATAGCTATTTAGAATTATACTACCAGCATTTATCAAACTGGTGAGAGGATTTAGTGTTTTCAATGATAAAACCCTTTTGCAAGTTTTTGTGGTGGCAGCCGGACGGTGGAACTAAAGCGACATCTCTTTGAATCAAGATTCAAGAGTGCGCTACAGCTACAATTGAGAAGTTGACATGATAGATGATGAAATGGATGTGCAGAGTTGAGTTACCAACATTCCTAGGTGGATAGAAGAAGACAGTTTTGAGAGGAAGGAGTTTTGGTGTAGGATTGACTGCATAAGAGGGGATGGATAGAGATGGCTGTCGTTTTAGGCTCCGATCAAACTGGCACAAGTCATCCACCGTGATATATTATTACCTTTCATTACATAATTAGAATAAGAAATTTTATGTAAATCTTATTATAACATCTTTTTCCCAATTATTAAAAAAAGCATCTTTTTCCCAATTCATCAATTTGATTTGAAGCCGTTGCTTATAAATGGTGAGTATAAGAATTGCGGAATTAAGGTGATTGGGGTTTGTATCGTTGTATGGGCATTTGAAAAGTAAACGGGACCCTCCTGTTGTTGTCCATAGACGTGTATACATATGAGACCGTATAATTTTTAAGAGGCTGCTGTGTCCCTAAAATCCTTTCGCTTTTCCTTTGATTCTAATTGCTGCAGCTTATATGGGATTGTTATATCAGAAACTTAAACCTTCTTGCTACGTCTTCCCTAGTTGACATCTGACAGAGGCCACTAAGTAATAAGTTAAGATTCAGTTATATGCCCATCTGATCGTGGACAACAGCCCCTCCCACTCCCGGGACCTTTTTCTGTTCCTCCTTGGAGCATAGGGGGCATTGATCCTCTGGTCCATAAATTCTATACAAATTCTGTTTCAATCCATCTTAGCCATTTATTTATACGAGATCATATAAATAGATGGTTGAGATGGGTTGAGACAGAGTTAGTACAGAGTTCATGAACAAGAGAATTTGAGGGAAACATACGGTAGTAGAGTAGAGTGCGAACAATCACTAAACAATTGTCCAATTATTAGGACATGATGAGTAGCAAGCATCAAGTTGCATACCTGTACAATTAGCCAGTCAAACTCTGAAGCTATGCTAAGAATGACCGGAGAATCTTTTACTAGCAAGTAGCAAATCTGTTGAGGCTTTTCTCTCAAAGCTTCTCCAGTAGAAAAAGATCAATTTTTTACTAGGTCGCCATTTCACCGATTCAAGCTGGTTTGGCAAGGGTGAGTTCACCCCACAAAAAGAGCATAACCCTAGTTAACACCATACGACGCCAATTCCGTTTATCACTAGTAGTCACTCGTTAACTCTATAGAATATGGGCATTTTCAAATCATACACATCTCTAAAAGAACAGCCAGTGATAAGTACTCCAAGTGGCCGTTGGATTTGTTTCAAGTTATAAATTTTGATATGACTTCTTTTTCATTTTTATCATTTAGCTCCTTTTAGTTTTGAAGATTATATTATCATCTTTAATTTATTTTAATATCGTATTAAATTTACCTGTTTAATTGTATGTTCCAAACTATAAGTTATTTATTCAATTGTGTATTACAATTTTGAGTTTAAATCATCATAACATTTGTGATATATTTGTACTGAAACAGAGTTTTGAAGGCAGTATTAGGACAAATAACAAAATTAAATGTACGTTCTCTTTTTAAAAGTTTCACAGCTCTAAATAAATTGGCTCTCTTTCTCTTCACTATTCTTTCAAGTTTCCTATTTCAGTGATTCCTTAAATATACTTTTAGTAATAAGATAAAGGTCTAATCATACAAAGTTTTCGTGAACTAAGACATAAAAATAAATATTACTGGTTATTTTTTGTTAGATGAGTTTAACATGTGTGATCTTTCATTATAACTGATAATAATTGTCTTTTTGTTTGAGTGCTCGTTTTTTAAAGAAAAAGGATGGTGACGAGAATTTACAATGTAATATAATCTTCTTTACCATCTTTTGTGCATGTCATATTATATTATTATTAATATCCTTATCATGTTGAAAATTTTAAAATAAAAAAGATTGTGATGAGAATTGACAATGTAATATAATCTTCTTTATCATCTTTTATGCATGTCATATTATATTATTATTAATGTCCTTATCATGTTGAAATTTTTAAAAGGATATATTAGTGATAAACAACATAATATATATTTGATGGTAGAAACTATGTTATATTTTTTAGATAATTTTAGGACAAGAACATAAGAGAAAGAGTGAGGGAGCTGGAGAAATTGAAATTACGAAGCATTCGAAATACAGGGGTATAAACAACACAAAAAGCGAAATTAAAATGATGAGTGAGCAGGAGCGAGAACGGTTGACTAAAGAAACAAATCTGATTGACCGACACACCAAGAAGATTAAGTAACTGTTTGTGAACTTGGGGAAGACATGGAGACTGATAATTCTCTACTGATTTGAGTGTCGAAGACTGTAGAGGAAGGGGAGGTTGGTCCTGATTTTCAAGCACAAGACATCTTTAGGGATAAGTTGATGAGGGGGAGACATCAAAGGGAGGGAATTGCGACGATCAATGTGGAAGCCACCATTTTGGTGGGCGATGAGGAACCGATTACAGTCTCTTTGAAGGGGCCCAAGCCATCCATTCGTTTATCTGAAAAGACAATGGAACGCCTCTATAAACCATTCCATTGTAGTTTGGTTTTGAAACCTTTTGGCCGATCAATTGGTTTTCTTACTCCGAAGGACAACCTCAGAAGAATCTAGCATATTCTGGAAGACATATATGAATTGATAGATCTCAATGATGGATATTTTCTAGTTGACTTTGACATGGAGGATGATTACCGCTTTGTGTTAAAGGAGGATCCCTAGATGATCTTAGGTCATTATCTCACTGTTAGGAAGTGGCAACCTAAATTTCGGCCTTCAAATGATGTAATTCAGACCATCACAGTTTGGATGAATTTCCCGGGTTGCCCAATGGAATTCTACAATGAAGAAGTGATAGTGGCAGCAGGGGAACTTATTGACAAGCCTATCAAAGTTGATGAAACAACTCTAACTAGGAGACGAGGTAGCTTTTCCAGAATTTATGTTGAAATTAACCTTGACAAACCACTTATTCCTATTATTGATTTGAATGGCTGTGATCAGCCTGTTAAACATGAAGGATTGAATCTTATTTGCTTCTCTTGCAGGAGGAGTGCCCATTGGAAGGAAGCATGCCCGTATACTGCTACGTTGGTGACAGATCAAATGCTGGCAATAGAGAAGTCTGTTGAGGCAAAGCCGAATATTTCGGCCATGCCTAAGGAAACTTCAAATAATGATGATCAACTGCCATTTGGTTTGTGGATGTTGCTAGCTCATAGAGAATATAGGAGATGTAATGGTAAAACCAAGAAAGGTGGCAAAAATGCAGGAATGAGGAGTAATTATAATGGATCAAGATACAATATCTTGGTAGATATGGAAGGAGGTAATAGTGTTGATCTGGTAATGGAAGGCTAATCTGGTAATGGAAGGCTTTGACTTGAATGGTGATGGTGAGAATAATGATGCTTATAATGAGGAAGTCCCTGAAATGGGTGGGGTTGACTTGCATCAATCTCAGTCAATATCTTTGTAGCAGCATGCAGTTAGAGATAAGTGGGATATCCATAAGGAAAATACTCCCCTAGGAATAAAGTATTCTCACAAGCCTTTAGGCTTTGTTAGGCCTACCAAAGTACATATGGCAGGGGTTAAGGCAGGGATCATGGCCCACTGCCTAGTGCCATGAAACCTTTTCGAACTATAGACTTAAATTTCCAATTTCCGCCTCTTGCTTCGTTACGTACATAAATGAACAACTGTCAGGGGACTACTACCCCTCGATTATTAAAGAAATTGTATCCCCATGTACGAATATGCAAGTTGATACTAGGCATGGTTTTGTTGACCCGATAACAGGAATTGAAGTTGCAGCCTGTGGTTTACCAAAAGATAAAAGTCTTGTTCTAGGATTACAGGTAGATACTAGTACTGGTATGGCCATGGATGGTCTTCAAGCTAATGATGGGATTGTCCTAACTTTACTTGCTTGACCTTATATATGTCAGATATATTATTTTGGAATTTTAGAGGTGCTGGGTAGAAGTGTTTTTTGACACATGTAAGAGAATTGATCCGAGAACATAAGCCAAGTTTCTTGGCTTTATTTGAACCTAAAATTAGGGGGAGAAGGGCTCGTAAGCGTATAAGACTCTTAGGTTTTGAATCTTACTACCAGATGGATGTTGTTGGATGTAAAGGGGGTATTTGGCTACTTTGGAATCAGACCTTCGCTTCTTTCAAAATAGTTGGTTCAACAAAATAGGTTGTCCATGGTATAGTCAGATGTGATGTTGGGCCCTATTTCTGGAGCCCAACTATCACTTTTGATGCCAAAAGATGCTGACTTGGGTCTCATGACAAATTCTGAGGTGATCATTTGGGACAGTCGCGTAAGGGTGGTGCAAACAAAAACTGGAAAGCATTGCATTTGTAAGAAATCCCAACGTGGCAGCAAAGGAGAGTTCACCGCGACGAACCCATGGAGTTATCTCCATAGACCCTTTGGGAGAAGTTCGCTGCAGTGAACTCTTTGCTTCACGATGACAAGCCCCTGAGGTTCAACAAGAGAACCCTTCGGAAGAGTTTCGCTGCGGTAAGAGTCGAGCCTTGCTGTGATGAAGTCACAACATTCAACAACCAATACAAATTTTCTAAGCACACATACACTCAATTCTAACCATCTAAAATTAACCACAAGATAAATCTAAACATACTCAAAAGAAACTTCAGTTCTTCAATTCATTAGCAAATCTATAAAGAGTTCGTACATATCAAAGTTTAAAACAAAATACAAAGGATGCTCAATATTGATATGCCTATAAAGCTAACCAAAATAGTCACTAACTTAGTATGAAAGCCTCTAACTATCTTGGAGTTTCCGATGTCTTGCAAGGATCGCTAACCTTCTTGTTCTGCACCTGAGAAATGAATAGTGTGATGAGCTACACAGCTCAGTGACTAATATATTTATAGTCACCGGTAATGAGCCACAAATTCAAGCATATGTACATATATATCCAGCAATTCATTACTTAACAATTCACACTCACAACTCATAGTTAACAAGATGTCTTTACCTATAACATATCATGTAATTATTCATCACAACCTAACACTCAATTATGCATCATGCTTAACAAATCAATAATGAAATGCACAACAAATGGCTCGAGAGTCCCATATAACAAAATGGATAAACTGAAATTTATACTGTGAACAAAACAAGTCCGATTTCTTAGGATCTCATGGCCTTAAGCGGGCAGCCGGGAGAAGGCTATAGGTCAATGTGCACATGACTAATGAAATGTTCCTTTCTTGCGCAAACACAATCAGATTTCAATGCTTAACTCATTTCACACACATTCATACTTTTCATGCTCATCATGCTTTTTCCTCTTTTCATTTATACAAAATGCATGACATTTTTCAAGGCTTAACATGATCAAAATCACAATGCATTTTCAACAAGTGTCATAATTCAAAACAAGCAATTTAGCACACAACATACAAGCAAGACAATTTGCCCATATTATACAACAACTATAAATATATTACCCACCTAATTTCGCTTGACAATCCAAATTCAATATTGTCTTTCCTCTTGCACTTGGATAGGGTTTGCTTGGTTTCCTATAACAAACCAAGTTCTCATTCAAACAACATTTAAAGGAAATTCATAAGGCTTCGATAATAAAAAAATGCTAAAGTTGAACTATAACCCTTTCAAAATCCATACTTTCAGGTCAATTTTTGCATGATCATTATGATCAGGTAAATGAAGAAATTTGATAACAATTTCTTTTAGACAATGTTCCCGTTGTCTTAAGTTTCTCATGACACCTAAATCATTCAATTTGGTTTAGTAATCTAAAAGTTATACTCAAAATTTTTTGGGATTGTTCTTATACTAAAATAATATTATGTGCTCAAATTCCTCACAAATATTGGAATCCTTAGAGACTGAATTTAAACTTAATTTTTCCAAACAACTTGTAGCACTATGTCTCTAGTTTACTCCAAATAAAAAATCACTCCATTTGGATAACTACACAAAACGTTATGCCTAAAATACTAAAGTATATTCTGTGTTGGAAAGTTGAGTTCACCGCGGCAAAACTCAGAAGTTTGCCGCGGCGAACCTGTCTAGAAACCTACTCCGAGAACATGTTTTACGCATTTTTTTATCTTTTTACTTCCCACATTTCACATATAACCTATCTTAAACCTAAACTATCTCTTCTACTTCATTTTCAACTTTATTTCAACTCAATATCATTTACAAATTTATCATAATCTATCTTTGATCATTAACCCTAAAAGAGAACATTTGCCTAAATTATTCATCAACAACTTTCTACCCATATTCAACTTCCTTTGAGTTTCATTTAACCAAACCTATGAAATTTAAAGCATAACTTACTTGTTGAAGCTTCAATTTCTTCAAACTCTTCAAGATCTCCCAAACCTTAGCCTCTCTCTTTTCTCTTCTTCTATTCTCGTGCTTCTCTCTTCTCAAACAAGCCAACAATTTTTTTCTTCTTCTTCTACACGCTTAATAATCATCAAATGTCCCTTTTGCCCTCCAATATAAGCCTTATATCTTTTAACCCTAAGTGACTTGCCAATTTTTTCCTTGATACATTCTTACAACTTTAACACTTAAATTTCATCAATCCATGTAATAAATCCTCCTAACATTGACATGTTAATTAAACTCCACATAAAATGTTCTATCTAGTAAGACCACAAAATTTATTCTGATTATGCTTAATAAAATAAAAATATATAAAAAATTTTGGAGCCCAATATTTCTCCCCCTCTTAAAAGAATTTTGTCCTTAAAATTATTACCTGAGTCTACAAAGAGGTGTGAATACTTCTCCTTTATTGCTTCCAAAGGCTCCCATGTAGCCTCCTCCGTTGAATGATTCTTCCATAAGACTTCAACCAGCTTCACAACCTTATTTCCCAAAACCTTCTCCTTTAAATCTAGGATCTCCACTAGTTTGCTCCTTATAAGTCAAATCCTCCCTTAATTGAACCTCTGAAGGTTGAACTATGTGCGAAGAATAGGATTGATACCTTCTCAACATCGATATATGGAAGACATTGTGAATCTTAGACAGTTTCAATGGCAAAGCTAACTTATAGGCTGAAGGCCTAATCTTTTTAATGATTTCATAAGGGCCTATATATCTCGAACTAAGCTTGCCTTTCTTACCAAACCTCAAAACCCCTTTCTATAGAGAAGCTCTAAGAAACACTTTGTCTCCAACTTCAAATTCCATCTCTTTTCTATATGCATCCGCTACTTCATTAGCTTTTCCCAGGTGATAATCTATCATCAAATCATAATCTTTCAGTACTTCCAACCACCTTTTTTTTGTCTCAAATTCAACTCCTTCTGGCTCATCAGATACTTAAGACTCTTATGGTCTGTAAACACCCTGGTAGTGACTCCATACAAGTAATGTCTCTATATCTTCAATGCAAAAGTTATGACAGCTAACTCCAAATCATGCGTAGGATAATTCATGTCATAGGGTTTCAATTGCCTATAAGCATAAGCAATAACCTTATCTCCTTGTATCAATAAATAGTCCAATCCTTTCCTTGAGACATCACTATATACTGTATATCCATCACTACCTAAAGGCAAAGTCAAAATCGGTGCCATTGTAAGCCTATTCTTCAATTCCTCAAAACTGCCCTGTCACTCCTATGTCCACACAAACTTCTGATTCTTCCTTGTCAATTTGGTAAGTGGAGCTGCTATTATGGAAAAACCCTCCACAAACCTCCTGTAATACTTAGCTAAACCCAAGAAACTTCTCACTTCTGCTACATTCTTAGGTGCTTCCCATTTTATAACTGTTTCTATATTTTTCAGATCCACATGAACTCCTTGCTCTTAAACCACTTGTCCAAGAAATGCCACTTTCCTTAGCCAAAATTCACATTTGTCGAATTTGGCATACAACTCGTTCTTCCTCAGTGTCTTCAAAGAAATTCTTAAATGTTCTTCATGCTCCTTATCACTCTTGGAATAAACCAATATATCACCAATAAAGACAATGATAAATTGGTCTAAGAAAGACTTAAAGACTCTATTCATTAAGTCCATGAAAGCTGTAGGGGCATTCGTCAATCCGAAAGGCATAGCTAAGAACTCAAAATGCCCATACCGTGTTCTAAAAGCAGTCTTTGACACATCAGACTCCTTTGTCCTCAACTGGTGATAACCTAATCTCAAGTCTATCTTGGAGAAGACTTTTGCCCCTTGCAATTGATCAAACAAATCATCTATGCTTGGGAGTGGATAATTGTTCTTGATAGTGACATGATTAAGCTTCCTATAATCCGCACACATTCTTAATAATCCATCTTTCTTCTTCACAAAATGGATCGGGGCTCCCTAACGCAAAGAGCTTGGCCTAATGTAACCCTTCTCTAACAACTCTTCCAATTGTTCCTTAAGCTCCTTCAATTCTGCCGGAGCCATTCGGTAAGGAAAAATTGAGATTGGTGCAGTACCCTAAAGAAGTTCAATGGGAAACTCAATTTCCCTTGGTGGAGGTAGTCCTGGCAATTCCTCTGGAAAGACATCCAGGAATTCTATGACCACAGGAATTTCTTCTAACTTCCCTCCATTTGCCTTCGTGTCTACCACATAGGCCAAAAATGCTTTACACCTTTCTCTCATCATTTTCTCTGCTATTATAGTCAAAACAACTCTAGGCGGGTTTGCTTTTCTGTCTCCCACAAACACCACCTTTCTCCTGTCATGAAACTCAAACTCTATTATCTTTCGTTTGCAATCCAAATTAGCATTATACTTCTCTATCGTGTCCATGCACAAAATCACATCTAATCATCCCATCTTCAATGGCATTCTACCACTAATTGTTCTTCTCCAATACATATCTCACAGTCTCTATAAACTTGACTAATCACAATGTACTGGTCGATTGGACTACTCACCATTAAAGGAGTATCTAATGGGCTCAGTTTTCTACCATGCACAGTTCTACTTGATGATACAAACAAATGGGTAGAACTTGGATCAATCAAAACAATAATATCATTGTTAAATAATTTAATCATACTAGTCACAACTTCTGGAGCTGTCTCTATGTCCTCCCGTGTCATTGTAAATACCCTAGTTGATGCTTACCCCTTTGGTCTCCCTAGAAGGCTCACCCTCTTAGCTGCATCATAACTACCCACTTCTGTTGCAATCTTGTGTCCCACAGTCTCAACTCTCTTTGAAGCTTGCATATGAGTTTTCTCCTGCCTTGCATGTTGTGAGTACTCTCTAGCCATGTGCCCTTTTTTTCCCACAGTTAAAGCAAGCTCCTGCCAATCGATAGCACTCCCCTCTATAGAGTTTCCTATAGTGATCACATTTGTGGATGGACAGCTTATCTCCCTCTCCCCTTCTACTGCCTCCAGCTGTTGAGGCCTGTTGAGAAATGATTCTCATCTGTCTCAATCTACTTACACCACTACTCCTCTCCTCAGAATGCATAGGAAAAGTCCTGGCACTCCTCTCAGACATAAGAGTACCACCTCCCCTTTTGAACTGTTCTCTCCCATTTCTCTTTTGGTTCATGACGCTCTTTATGTTCTTAATATTTTCAATCCTCAGTGTCATTTCAACCAGCTGTTGAAAATCATAAAAATTCTGTACCACCACCTTCTCTTTGATAGCTACATGTAACCCGATTCAAACCTACGACACTTAACCGCCTCACTCATCATTATCTGTAGCGCCCCCTTACCGCAGGGTACACACCGGGATGCCCACAGGTCATTCCGGTACATATCCTACGATAAAGGTGAGCTACGTTCGATCACTATAATCACTTCGCATGGCATCATAGTAAAACATCAATATAAAAATCACAATCTTTTTGAAACCAGGCATTAGCTTCGAAAGCAGTTGGTGAGTAACCTAGACGGTTCCTCAATTATTATTTGTTTATGCTTATGATTATCTATTGAATAATGATGGATTGTGATTGGATTATGGATTCCGGACAGAAGGTCCGATGATTGTGTACTGGGGATTGCGTTATTGAAGTGCTACTTGTATGTGAATCTGAGACCTACGTGATTATAATGTGATTAATTGTGACATATGCATACGTGCATAATAATGTGATTGTGATTGTGGCATATGCATTTCATTCATGAATGCATATTCAGATAAATGACAGTTGTGACCAGAGCAGCCACCGATTAGAGCTTAAAGCTCAACGAGTGTATTTGAGCCTCGAGCTCAACAATGATTTAGAGCCTCAGACTCAATGTTTAATGTGCCCTATATGGGACAGTTCAGGCGCTCGGTCTCAACATCGTAATAATTGAAAAAGTGTCACATAAGCATTTCATATGCATTTGATTAAGTATGCTGGATTGAGTGAAAGGCAAAATGCCTTATGCTTATGTGAGAAATGTGCTATGTATGATCAATGTGAAATTGTGATACGTGTTGTATGAATTGAGTGAACCATTGATGATGGTTATCTCAGTGAGTTCGCAAAACTCACCAAAATTGCAACGTTATCTTTTCAAGACCGAGAGTAGACTCCTAGCTTCAGAGGGACTTTTCCAGCCATGTAGATTGTTTTGGTGAGAGAAGTCATGGCTCACAGGTCGGTCAGCTGGGACTTTTGGAATGGCCTAGATAGATCTGATGTTTTTCCTCTTTCATGTAGTATTTTTGTACTACGATGTTGCTTGATGTACAGACAGAAAAGAATGAACGACGTGTAAACAGTTTGATTTTCCTGAAATGAAATGAGGAAAAAAATGGTTTCAAAAAGATCGTGATTTTTCTATTGATGTATTATTATGATGCCATGTGAAGTGATTGTAGTGACTGTTCGTAGCTCACCCTTATCGTAGGATATGTACCAGAATGACCTGTGGGCGTCCTGGTGTGTATCCTGCGGTGAGGGGGCGCTACACTGCTTGTCAGAATTGTGGTAGAGTCTATTAAAGACCTTGTCATATTCCTTCAAGTACTTGCTTTTGATGTGGTTAGATTGGGCATTTTGCTAGAGAATGCCCTAATTCTGGATTTCAAAAATAGTTTTCTCAAGGTTTCTCTACTACCATGGTACAACTAGTACATCAGGTTTAGGTTTAATATCAGGAGCACAGTATCGAAGTGAATCTCGGACTGTGGGACATCAAAGTCATGGATTAAAGTTAGGTTTAGGGGTAGATTCTAGATAAGGGGTAGGTCTGGTACTAGAAGTTTGGGGTAGGCTTCGACCTCTCAGCAGTCAGGAGGAGGAGAGGCTCAAGTGTTCACCCTCACCCTACAAGATGCTCAGACCTTTAATGCAGTTGTAGTAGGTATTGTATTAGTTTGCTGTGTTAATGCTAGAGTTTTATTTAAAGTAGGTGCTACCCATTCATTTATATCCTTTGTGTTTGCGTCAAGGATTGGTTGACAAACAACCAAATTAGTAACTCCTTTATCAGTAGCTACCCCTCTGTGTGGTCCCTAAATACTGATGTTATTTTTCCTTCATGTTTGGTGTCAATCAAGGTGGTGAATTAGTGGTTAATTTATTATTATTTGATTTAATGTATTTTGACGTGATTTTGGGTATTGATTGGCTATCACAACACTTTACTACCTTGGATTGTTAGGAAAAGTTGGTCATTTTTATGTTTCCTGATGGTGTGAAATTCTGGTTTAGAGGTGATAAAAGGGAAGCTCCTCCTCAAAACCTTATATTTGCCATTACTGCTAAAGAGATGCTTCGACAAGGTTGTCAAAGGTATTTAGCCTTAGTGAGGGATAATTTAACAAAGAGAGGTTCAGTTAATGATGTCCCAATTGTATGTGAATTTCCTGACATATTTCCTAAAGAGTTGCCAGGTTTTCCATAAGAGATGATGTGGTGTCAAGTACAACTCTATCTCGATTCCATCTTATAAGATGACTCCTATATAGTTAAAGGAACTTAAAGACCAATTACAAGAATTGTTAGATAGGGGATTTATCAAACCTAGTACTTCTTTAGGGTGTACCAGTATTATTTGTAAAGAAAAAAGATGGTTCTGATCTATATTGATTATAGAGAATTAAATAAAGTGATGATAAATAATAAGTATTCACTTCCAAGAATCGATGATTTATTTGACCGACTTTAAGGGGCTAAATGTTTCTCTAAGATTGATTTGAGGTCAAGTTATCATCAATTGAGGATTAGAAGAGAAGATATTCCAAAAATTGCTTTTCATTATAGGTATGGTCATTATGAAATTTTGGTGATGTTTTTGGGTTGGCTAATGCTTTTGAAACCTTTATAGATTTGATGAATAGGGTGTTTACACATTTTCTGGATAGGATTGTCATTATGTTCATAGATGACATCTTGGTATATTTTAAGAGTGAAGAAGAACATACGATACATTTGAGAATGATTTTGTAAACCTCGAGTGTTGGCACCCGATCTCGTGACCCGATCCCAACCGGAAAACGAAACGAAAACGAAGAAAACAAAGCGAATGCAAATCGGATAAATCGAATCCGAAGGCAATTCGATTACCAAAATGCCGAATCAATAGACAAAGCGGAACAAACGGCGAAAACAAATAGCAAAAGCGAAATCAAACGAAACGAACGAATCGAACAGAGCAAAACGGATACGAATCGAAGCGAAACAAATACTGAAACAAAACGAAAACGGATCCGACATCCGACACAAATATCGTGAAAGACTATCGCGTTGGAAAACTTAAGACATTCCAAATTCGGTAGAAATTTTTTTTCTTTTTCTTTCCTTTTCATTTTCATATTATTCATCTTAATTCGATCTCATTCAAATCAAAACAAATAATTCCCACTTTTGGAAATTCAACCTCATACAAATCTCAAATCATATCAAACTTCTTAATATGCAATTTCTCAATCTCATCTTATTAATAAATCATATATCTTATTCTTTTCTTTCTTTTGTCATAGAAATTTCGGCAGCATAACGGCTGCTTTTGTAAAAACCCAAAACCTGCAAATGGTAAATAAACACTTCTAAAATTCCCAAATAATCACACAATCATCAAAATCCACCGGACCCTCCGTCCGGGATCTCAGCATAAACAAACGCAAACCTATTTCTAAAACATTTCAATAAACCACAATCTTTATTCAGAATCATCCACACACAACCCAATCATAATCATAAACAAATCCCATAACTCATTTCCATACACGAATTCATATACCTCATGGACTAAATACTTCGTAAACATAAATGGCATTTCAAGCCGTATACAAATCCACACCAAAAATCCAAATTACTCAAAATCTAACTTATACAAA
>JAOSBK010000206.1:31809128-31819193 GCA_027568895.1 Erythroxylum shatona
TAAGATGAAAGGTGAATTAGTGATATATAAATGAGTTAAGATGAAATGGAAGAGTTGATGGAACTGAATGAGTGTAGTAGGAAATGTGAAATGCAGAACATGAAGAAGATGCATGACTAATATTTGGTTTTTTGATGAATTTGAGGATTTTGAGTAAATTTGTATATTTAGTTGTACTGTGAATGTGTTGTGTATAAGTTGAGGGAAGCGGGGTAGAAAGAGTGGAAATGAATTTGAAGTGTTGAATTTAATGAAAGAAGAGAAAAAGATGAACAAATGTAAAAAATGAAGACATACGTGGAGAAGTTGAGAGAAGATAAGTTAGATAAGTTGGTTTAGAATAAAAGAAAAAAAGGTAAAAATGTGATCTGAAACTTCTATGATTAAACTATATTGATCTAGGAAGATTTCGACAAAATTGTCTTCATGAAAATTGTAGATCTTTCTTTTAGCTTTTTAATGATATAAAGTCTAAACTTTTTAAAGTTCTGGATTCAACATGATCGTGACCCCACTATTTTCACTGAATGTCGCAATCGCAACAAAGCACGATCGCGACTTTTAAGGTTGGAGACAGACGCAACATCCTTCAATCTTTTGGCTATATCTCCTTCTTCCGACCTCCAAATGTCATGAGACTTGAACCATTGGACTCTTAAACACTAATATACATCTACACCAAAAATCTTAGCCATATGAAATCATTTAAGAGAGATCGAGTGAAAAATGTGGGATGGGTTTGATGGAGTGCACATAGGCGTGAGTTTTTGTTACACACCCGTGACTCATTTTTGTTGGTATGGATGGGCGTGAGTTTTTCTTGCACACTCATGACTCTTGCACATCCATGAGTTATGTTGCACGGATGTGACTTAATTAATTTAGTGGGGTTATTGGTTTTAAGTAGAAAATGTTGACTATACTGGAATATGATAACTAGGAAGATTTCATTAATCAGGCTTCAGTATTTTAACAATATCTTTATATAGTCATCCAAATGAGATGATCTATGATTTGGAGTAAACTAGAGACATAGGGATACAAATTGTATGAAGAAGTCGAATTTTGATTCAGTCTCTAAGACTTTCAATTTCTAGATAGAAATTAAGTATAGTGTACTGTCTCAGTATAAGAATAGTTCGAAAATATTGAGGTATAACTTTCAGATTACTAAATCAAATTGAAATCTCTTTGTGTCATTAGAAACTTAATAGATAGGAGAATACTTTTCTAGAAGAGAGTATTGTCAAATTACCTCATTTTCATTGTCCAAATGATCAAAAACAGTAGACCTAAAAGTCAGTTTTTTGAAAAATTTAAAAGTGATTCAAAGTAATATGAATTGTGATTTTAATGGTTTTATTGAGGTATAAACCTAAGTACAAATAATAGGTGAGTTTTGAGATAGGATTGATTATATGACAAGGATAATGAAAAAATACCTGAGATTGTCATGAACACACATTATGCATATTTCATTTACATACATTTGCATTATTAAACACTTATAATTGTGCAAATTGTGATATATGTATATTGCTTGTTATAAAGGAGCAATTGGAATGTCAACCTTCACACATTGCTGGAACTTCCAAGCATTAGCTTCGGGAGTGACCTATTAGTAACCTAGATGGTCTCACTCAATTAATTGTTTGATTCATTTTATGTTTGACTTATTGAATGAATGTTATTTGACTATGTTAATTCTAGAAAATGAAGGTCCGATGATTGTGATATATGAATAAGATATTGAAGTAATGTGAATGTGATAAACTAAATGTTTCATAACATGATTGATTATGAGAGATGCATTCCATACATGAATGCATGATCAGATAATGAGAGTTGTGACTTAAGTAGCTACCAAAAAAGAGCTTAAAGCTTCAAATATGATTAAGAGCCAAAGGCTCAATATGTAAAATGAACCCTGTATTCCCAACAGATAAGGGACAGTATAAATGAGCCAGATATCTACAATAGATATGGGATAGATTAAACACTCAGTAACAACAACGAAAAATTAGAAAAGAGTCACATAAGCATTTCATATGCATTTTAATAAGTATGATTGATTGATTGAAATGCAAAATTGCCTATTCTTAAGGGAGAATGTGATGTATGATCATTTATGCAAAGCTGTGAATCATAAGGTATATGTGTGACATGTTACATGAATTGAGTGAACTATCAATGATGGTTACCTTATTGAGTTCGTAAAACTCACCAAAATTATAATGTTGGACCGAGAGATTATATCAGCTATTGAGGGATGCTGCAAGCAGTGTAGACTTTTACTTTTGGGAACAAGAAAAAATGATTCAAAGGTCGATCAGCTACACATGGACAGATTAGATAGATTGCGTGTATTTTCCTCTTTCATGTAACACATTTTTGTATTAGGCTATGATGCTGTATTAGTATGGATGTTGAAAGATACATTGTAGATATTCGGTTTTTATGAAATGAAATGAGAAATTTTGGTTTTAAAATATTGTGACGTTCTTGATGACGTTTCATAAGAGAATAAAGATAGATGATGCCATATTAAGTGACTGTTGTGATAACAGAGCGTGCCACTATCATATGTTATATACTAGAATGTTCGCAGGGTGTTCCGATATGTATCTTAGGGTAAAGGGCATTACAATCAATGCTTGGAAAAACAAGTCTTTGTCTTATGCAGGTATACTTCTTATCTCTTCAATTTTATAGAGCCTTCATACACATTGGATTTCACGCTTATTCCTTCTCAAAAAGATCAACAAAGAGCTGGAAAAATGTATTAAGAATTTCTTATAGATTATAAGTGTTGTTAACTCCAAAGGTACTCTAAAAAAAAGATGGGATTAGCCTTATTGGAGTAAGTAGGAAGGTGGTTTGGAACTCGTTTCTATGTAATCAAGTCAAACTATGCCTGTGGCTAAAATAATTTGGAGATTGTTTACTGATAAAGAGTCCTTATGGTCCAAATCGACAAATGAATTATATCTCAAGTCCTCTAGTTCCTGGAAGATTAAGGGGAAGAGAGAGTTCTTTTACTATTTCATTCAAATGTTGAGGAAGCGACAGATTGTTTACCTTCTTATCAAAGTTCACCTAGGTGATGGGCAAACTTCTTATTTTTGGTTTGACAATTGGGCTACTTATAGCCCTTTAATCTTTAGGGAGCACATCTCATCTCAGATTGCTAGAATTCTTATCACGAGATGTAATTCAACTGGATAGTTGGGGCATAAAATTGAATGCCTAAAGCTTCTTTTATCATTTAGTTAGCTACAAGACACAGATTACAAGCTAGAGACAGGATTTATGGTGTTAATGATCAACTTTGTATACTATGCAATCTTAGCTCTAAATCCATCAGTCATCTATTTTTCCAATGTGTTTATTCCAAAGTTATTTGAAGCAGTATGTAGCTTATGATGGAGGTGTATTGCCTTTAACAGGACTTTCAAGATATACTTAAATAAGCTGATAAGATTCACAATAAGAAAATGGGAGAGACCTTAGATATTAGTCTTTGTATAACTTGTTTTATTTACTCTATTTAAAGGGAGAGAAATAATAGGTTATTCAAGAACTTGAAATAGGATAGATATGAACTTACAACTTACTTACTCTAACATTCCAATCATGTATCTCATATATAACATATATCAAATAAATGCAGTGGAAAATAAAAAGGAACCTTAAAAACCAGATCTACTCATATATATAGATATAGAAAGCAAAAACATGAAATGTAAGATGTTTACAAACCTTTTTGGCGATCTCCTTCATTCTTTAATCTTCTTTGCATTAGGTTATCGTAAACCACAACAATCAACGTAGATCATCTCTAATGAAAGTCCACACGAAAATAGAAGGATGAAACCTCGCTAGGAGATGGCTATAATTCTTTCTTTCTGTTAGCAAAGACAAGAACTCTTATCAGAGTTAGAGAGAAAAAGAGTGTGTGTGTATGAGAAAAGAACCTTTCTTTTAACTTGTGTCTTACACAAGATGCGTGAAAATCATCTCTATTTTCTACACCATTTGCCCTTCCATAACTCCCATCATTAATGGAGAGTTATGGAAAGTTAATGATCATGAATAACATCTATTAATGGAAGTTATCGGAAGTTAATGACTATGAATAGTATGCACTAATGGAAGTTTTGGAAGTTAATAACCATGAATAGCATGCATTAACAAAAGTTTGGGAAGTTAGTGGATAAATTGGCAGCCAACAACACTTGTTTCTAATCTATTCTATGCAACATTTTCTACCACGATCATATCGCGATATAATCCCAAAACACTCTCTAATATCCTGAATCACCATTCAAAACCATTTTACTCATCCTTCGGATCTCCTATATGTGTGAGCCATTAGGTTCCCGGTTATGTTGGTCACTTGAATTAACACTTAATTTAAGTAAGTCAATAGCAGTATCTAGCAACACATGTTCACTCCCAATTGACCTGAATGTCAATAGTTTGACTACAAACCCTTCCATACATAATGTTGCCATGCAATTCGTCCTTTCACCATCTATACCCCACTTGGTTCAGAGTATGGTCAAAGTGCCAACTCCCACAAGACTGATTACGTCACATTTAGTCTAAGTGATATTAGATCTTGTCCTGAGGATTTCATTACTCTATGTATCATTGAAGACTCTCTTTATAATACATAGCTGCTCTGGCCAAAGACTCCCGAGTAACAACCCTGAAAAGAGGCCATAGGTATCATCTCCTTCTATCAGGAGTGGTGAATCCTTTATTGGCTACTCAATTACCTCTGAATACCTCCAGTTATACCCAATCACCACTCTATGAATAACCCCTAAAAGGCATCGATGAATGGAATCAAAGTATAAGATCAATATCCGAAATATCCTTAAGCACTTTAAGTTAAAGGATACTTTCCACATTGTTATGATGAGGCTATCATTGAGACTGGAATAGAAAATCCGTATGATTATCTCATAGTTGGTCAATTCAACGTACTTACTACCTTTAGTAAGAATCCATAAACTAACTCTAAACAACTCTTGTCTACAACTTATGAGATCTACTGCTTGATCCAATCAAGGAGTATAACATGTACTAGTCTATTCGGATTAATACTATCCCATCTCATTAATCCTATGACTAAGGAAAGTTTAGATACTAACATAATTACACATGATAAGAATCTCATTATCACAATCTCATCATGATTTCCTCCATGCTATGTTTTGTATCAAGGACCTCATTAAATCAATTTAAGATCAACATCAAATCCATAAATGTATGAACATCGAAATAATGAAAAATGCATTTGCTAATCATAAAATGATTTGTACAATAAGTTCTAAAGGTGACTGCCTTTAGAGCACTTCTTTAACACTTACAAAGTTTGTTGTTGGATTAGGGAAATGCTACAAGTCCATGTCACAGGAAGGAAGATTGCCTCTTTCAAAAGATGATGGAGTTTGGAATGAGTTTGTAATTGTCTATTTCTTCTAATGTTGTTTTAGAGTAGCATGAGTTTTATATTCCTTTCCTTATAATTACACAATTGTCATGTATTTTATTTCTTTAATGCTCATTCTTGAGCTTTAATGATTTTTTCTCACTTTAAAAAAAGATTTTTTTAATGGTATAATGAGAGTAAAATAATCTAAAGACTACCTATAACCAATTAGAATAGGAAAAAAGAGAAATTATGGCCCATAAAATTTGTAGCTTAACCAAATAAACTAAATAGTAATGATGTTTGACCAGCTGCAAACATGTAGGTAGTTCAATCTTCTTCTAGATTTGAACTAAATATTTAGTATCTTTTTCTTAAATCCTATGTCTTTTGAGAAATCCAAAAACACTAAAATCAACCATTGCATTTCATAATATGTTCATAACATGTAAAGTTACCATGTAATGAGCACCTAGTCATTATGTAGTGGTTGAGAGTTTAAGAGATTTAGAGTTAAGTTGAGACTGAGACAAAGGTGTGAGTCAATGACTATAAAGGTGAGAGACAAATAAGATTATAAGACATAGAGTGGAGATTAGAGTGAGAGATGATAATCAAACTAGGTTCATTGTTCTGTATTTTTTAGTTTTTCATACATAAAATGTAACAAAATGACATTATTTTATGCTATAATAAAAATTTGAGTTTTAGATTGAACTAGACATCATTTTATGTTATAATAAAAATTTGAGTTTTAGATTGAACTACGTCATAATGTTCAAGTCTGAGCCTAACCTAAAGTCTAAATTTATTGGAAAAAAAAAAGGTTTGAACTCAATCAACTCAAGTCAAACTTGTTAATCTCAAGCTTGTTGGATTAGACTTTTTTTTTTTTTTTTGCATGCCTTCAGAGACCATCATGCAAAACCAATTCAAAGGCCTTAATAACATTATCTTCTGTTATCTTTTAAAACTTAGCTCTACACTTCATGTTATCTTGTTCAACAAACACCTATATTAAAAATTAGTGTAATCTTCATTATATATCTACCAAGAACGTGGCTTCCATAATAGCTCACTAAACCTCCACTTGTATCCAACTATTGGGAGTAGCACAAAGGTCGAAGATGGTGCATGAGGTATAGCGGAATTTGTTTTCGAGTTATAAAAGCTTACATGAGGCACGAGACTGTAACCGTACTTTTTGTGAGAAAATAGTACTTATATAATAAATGCTTGACTTTTGCTTTGTCTATATAAGTTGTTTAGATTCAAAGAGGTTTTTCAAATTTGATTTGAATCAATCAAATATGTAAAATTGAGAAATGATATCCATCTATGATGAGTTTTGCTAGTATTTAGTGAAGTGAAGAGAAGAGAAGAAAAGGCGAAGGGTGGGAGTAAAATAGAATAATAGAGAAAGAACCTAAAACTCTATTTTTAATAATTTGAAAATAAATTTTAAATTCAAAATCCATTTTACTATCCAAATAATTCAAATTATCTAGTTAATATGTCACATCAATTGGGTTAACAACAATATTGAATAAGTAACAAAAACTTAATAAAATTAGATTTTAAGATATAAATAGTATTATTTTACAAATTCAAATAAAAAGTAATATAAAAAATAACAAAAATTAATTAAAACCTTTTGTAAAACATTAAGTGACAATTTGTATCTTTAATTTAAAATGTACTATAATATCGTCCACACTAAGGAGTGGAATTGTTTCTCTAATTGCAGCCATCAAATTAAAAAATAAAATAAAGAGTATACAGTATCGAAGCGCCTTAGAGGAGAATTTACCCCTCTTGGAATGGTTCAAAATAACGATCCACACAAGATTTCTAACTTAACCAAATGGAAAATATTAGCACTAATACTAATTAAATTATTTATATACATTAATAAACCATTTACAATATTAAAATATTTTAATCTATATAAATAATAATAAATATGGAAACCAACAAAAAAATCGATATCAGTATATAATATAAGAATCGACCGCAGCAACAATTCCCTTAGGAAAGCCGGCGCTTCCTCGTCGTTATTTCCGCGTAGATATGCGAAAACTTCAACGCGGTTGTTGGCTTCCTTGATTCCCTCCACCTTTGTAAATATACTCACTTATGTATGAAGTTACTTCATTCATTAGCCCACCTCAAGTATCATGTCCTTTTCGAACCTGTTAAAACATGACATAGAGTTATAATCAGGTCAACCCACTAGCTCCGGCTAAGTTTGATCCACGAAGTGACCATCCGACGACAATGAAACAAGGGCAGGAAACGAGCAGTAAATGTTTTGTGTACATTCTTGTCGGGGTAGTTCTGGTGAGTGCAGCAGCCCTGGTCTTTGCCCTGGTATTCATGAAACCCAAAACTCCTGATGTTGAGCTGAGCATGGTTTCTGTTAACAATCTCTCCTACGGCAACTCAACTTCCCCATCTTTTAGCATGAAGCTAGCCGCAGAGTTAACGATCAAGAATTCCAATTTTGGCCAGTTCAAGTTCAAGAACACGAGTTTAAGTTTCCTGTATGGAGGAAATATTACAGTTGGCAGAGCAGAGTTAAGGAGTGGACGTGTGAAGAGTAGAAAGACAAAAAGAGTGAATGTTTTGGTGGTTGCAAGGTCACAGGAGTTATTATCAGATAGCCAAAACCTCGGCAGTGATATAAATTCGGGGATGTTGAAGCTGAGTAGCTATGCAGAGTTGAAGGGAGAAGTGCACTTGGTACGAGGTTTAGAGAAGAGAAGAACCCCAGTTTTGAGTTGTACCATGATTGTTAGATTCGCAAGCCCGTACGTTGAAGATTTACTGTGCAACTGATATGTGTAATTTCTTAGCTTGAGGGATGTAAATAGTGTTTAGTTTTGTTAGTCATGCATGTAAAATGGACTTAGTTGGCCATGTATCTAAAATCTTATTCCGACTGAGATCTTTGTGGGTGTTTCGTCTGTTCTTCGGGTTTTGATAAACAAGTGGAACACTCGACCTAAAAGGTTTATTTTTCCTCGTGATAATAACGCTGCTTGTCATATCTATCACTTTTTTCATATATTTGTATATATCTATCTTTATATGTGACCTCAGTGCTACAGTCAGAGTTCTTAAATGCATGGTCACCTTGTTCGGTACAAATAAGTTTCTATTGGTTATTGGCATGAAATTGACATTAGATCGTTAAGCAATGATCCGAGTGCATTGATAAAAGATTAGACTTGATTGTGACCTGGGTTTGGACGTATTTGGGTCGGGTTTAAACTATAACTAAAACCAAAAGCCTTTTTTTTAATACTAAAATTCAACTTCACTTGCGCTTTAATTAAAATTAGTGACTCAAATCTAACCCAAGCATGTGAATTTATGAGTTTAGATTAGCATTAATTAGTTTTCTGTATGTGGATCAGCAGTTAAAAATTTCTTTGGTATGTAGATTATATCAAACTTACTAAAGGAACTTTTACGTTTTGCAGATTTCTAATGCAACAAATAATAAGTTCCGTTACAGGTGCACAAATTTTGTGGCCATGTTGAAAGAAAGGTGACAGGTGGCTTCCGCCATGAATATTAATACCCACTCGACATAATTGTGGGCTTTTTGATCTTGTCCTTTATTTTGTATGTCCCATTCATCGGTGCCATTGTGGCCCATCTACTAATCGTTTAACACGGAGACTCTTTGAATACTTTTTCATTTTTTTTTTGGTATAAAGGGAAAGAGTACACATGAAACTAAATGAGTTGGGAGAAACAGCGACCCGACTGATCCTCTAGGAGGAGATTAAGGCACCCTAAAGGTGTAACATCAAAATAAGTGATACCAGGAACGACAGACCCGGCCTGAGAAGTGAGCCAGTCTGCGCATCTATTGCTCTCTCGGTACACATGCCGATGAACAACAGACCAGTTGCGGTTGAGGAGGTCCCGGATACCCATGACTATAGGGTTGTCCGACTGAGTACGGGAGGCCACCGAAGAAAGTAGCTGGTGTACCCCCAAGGAGTCCACTTCCAGCTCAAGCCGACGAAAACCCAATTGCCAAGCCAAGGAAAGTCCTGTGTAAACACCCCAGAGCTCCGCTGACTGGGCTGCGCTGACTGGGCTGAGCACCAGCCTATAAACTGAGAAAAGCCGCCTTGCCAATTGCCATCACTATCGCGAAGGAGGCCACCAGCCGAGGCCGTGAACTGAGCGCGGTTGCAAGCCCCATCAGTGTTCAACTTGACCCATCCAGCCTGCGGCCGACACCAACCAATCCGGTGCTCCCGATGAGGGCGGGAGCCACAGATGCCCAGATGGTGCCTCTCTAATGACTTCTGAACCTTACCTGCAAAAGACAAGATGAAAACAGATGGTGAGATAGGTCGCACAAAAGCGGGATCAAAAATAGCCTTATTCCGCCATGTCCAGAGGGCCCAGCAGATCAACCCAAAAAGAAGCGCCCAATCCTGGCCCTGCGCTCGTCGATGCTGGAGAAGGTTATGGTGCAGCCAATCCTTAGCGGGAAGAGCAAAAGAAGGCGTTGTGTCGATGTCGGGTTGGAGAGAGGCCCACACCTGGCGAGCAAGCGGACAGTCCCGAACTACTTGAAGAGAGGATTCGTCTTGGGAGCA
>JAOSBK010000206.1:31831634-31842381 GCA_027568895.1 Erythroxylum shatona
TTTGTTAATTATGAATTATGAGATGAATTGTGAATTCTTGAATTGTTAGACATATGTGTATATATGTTTGTTTGTATGGCTCATTGCCGATGGCTATAAATGTATTAGCCACTGAGCCGTGTAGCTCACCCCAATATTCCCTCCTTAAGTGCAAAACAAGACGAGATTTGAACCTTGCATAGCATCGGAAACTCCAAGACATTAGATACTTTTGTAATTAAGCTAGTGGCTATACTTTTGGATAGCTTTATAAGCATATCAAACATTGCGCATCCAATGTATTTTGTATTTTGTATTAAGTTTGACGTGTATGTTGATATGTAAGCAAAGCTTGTATGAACATTTATTTTGTTTAGAAATGAGAATGAGAATTTGAGGAAATTCTCTTTGTGTATGATTATATTATGCTATTGTATAGGTTGAGTATGACGGTCATGGAAGAGGGATGTGTATCTATATATGTAGAATTAGCTAAAGTTGTCTTCATAAAAGTTGTAGCTTATCATTTTATCTTTCCATTGATATAAAGTATGAAATTTTTGGACAATGGAGATGGAAGATATGATCATTAGAAGTTGTGATGCTGTTTAGGATGGAACTTTGGGGACAGCCACATTGATTTGGAATTTTGACCCTTATAAGGGCATAAATTGATTTTAAGTTTTTCATGAAAGATGTAGATATTTCTTTTATCTTTTCATTGATACTAAATTTTCAAAATTTGGAGTGTTGGATCAAACCTTATGGAGTTTAGAAGTTAGGATGTCTAAGAAGAAGAAGAAGTGGAAAAGCAACGTCGTCCAAAAGCACGACGGTGACTTTTAAGACCTTGGGCCAAAATCACGAGGGTGACTTTGAGGGGCATCCAAAAGTCACCATCGTGCAAAAGCACAACAGCGACTTTTGGGGTTGATAGTGAAAGTCGCTACGGTGCAATTGCACAACAGCGACTTTGAAGTTTTGAGAAGCTGATGAACATCCGATAGTTTTTGGCCATAACTTTTTTATCCGACCTTCAAATGACCTGATTTTTAAAGCATTGGATTTTTAATACATTCCTATATCTCTCGACAAATATTCATAGCTTTTGGACTTAATTTGAAAAAGATTGATCAAATCAAATTAAGGGTTTCTGTTTAAAGAGCATGAGTTGGATGTTTTCACTGAATATGCTTCAGTATTTTGAGGATATCTTGATCTGTAGAGCTCCGAATGAGATTATTTTTATCTCTAAACAAAATAGAGACATAGAGATACAAATTATCTGAAGGATTAAAAATTCAATTCAGACTCTAAGACTTTCAATGTTTGGGTGGAAGTTGAGTATAGTGTATAGATTCAGTTTAGTAACAACCCGAAAATTTTGTGCTATAACTTTTATATTTTTGAATCAAATTGAATGATTTTGGTGTAATTAGGAAGCTAAGACAAGGAGGAACAAATGTTATGAAGATGAAAAATTAAAATTCCGATTTGAAGTTTCCGAAAATATACTCTGAAGTTGTAAGAAATGAGGTTGCCCACACGTTTTATGACTTCGAATGTTGGGCTCCGAAAACGGGGGCCAACATTTGCAGCTAATGTGGATCCTCACAAGACTAATAAGAGAGCTCACAAGTGTGTTTTCATTAGGTACCCTGTTGAAATCAAGGGTTATAAATTGTTTAATCTTGATGAGAAGAAAGTGTTATTGGCATAGGATGTAGTTTTTCATGAGGAGGCATTTCCTTTTTTGGAGTGTGATGTTTTAAATGATAGTTCTACAACCTCCATACCTTATCCTATTTTTGTTACTAATTTTGATTGTGTTTCTCCTCATATACCTAAAAATCCTTTGCCCCAAACACCTTCTAGTGATGATATTGTTCTAATTGATGATAGTGCTATTGATGTTGCCAAACCTGTTGTTCATTAATCTGATATTGGTGTTAGACATAATATAAGGGTGAAGCATAAACCAAAATGGTTCATAGTCTATGTGATACATTCCCTTCCTACTCCTACTCCTTATACTTCACCCTCTTATCCATTCATTGAACCCACTTCTTTTTCTAAACCTTACTTATCATATTTAGCCAATATGTCTGCAATTTATAAACCTTACTCTTATAATCGAGCAAAATTTTATGATGAATAGAACAAAGGTATGCAAAGTAAGATTGTTGCTTTTGAGAAAAATGAAACATGGGAGATTACAACTCTACCTCTAGGAAAGAAAGTTAATAGCTGTAAGTGGGTTTACAAAACCAAGCTTAGGCCTGATGGAAGGGTGGAAAGAAACAAAGCAAGGCTTGTAGCTAAGGATTATAATCAGATTGAAGGGATTGATTATAGAGATAGTTTTTCCCCTGTGGCTAAACCAATTACTGTGAGACTTTTATTAGCATTTGCTGCTACTAAGCATTGTTTTTTACATCAATTAGATGTAAACAATACATTTTTACATGGTCATAGAGAGGAGGACGTTTATATGTTGCCACCTAAAGGGTATGCTAAAGCATCAGTTGGACAAGTTTGTAAGCTCAAGAGGTCCTTATATGGACTTAAGTAAGCTTCAAGGCAATGGAATTTGGAGCTTACATCTAAATTGCAACAACTTCAATTCAAACAATCAATGCATGATGAGTGTTTGTTTATGAAGAAAGTAAATGATATAATGGTGATTTTGCTTATTTATGTCAATGACATTTTGGTTGCTAGTAATTCAGCACAGGAGATAAAGTTGGTGAAAGATTCACTTTATGTTGTTTTTACTATTAAGGATATTGGTCCTACTAAGTACTTCTTAGCTCTAGAGATTTTTAGATCACAACAGGGTACTCATGTTAAAAGGAAATATGTCCTTGATTTAATCAATGAGGCATGGTTAGTAGGTTGTAAACCTATCAGGCCACCTATACCAAGGAATTTGAAGCTTATACAGGATCAAGGACCTAAACTTTTAGACCCTGAACCTTACAGAAGACTTGTTGGTAGACTTTTATACTTAGGCTTTACTAGCCTAATATCACTTATACTTCATAACAATTAAGTTGATTTATTCATGTCCCTTGTCAAGAACATTGGAAAGTAGCTCTTAATGTTCTTCGATATCTCAAAAGGTGTCCTGTCAAGGGTCTTTTCTATTCTACATTTAGAAGGGTTTTATGATGCTGATTGGGCTTCGAGTGTAGATAGCAGAAAATCTTTGACAGGTTATTGTTTGTTTTTTAGCAGTTCACTTATTTCTTGAAAAACTGAGAAACAAGTCTCAGTTTCCAGGAGTTCTACAGAGGCAGAATATAGGAGTTTGTCTTCCACAGATTGTGAGATGTAGTGGATTCATTACCTTCTAAAAGATCTTCAAGTTTTAATCCACTACCAGTCAGAATGTGGTGAGATAGCCAGGCAGCTCTTTACACTGTGGCAAACCCAGTATTCCATGAAAGAAAAAAAACACTTGGAGATAGATTGTCATTTGGTGAGGGATCAATTTAAGAAGGGATTTGTACTGCCAAGCAAGATTTCCAGCAGAGAACAAGTTGTAGATTTTTTTCACTAAATCCCTCTCATGTCCTCAATTCTGGTATCTTTTTTCCAATTTGGGTTTGGTAGATTTTCACCATGGGTGGGTTGAAGACTATTTATTGGTTGTCATCTATTTTTAGTCACAGTTAATGTAACGTTAGTTTTTTCTCTTAGTTAACTTTACCCTATATATAAAACACTTTTCTATAGTTTCTTCTTTCATCAGTTTAGTATCAATTAAAAGCTTCTTAAGTGCAGTAATTGTTTTCTTTCTTCTTCTTCTTCTTTTTCTTCACAACTCTTCTAGAGCTTTTATGGTGATTATTCTTTGTAGCTGTTTATTCAAGGATTAGTTGTTTTCCGTCCAAACTATGATGGAAATTACATTGGTTGCATCAAAGGATCTTCTCCCAGGTTTCACTATTGAATTTGAGTTTATTTGTTGATGTTTGGGGTATTTTTCTCCTACAATGAGTCTTTTCTCTTTGTTTTGAGACTTGAAAAATGTAAAGCATATAGATATGCAAAAATAATTTAAAAAACGACTCAATTATGTAGCTGGCAAGTTGTGGCTATCAGTGATCATCACTTGTCATCTAAATTGTTTTAATTGATGAAAACATAGGTAATTGAATAATCTACAAACTATTAAGCTTGTTTGATAAATTTGAAATCAACTCCTTTCATCCAAGTTTCGATTTGTCCCACTCTTTTCAATTTTTTCTTCATCATTTTATTTTTGTAATATCAACTCCTAAATAGAACCGAAAAATAAACATAGATCTATAATTGCTTTTAATCTATGGTTTGTTAAATGTCTAGATAAGAAGGTAATTGATATTTCGACTTACCGATTCAACAACTATGCAGATATTGTTGTTCCCCTCTTTCTTTTCTATATAGAGTTTATATGTTAATATTTTATGTTTCTAATAGATTTGCTAGACATGTATTGAAACATTTTTTTTTGGATCGTTAGTCTATTTAAATTGTTTTACTGGCAATTTACTAGAGTAGGAGACAATCACATATTGGTTTATATATTTTCATGGTATTGGATAAAATCCATACCTTATAACCAAGTGCAGTGTGAATGCTTTTTTGCATATGTGCTTTACTTTTTATGACATCTACTATGTTTGGTTATAATATTTGGTTTGGTACGATTGACACCTATTTTTTAATTCTCAGAGTCCACAACAAAGAAGAATGTCATAAAGGTGAAACAAAAAGTAATCAACTTGATATTAAAATTAATACGAGGACATTGTAAAGTTTTTTTTATTTGAAACTTCAAATTTAAGGTTACCAATGATGTTTTTGCCTATAGAAAAAATCAATAAAGTAATAACAAATCGAATAAGATATGAAACTTGGACCAAATTAAACTAAATTACTAAAGTTTAATCATAAAGAATGAATGTATTTTGATTATGACTATGTTGTGTGAGTACTCACAAAGTTGACAAATACAATGTTATTCGAAGGTGTACAAATTGACGTAAAGTCTAATTCCTGAGTAGTTAAAGTGTGTCACAAATAGAGGATTTGGTGAACTTAGAGGGACCTTCGTACTAGTTATCTTGATTTGGATGAGCTATCAATGAAAACTAAGGACCAAGTTAAGGAGATTAATGGTGATATTGTGGCGTGGATCATAGTAATATCAAGTGGAATGAAATGTGTACACAGATGGAAAGGATCAGGTATTCCTAAAACCTAACTTATAATATGTCCACAAAATTTTTATTTGGACAGGTTACGTGAGAATCAATCCTTCAAATGAGGAAAGATGACAAGGATTATATATTGGAATGACATCAAAATAAATGAGGAATTCAAGATGATAGGGTATTGGAGAAAGTGTATCGGAAGTTGAAGGTAATATTATAGTTAAAAATTTGTAGTGACATTTTGAAATATTGTTTATAAAGAGTTTAATTGATCATTTCCTTAACTTATCTTAGAAGTGAAGGGTTGACTATAATGAGAATCACCTAATAAAGTGTCACAGTGGGTGGGAGGCGATGAGGAAAGTGAGTAAGATTTTATGGGAAGTTGATGATGTAAAAATAATGAGTAACTAACTTATTGGGAATTTAGTTATCCATAACTTTTGGTTTGCATATGAATAACTAATATTTTAGTTAAATGACAAAAAAAGTCTTAAGGTAAGGAGAAGTCGATGAAAGAGAATATAAATAATAGGTCTGAAGGCATGATGGGACACCAGTGATGGACCCCATAAAAAAGATTTACTTAGTCATCATGATATACTGATGACTAAGGAAGATAAGGTTGGGGTTTTTCCAAGGCATGAAGAGGTGAAAATGAAGAGCTAGAAGATAAGGTTATAGAGAAGTGGTACATCTTGAATAAGTCTTAAATAAATTTGGATTATTGTTTATAATAATTTTTAACATTCTAAATAAAATGTAAGCATTAAGAAAGAGTTAAGGCCATAAGAAAATAATAGTGATGGACATTGAAGATTACAAATAAAAAGAAACAAAAGGTATGAATGAGGAGGTAAGATTGAATCATTTAAAGTTTAACTAAGCAAGTTTGTTTATAGAAACAAATTTGGTAAAAAAAAATATTAAACTCCATGCAATAAGGGTAAACGTTATGATGGTTTTTGAGGTGTATGTTGGTAATGCAACACAACAAGAGTTAGCAGAAGTCAGAAAGAAATCTTTATCTTATATTAGGCTTTCAAATCATGGATATGTATATATATAATTCCATTATAGAAAAGCTACACGAAAGAAGAGGTAACTGTGTTGTTTATTAGGCTAACATTAATTTAGGTTAGATAGAATTGTTCTTATAGGTTTTGTTAAAAACAACATTGTTCAAACATTAGTTTTAAGTTGACATTATGATGTCCTTTCATGTTTTAAGCCTAGGAATTGCATATATAATGTAGTAGGATGATTGTGTGAATTAAAAGCAAGTAATTTTTAAATTCCTCTTCATCTTCTTATTATTTATGCATATCTTATGTTATATATACCAAGTAGTTTGTTGGCGAGTTTTCATCATTTTTTTTTTACTTAAGAGTGTAGTTCTTGGAGTTTGTATGTGTACTTACATAATGAATCAATCTTTATTAAGAGTAATCTTAGCATCTTTAGTTGTGAAAAGAAGGATAACAAATGTTATGGTGGAATTGAATTTCATGTAATTTTTTTAGGAGGACACAGACCATGTGTTGAAGGAAATACCTAGATAAATCTTTGTCGACCATTGATTTCTTGCATAATGATTGTACATATACAAGAAATATTAACAAGAATTTAGATATTGGCATTGATGTGTATACAACTACCTAGATATGTGTATTATCTTTATTTGATATTTCCTAGAAGTACTCTATTTTGTGAGATAATGGTTTAGATAATGATTTAGAGTTAAATATGTTTATGTTTAGTTTTTCATCCTCATACTTCAAAATGATTATTGGTGGTATTGTTGCATTTCATTAGAAGTAGGAGATTAGGATATATGACTCAAATAATGCAAAAGATGGTGTTAAGTAAAATCTAATTGGAGGATTGATAGGTTGAAACTTGGTGGTTGTAATGTTTGTGATAAGAAAAGATCCCATTGCATTTTCTTATAATGTAAAAAAGTTTTGTTTTGATTATAGCTACATATTTTATGGCTGGAGAAAGTGTCACTTAGTTTGTAATGCGATATTATAATTTTATTATCCTTATTTCCTATCTATTATACATAAGAATTCTCAAGGCAAGAGAACATGTAACAATAACATTTTGTAAATCTCAATTTTGAATGCAATATTGACTTTTTTACATTTACACATGATCATTGAGTTTACGTATAGAGATTGAATAATATTTTGACTAATTTCATCATTGTTGTACAAAGTGTTGATTGCAGGATTACCTATATAGTACCTTAGAATGGCTTCCCTGGGATGTGCACGACCTCATTTGTGCATCATGTTCTATATTAGACAAAAATTCAAATGTGTAAAACTTTTAGTTTACGAAACCATATGCATGTAAATTACAATATTTTATTGGTCATCTCACTTTTAAAACAACATAAAAACATTAACCAAAAAGGAGGCAACCTATTTTTTAAAAGTAGGCTCTGATACCAACATCGACAACTCCATGTCCTGAAATAACTAGGTGGCCTACCCAGCACCTTGCAGTGGTCCTCCAGTCGATATCTGATCCAACTAGAAAGTTCCCGTGGAACTAAGCTTATTACGCTTTTTATCAAAAATCTTTAACTCAAAATTCATAAATATAAACAGTAAAGTTTATTTTAATCATTTTATTAAAAATTTTGGCAGCATAATGGCTATATTTTTTTACATCCCCAAAATTTTAAAAATCCCTGTAAAAGTTTAAAACATTTTTATAATCATATTAAAATCTCCACTACAAATTTTGGACTTCAAGTCCACTCACAAGCAATCTCAACAATCACTTTAATAACTTTAAAAAGCTAAAACATATTCGTGCATTTCATTTTAAAAACTTTATATACAAGCCTTCTTTACACAAAATACATTCCAAAACATATTCATTGATATGCAGTAATTCTCAAAATAATTTTCAAGGCAAAAATGCCTACATAATAGCACATGACAAAGTTGTCTACTCGAGGGATGGAGCCCCTAAACATGCACCTGGGAGGTTTTATTTTGAACACAGAAAGTAAAGTGTGAGCTAAATAAGCTCAATGAGTGTTAACTTTTCTATGCAACCATATTTAACAATTTAAACCTCCCTTTTTATGATACAATACCAATATAAAACATATGTGCTTTCTGAAATCAAATTTTTCATTTTACTTTTAAAGTAAATTATGTCGGCATCATTATTGTCATGGACTTTCTTACACGACATAGCTTACCACTAACTTCTTGCTATATGGTACCTTTAGGCATAAAGGCCTTGTTTGGTTGTTGGCTGATCATTTATTTTTTTAGTTGATTGACCAAAATCAGCTATTTGACTTCATCAAGAAGCTATTTTAATTTATTTCATTGTTGGTTGGTTGGGTTGGGTTGGCTAGTTGGAGGGATGATTTTTGACTACTTAATCTTCTTCTTTGTAATTTTCTTCTTTGTATACTAGTGCTTGATGACATATTTGAATTATAACGATTGTAATTTTAATCTGCCATCTAGTATCTTTGTTTATGTTCACTTGCAAAATTGATCTTTCATATGTGTATATGATCTGGATTCTCCATTTCTTAGGTTGAGATGGAGCTTTAACCTGTATGTGTTTTATTACTTTCATTGAATAAGCATGCTTGTGATGATTATATTCATGGTTGATGATTCTGCTCCAAAAAAATAGCAAACCATACTTTTGCTTTGCTATGAAATTCCAAGAACCTCAATTGGTTGTGGCTTGCACTTCAAGTTCACTTTCGTTTCTAGTAAACATGTCTTAAGTCAGAAATTGCTCATTGAATCTAGCTATAAAGTTCTTGTGAAGAGCATGTAATGTCTTTAAGCAGCCAAAAATTATTCCTAATCACAGTGCATTAGAGAGGTGTTTTATTCGTGTTTTTCTTTTAAGGCTTATTTATTTTGAACTTTGAAGCTTATGAGAAACTAGGGTTAGTTCTTAAAATTGCAACTTGAAGTATTGAAGCTATTTTGGGTAACGGATGGGCTTAATGTACAATTGGTGGAATGAGTTGGAGGCTACTTTGAAATTGTGTCCTAGGAGTGCAGATGGTTTGGTGCTAATACTATTGTTTGAATACCAATTTTCGTATGTTCATAACCTTCTCTGTTTCCTTTCTTTTCAACAATTTTGACTATTACTTTTCTTCTTCACTTCAATTGTTATTTTGTGCATTTTTTGTTCTTTACGTTGCTTAGATACCTAGAGAATACTTGGGGTATCTGAAATTTGAGTACCTTTAGTAGAGATATTAAAATATGGGTAGATCAGTTGTGATACCCTCTAGTTTGATCCTTTTTCTGGGTAAGCTTGATTCTTTGTTTTAGTTTTATTAGCCTTGTGATTTGTCTTTGATGAGATTGTAGGGCCACGAAGGTTTTGAAATTAAGGTTAGAAGAGAAGATTCCTTCAAAAGGTTATATAGTTTGAAAGTTATGCATATTTTCCTTCTTTTGTATCTGTTTTGGAACGAATGCAACCTTACATGCTACAAAATATTATGATTTTATCTATTTTGTATATGTTGATTTAACTAGTATGATGTTTCGTGGGGGATGTAGCAACTTTTTTCATTTATTGCATTTAACTCCATTTATGCAATCACTACTGTCCACCGTCTATTGATTTAATGAAACTATTTGTTGATTTAATGAAAGTATATCTAAGATAGATGTTTCATTAAATGAAGTGTGGTAGTAATTGAGATATAAATGAAGTCTGCTAGTATATCTGAGATAGATGTTTCGTAAGGGGTTGTAGCAACTTTTTTTATTTATTACATTTAATTCCATTTATACAATCACAACTGCTCATTGTCTATTGATTTAATGAAATTATCTGTTGATTTAATGAAAGTATATAAGAGATAGATGTTTCATTAAATGAAGTGTCACTACAAGAAAACTAATGTATGCCGACGGAATATTCCGTCAGAGAAATGGATATTTCCGTCGGCAAATGTTTTTGCCGACGGAAAACGATGAAAGAAGAAACCGTCGTAAACATGGCCGTCGTTGTTTCTTACCGACGGAAACTGACCGTCGGTGTATTGTCAATGGAAAACTGACGGAATATTATTTCGTCGGTGAAAATAGGGACGGAACCACCGTCGCTACATTTCATAAGTAAGTAATAAAGGTAACGATGGAAATATAATCCGTCGGAAAGTTTTCAGAAATTACTGACGGTAATTTGTACGTCACTAAATTTAGTTCAGGTTATGTTCCGACGAAAGTGCCATTCCATCGGTGAAAATATACCGACGGAATTGTGTATTCCGTCGGTGAACATATACCGACGGAATTGTGTATTCCGTCGGTGATATAACATTTGTACAAACCACTACCTTGTACATATATCATTGGACATCCACACATCAACCAGTACATCAAAGGTTTAAATAATGCTAATTGTTATACAATTAGATGTAAATAATTGGACATCCACACATCAACCAGTACATAAAAGGTTTAAATAATTTCAATTGTTATACAATTGGATAAAAACACATCAAAGTGTACATAAATTGTTATGTTTGTACCTTAACAAAATGAGTT
>JAOSBK010000206.1:31881154-31891906 GCA_027568895.1 Erythroxylum shatona
TGTTGTTAGAAGCGCACCATAAAGCATATTACTCCTGACTTATACCTTGTTACTCTCCACCCTACTAAAAATTGATACTGCCATGAATTTGTAAAGAAGAATCAACGAAGCATCCCGAATTAGCAAATTTAGGGCGTTATGAACCGAATATGTTGATGAACCCTATGTAATTGTTCTCTAGAAATCCCCCAGTGAAAATTCGCCAATTGGTTTGATCGAACCCAATTGTGGCAGCCTAAATAAATTTTCTAACATTGAAAAATCCAACTCTCACTCTTGTCCTCACAGCCTAAACTTCAATTTTGTAAACTTATTCCCTTACACCACAAAAGTGGTGTAACATTTGTGTACCAACTCTTCATAAATCTCTCGTTCTCCTATAATCCAATGCAACCATTCCAATCGCTCGACTATAGCTAGAAGATTATCTTTTAAACCTAGCTACTCCACCATCTCTCAATCAAAATATCTTGGAACAATAATTCTTTTCACTTTCACCTTTTGGTACTTCTATCCTTCCTCATGCGAGAAGATTGGATAAAGGGTGGAATATTGCGCCAAAAGATTCGACATGAACTGTCGAACACCCTTACCTTTCCCTTTAGACTTGGATGCTACCATCTTCCTCCTTGACATTCTCTTTAATGGGTGATTTGTGTCAAGGATATTTGAAAGGATATTTCTCCCTCTTCTTCGTGATTCTCTTGATTCACAATAAAAATTTTGGAGGCTAGGGTTTTGAGACTAGAATAACACAAGAAACTCCCAAGACAATGTTTAAATAGGTAAAGGAGACGAAAAAGTAGTAAAGACTCATAAATTTAGGTCAAAAACTGAGAAAAATTTTAAATTTTAAACATTACCTAGTTTAGTGCGATCATACCAAACAGCTCGCATTCACACCAGAGCTGCACCTACAAAGTAATTCGCAATCTCACCTTAAAGCCTCGTGATCACTCTGAAAACTGCATTATAAATCCTTCCTCGATCGTGATCGCACCTTACAAACTTGCGATCACACCCTACTTTACCTGCAACATAGTGCAATGGCATGCTAGAGTTATGATTGCACCAGACTTATCTTCCACAAACCACTTCTTAAACAAACAAAAAATTTAATTAGACCTACACACACACATGCTAAATTTTAAGGTCTTTTAGCATGATCTAAACCTTTCTTTCAAGGGTTAAATTGAAAAGTCATTAATTCCTTAGGTCGATGGATAAGACCTTCGAGGTAAAGCTTACATTTTTTACCATTCACCTTAAACATCTCACCGCGTGTATTGTCAAGTTCCAAAACTCCATTCTCATAAACAGTGTTGATTTTGAAAGGGCCACTCCACCTTGAATGTAGCTTTCTTGGAAATAACCTTAATGAGAGTTATATAGCAATGTAAAATCACCTTCCTTGAAGTGTTTATCTTTGATGTGCTTATCATGACATTTCTTGGTTTGCTCTTTGAATAACTTGGCATTCTCATAAGATATGAAATGTAACTCCTTTAACTCTTACAATTGCAACAATCCCTTAGTCCCCGCCACCTTGTGATCCATGTTAATAGCCCAGTACGCTTTGTGTTCTAGTTCCACAGGCAAATGACATGCCTTACCATAAACAAGTCTATATGGAGTTGTTCCAATATGTGTCTTGGGAGCTCTCCACAATCCTTTTGAGCTCTTTATTGACAACTTCCACCCACCCACTTATTTGTGGATGATAGGGTGTTGCCACCCTATATTGCACACCATATTGTTTAAGCATAACTTCAAGCCTGGAGTTATAGAAATGAGAACTACCATCACTGATTAATACATGTGGAATTTCAAAATGCACGAATAGCCCTTTCAAGAACTTTATTATCACTCTTCCATCATTACTTGAGCTGGCACTAGGTTATGCCTGTTTGGAGACATAATCTACGCCTACCAGTATGTATCTGTTTCCATAAGATGAAGAAAACAATCCCATGAAATCAATTCCCCATACATTTAATATCTCAACCTCAAATAGACTTGCTTGTGGAATCTCGTCTCTTTTCAAAATGTTACCCATTCGCTAACATCTATCACATCTCTGTATAAATTCCCTTGCATCTTGGTTCAACGTTATCCAGTAAATTTTGCATTCTAAGATTCTACTCACAGAATTATTTCCCTCATAATGCCTTGCATAAAGCGAATCATGACAATGAGTTAGCACAACGAGCATCTCACTTTTCGAAACACATCTCTGAATTAATCCATCAGCACATATTCGAAATAAATATGGTTCTTCACAATGGTAATGCTTAATGTCTGCAAAGAATTTCTTTCGTTGTTGATAAGACAAATCAGAAGGAACGATACTGCTCACCATATAATTTACTATATCGCCATAACATGAAGTTTCCAACTACTGAACAAGAAAAATCTTCATCTGGAAATTCTTTTCGAATTGGATGATTGTATGTATTATTCTCTTGTTCGATTCGAGATAAGTGATCTGCCACCATATTTTTTGTTCCCTTTTTATCCTTAATTTTAATGTCAAATTCCTATAATAACAACACCCAACGAATTAGTCTTGGCTTTGAATCTTTCTTGTTAAACAAATACCTCAATGTTGCATGACCTGAAAAGATTATTGTTTTTTCTCCAAAAAGCTATGATCTAAATTTCTCACATGCAAACACCGCTGCCAAAAGCTCCTTCTTGATTGTTGTGTAGTTCAATTGGGCCCCTGATAATGTTTTGCTTTTATAATAGATTGCATGCAGTTTCCTATCCTTCTGCTACCCTAGTACACAACCTATAACGTGATTGCTTGCATCATGCATCACCTCAAATGATAATGACCAATCGGGTGCTACTAACACTATTGTTGTAGTAAAAGCCACCTTAAGTGTCTCAAAAGCCTTCACACACTCAACATTAAAATCCAAAGGTGCATCTTTCACTAGCAAATCAGTTAAACGACGAGCAATTGGGGAAAATCTGACATGTCCTAAAAATGAACGAACTCCTTTCATATTAGTAGGAGGTGGTAACTTTGCTATCACTTCGATCTTAGCCTTGTCAACTTCAATTTCCCTGCTAGAAATTTTATGCCCAAGCACTATGTTGTCATTTACCATAAAATGGCATTCACCAAAGAATGAAACATCATCCATAAATATTTCCATGAAATCTTCCACTAAATAAGCAAAAATTGTCGTCATTACTGAAACATTGCTAGAGCATTACATAAGCCAAAAAGCATTCTTCTATACGCAAACGTTCTATAGGGGCATGTGAATGTAGTCTTCTCTTGATCCTGAGGATAGATAAAAATTTGAGTATAACCCAAATATCCATCCAAGAAATAATAAAACATATGACTTAATACTTTCTCCACCATTTGATCAACAAATGGTAAAGGGAAATGATCTTTTCATGTAGTAGAGTTCAGCTTTCTGAAATCAAGCACACTCTCTACTGCGTAACTATTATTGTAGGAATAACCTCACCTTCCTAATCTCTAATGAAGATCATACCTCCTTTTTTCTGCACACATTGAGCTGGACTTACCCACTCACTATCCGAAATAAGATAGATAATGCCCGCATCAAATAATTTGACGACCTCTTTCTTTATGACTTCCTTTATGTTTGGATTTAATCTTCTCTATTGTTCCCTCACAGACTTGCTTCCTTCCTCCAAGTAAATTTGGTTCATCACTACGTCGGGGCTAATTCATCTTCTATCAAAAATCTTCCACCCCACAACTCTAACATGCTTCCTCACTAACTCTACCAACCATTGCTCCTGCTCATTTGTCAAATTATTGGAAACAATAATAGGTAGAGTTTCCCCTTCCCCTAGAAATGCATACCTCAAATGACTCGACAATGGTTTCAACTCTAGAACTAGTGGATGTATAATGGACGGTAGTGCTAGATTTGTTTCTCGCAGCAACTTCTCTATTCTTTCTTGTTCACCCTTAGTTTCACCAATAAACTCTACATCCCAGTCAAAAGAAACTTCTTTCTCCTTGCTTTCCACCATACTCAACACACATTCATCCACCACATCTACCTTCATACAAACCTCATTATCCATTGGGTGCTTTATGGTCGGTCTTATACAAAACTCAACTTGCTCCTCACTAACGTGCAATATGAGTTTCCCTCCGTAGACATCTACTAAAGCTTTTCCTGTGTAGAGGAATGGATGGCCTAAAATCATTGGACATTCTGAATCAACCTCGAAATCCAACACCACAAAATCCAGTAGAATGATAAACCTGTCCACTTTTATGAGAACATCTTCCACAATCCTAAAAGGCCTCTTGATTGATTGATCCGCTAGTTGCAACACCATAGATGTCAGCTTAACCTCACCAAGTCTTAATTTCTGAAAAACTAAACAGGGCATCAAGTTTATTTTTTCACCCTAATGATACAAACATTTGTCAAATTGTCTATCACCAACAACACAAGGAATTGTAAAATTCCAAGATCTTGTAGTTTTGAAGGGATAGCGTTAGAACTTATTGAACTACATTTTTCTGGAAGTTACACAGTCTCATTATCAATAAGAGACCTCTTATAAGTTAGGATATCTTTCAAAAATTTAGCATACTTGGGCATATGTTTCAGTGCCTCCATAAAAGAAAGATTAATCTGTAATTTTTTTTAACTTTTCAAGAAATGAGGCAAACTGACTATCATACTGTTGTTTTTTAAGTCGTTGAGGGAGAGGAATAGGTGGTACATACTTAACTGCTTCAGCCTGCTTGTTTTTACCTATTTTATGGCATGTGCAATCACAACTTTCATTGTCGCAAGCGCACCTGAAGCTTGATTTTTCCTGTTTTGTCTTAACTCCTAGGGTGTAGTTGTACCCTGATTCCTTACGATCGCGACTGAGGCTTTGTGACTCACTCTGTTTATCCTTAACGTACTCACGATCGCACCCTACTTCTGTATGCTCGTCTGCTTTATTTTTTCTGGATTTTTCAGCTCCTTACCACTCCTTATATGTATAGTTTTTAAAGACTCCTTTGGATTTGGTTCTGTGGTACTCGGGAAACCTCCAAGATTCTGTTGAACAAGAGTAGTTGCTAATTGTCCCATTTGGACCTCCAAATTGTGAATTGACAAAGAGGGATTTTTTGCTATTTTATTAACCATTGCTTCTAGCTTATGTTGTGATTCATCTTGTTGATTCAGCTTAGATCCAATCATCTACATAAATTTCTTCATCTTAGCTTCGAATGGATTCTTAGACTGAAGCTGTCTTTGCTCTCCCACTGTATTGTTGTTGTTACTCTATGAAAAATTAGGATGATTCCTCCATCTAGGGTTGTAAGTGTTTGAGAATGGGTTATTTCCTGAACGGTTATTTCCTACAAACTTGGCTTGCTCAGCTATAGCAATTGCTAGATAGTCATTGGTGAAGTGCCCCTGCTGATTGCATAACTCACATGCACTTTTAACTGTTGCCACTGATGAGCTTGAGGTGAAGCTACTGACCTGTTTTGTAAGATTTGCAACTTCGACCTATAAAATAGTCACTGGATCTAGAGACAAAACCCTCTTCTAGTATTTTATCATTGATCACGATTTGTCTTATGCCCACAATGCATTAGTGGCTACCATTTCTTCTAGTAAATCATATGTTGCATCAATTATCCTCTTAATTAAAGACACTTCTACGGCTGCATCAATTGTACCATGAGTGGTGGTGTTAACTCCACTGTAAAATGTTTGCAGTAGTAATTCTCGAGGTAAATTGTGGTGAGGACAACTTCGTTGTAACTCTTTGAACCTTTCTTAAGCCTTATACAAAGTTTCACCATTTTGTTGCTGGAAGTTGGTGATCTCCTTAATGATCTTCATTGTTCTGGCTAAAGAGAAATACTTAGACTGAAATGCTTGAGCTAAACCTATTCATGTAGTAATGGACCCTGAAGGAAGAGGATTTAGCCATACCTTAGCTTTATCTTTCAGAGTAAATTGAAACAACCGTAATCTAATTGCATCATCTGTTACTCCATTGTATTTGAAAGTGCCACAAATTTCTAAGAAATTTGTGATAAGGGTATCTGGATCTTTGTTGCAAATCCATAAAACTGCACTATCGCTTGTAACATTTACAACAAAGCTGGTTTGATTTTGAAATTATTTGTTGTCACAGCAGGTTGTGTCACAATTTGTTGATTTGGCCGAAATCCAAGCCTAACCATATCCATCATTGTCCTTTGTTCCTCTGCCGTGATATTTTCTAGTATTATAGCTTCAGTCACACGTGTGTCTTCAGTAGCTTGATGTAGGGCTGTTTCCAAACAAGAAACTTCGTCATGAAATTCAACCAAAGGCTTTGTCGAGTTCCTCATTTTTCTCCCGGGCATACACTTGCAAAGAAATTAACTACTTAAATCAACCTATAATTAAACTAAAAATGATGTTAAATAAATCCCCAACAACGGCATCAAAACTTGATGGGTTATAAAATAAAACACACTCGAACCTCGACTACAAGCATACGAGTTATTATAGTACGGTTATCATTCCCACGAGGATTTATGTTAAGCACCACTATCGATTCTTTCTAGACTGTTTAAGTTAATAATAAAAAGATTTAGAAATTAAAAATGATATAAAAATAAATCAATTATAGTTAAACTTTTAGGACAAAACCAACTCTTGAAGAAGAGAAATTTCTTTCACAAAGTCACAAGATTAAAGATCTCAAAAGTTATTATCAACTCTTATCCTAATATTCTACTATCCCCAGTTTCTTAAGGAGTAATTCTTCTCTCTCAAGTTTGAATTACCTACTTTGTTTTATCAACATGCAAATTTCTCAATTCAGATATAAATAAAATAAAGATGAACTGCATAACTTTTGAGGAATAAAACTTAGACACTAATCTCTTAGCATGTAAATTGTATTTGTATGATTTTAAAGAAGAACTCAACTCTCATTAAGATCAACTAAAAACTATTCATAAGAATAGCAAACCATACATAGTAGAAGTTTAGAAAACAAGATTCATCCTAAGGGTGACAGAATCTTTGAAATAAATAAACTAGAAAATACACATCATAAGCAAACCGAAAAGTAAACTAAAAAAATGTAAATTCAGAGGTCCCACTTCCTCTTCGTATCTTGCTTCTTTTTTTTCCTTTGTTCCCCTCTTCGTATCTCTTTTATATATGTTGGCCCTCCTTTTATATTAACTTGATGAGTTTTCTCATGACTGTCCACCTCCAATGAATCGTAACGGCTCCTCCCCACGTTCTTGCACATTGAAGACTTCTTCTGAATTACCCCTGAAGTTGCGCATTTTGATCGCATCATGACACTTGCGATCGCACCCGTGTGCGAATAGCCTATCTCCTAATCAAAAGTCCTAAATGCAATCACACCTTACTAACTCACGATCACACTTGAAGCTACCTCAGAACCATTGATGTTGCGATCGTACTTTAGTGACTCACGATCACACCTTGGTTGCAATTCTACCATTCTTCCTTACAATCGCACTAGATATGTTTTTCCTTGTTTCTTTCACCAACTTTTATCATGTTGCTCCTCTATTCCTTCACACTTAACAAAACATCAAAACTACCTAAAAACTAAACTAAACTACTAAACCAAGAATGAAGAGTACAAAAAACATAACTAAAAACATTAACACTCAACAAGTAAATAAACTCACATCAGGTCACTAGAAAACCCATATATATTCGTGGCCTAAATGATATTCCTAGATTTCATCATTTGTTTAATAAATATAATTTTGTTTCTATAAGTAGTCACTTTACTTTCCTAGGCCAAAAAAGACCTTTAGTTCATCTCCACATTTAGGTTGGAAAAGCATATTCATTTTGATCTCTTCATTTTGCATAATATAGTTAACTTTCATTAAACTAAGAAAAAGGAACAAAACTTACTTATAAACTAATACTTAGCCTCATCTTCTAGAACTTTCACATTCCTCCCATTAGTAATGAGATTGAATTTGATTTCTTTTTTTATTTTTCTTCTCTTAGTCATATGTTTTACTAATTGATAGATGCTCAATTAACTCAACCATTAGATGGTAACAACTCCATTCTTAACAACCTTCACCTATACATGAGTCTCCCTTATATGACATTAGTTCTAATGATCATCTTCCTAAGTTACACTGATAAGATCTCTATGGATGATAAGGCTAATACCTCATGACCATGCTATAGTTCTGTACATTAAGTATTAGCTTACTATACATCAACTTGATGGCCTATATTGTTTGATTAAGTTTCAATTTCCCCTCAAACTAATTACTTTTTATGTTTCCAAAAAGTGGGAGATTAATTTTATGATATTAGATTAATGGGGAGTGTAAATTTTATACATGTAATGATTTTTTGAAATCTCTTTTATATGTGGATATTTCTCTTACTTGTTATTGAATATCACTTGACATTAAAGATCTCCTTTTTCTTAATATTGAATTATGTCTTACACATGAACTACGGGGGAGCTAATCATTACCTTGCTAGTTATTTGTATGTCTAATCTTATTATTGCTCTCTAATTTCACAAATATTTTATCATCGTTAGAAAAAAGGAAGACTATTGAACAAAGGGATGTTCTAATCAATGTTCTAATGATAACAAAACATAATCCTACTAATGAGTTTGTTATCCTGATGAGAAGCTTTATAGGAACAAAATGGAGTCATGTATAAACTCAACAAGATAGTTCATGAAGTTAACAAAGAGATGTTGAAGTTTACAACTCTCAACGAGAAGAATAAGTTAAGAGCAAAAGAAGATCAAGGCATGTCAAGGTCATTTTATATTATGTGATGTTAATAATTGTAATCTTGTTTAGTCATTTTTATAATCTTAAACACCGTGTATAAACATTTCATATGATTTTATTACCTAGGTATTTTCATTCATCAAAGAGGTATTAAAGCTTTTAATTTCAAAAGAAAAGTCTCTTGATCTTTCAAACACTCTTTGGGGGACATTTTAGGAGTTATTTTAATTATAATTTCATTAAACAAATCAATTTTGAGCATTTAAAGTTGTTATAATCATATTTTTTAGAGAATTGATCTACTTATATAAGTTATTAGTCAATCAATATAAGTTAAATGTATAACATATGAGTTTGTTGAAACATAGATCGACTAATACAGTGATATGGTTGACCAATATCCCTCTAGGGGATACATTGGTTAACTAATATGCTTGAGTAGGTGATCAATGTCTCGATGACTAGTGAATTTGTATATGCAATGAATATTGGTCGACTAATAAGCTACAATGATCAACCAACGGTTAGTTTTTTCTCCAATGACTAATAGTTTCAAATTCTTATAAATGCATGTTCTATCATTGGTTCTTGCATCCATAAGTATTTACATTTTTAAGTGTTTTTTAATCATTTGAGCAATCATCGTCCCATTTTGAGTGACTAATTTTTAATATTATCAAAGCAATAAAGTAAGCTATGACTAATTCTTTTAATATTATTAAAGTGATAAGGTAAGCTACTTTGAGTTGTAAGCTTCCATTAGGGTTTTTGTATATTGTATTTGAGAGTATTCTAAGGGGCTATTTGTTTTTATTTTTTAAGGCTTTTTGTTGTGGTTTTTGTAAATTAAAAAATAACTCTTAAAATCGTGTTTGGTTAAACACATTTGTACATTTCATTTTTTAAAAATAAAAAAGGAAACTATTTTACAAAAATGTAAAAATAACATTTTCATGATTTTTGAAAACAAGTTTTGATAAATGTTGTTTTCATAAAAACATCATATTTTTCTCTCCTCTGCGCCGACTTTGCCTTCTATGTCTTTATTGGTGTTGCAATATCTCCAGCTTATTTTCATATCTATTTGTTGCTTCTATGATTTCTTTTGTCTCTCTTGTCCATAACATCAAACCCATAACAAAATAGAGAAACTAGGCGTGATGGAGGAAAGGAATGAAAACCATGAAAAGGAAAAGAGATGTGGCCATACTCACTAAAAGCAACATGTAGAACTTTTTCTTTGGGAATAAACTTCTGCAATTTTTTGTGATGATAAAGAATTGTTCTTCCTCTGAACATCAATTTTCAGCTCTTCAATTTTTGCTTCACCTCCTCTACTAAACATAACAATGACTTATCTGATTCTTTATAAAGAACCAACAAAACCGTGAATAGTTATAACGTTATTAAAATTGAAGGTAGATTTTTTATTGATCCTCACGTTATTTTAAATCTGAGACAGCTATCTTCTTCCTCACGTCTTTGCAACTTATTTATTCTTGAATTTCACATTATGGTTTCTCTTTGTCATCATGTCTCTATAGCTTTTTCTTCTCATCCTCGCGTGGAGCACGCATAGAGTGGAGCTACATAGAGTGGAGCACTTGTCTTCACATCATTTAATGTAGCAGAGCCTTTATCCCTTACAAAATTCAAGCCTACTCTTCACATCATTTAATGTGGCAACCTAGTCATAACCTAGCCTTTACATTATTTGTCCTATTGTAACAAAAGTGAAGCATCATTTAATGTGTGGTAGAGGTTTTTATTACAAAAATAAAGCATCATTTAATGTGTGGCAGAGGCTTTATCAAAAGGAAGCCTAGTCTTTATGTCATAATGAAGACAAGTGAAGCCTAGTCTTCATATTATTTGTCTTCACGTAATACCAGGTTTGATATCTTCCATCTCCCTTTTCTCACAATATTGGTCCTCAATTCCTGTGAAAACCTTTCCTTTGCCTTAACATC
>JAOSBK010000206.1:31892006-31910371 GCA_027568895.1 Erythroxylum shatona
ACCGAAATTTAAAGTCCGTCCCTATTTACAGACGGAACTGTATTCATCGGCATATTTCCGTCGCTATAAGTAACCGCAAAATTTTCCCTCCAGCGTTGGCAACGGATTTCGTAACCGTCACAAATTTTCTTTCTTTCACCGACGGATTAAGGAGTCCCGTTGCAATTTACATACGATTATCGTTCCGTCGGTATATTTCCGTCGCTATTTAACAATTTCCTTGTAGTGAATTGATCTATAGGCTCTCCGTTAATGAGGATATTAAAGGATGTGGTGATAATAAATTTGTAGATCTAATTGATGAATTTTAAGGGGAAGCCAAATGCCTTTATAACTTCAAGTAAAATACCCATTTAATTGAGTTAAAAACTTTATTAAAATCACATCAACACAAAAAATCTTTGTTTAGATAAAAACACAATAACCATAATAGATTTAACAATAATGTCATCATATCCTAATTGTCACACAATCTTTTTAGGATATTATGGATAAATGCTAAAGTTTTTTTGGTTATATGTAAATCTTTAGAGACAAACTTGTTCATTAAATAATTATAAATCCTTACTTCTATAATAGGAAAAAATTTAGGAGTTAACTGAAAAAATCGCTTACTACTTTATCTAAGATTTAAATATGTTGTTCTTAATTGTAAAATTTTGAAAGTTAAATAAAATGGATTAATAAACTCTAAAGCTAATGAAGTCAAGGATTATAAGGCTTAAACACCTAACTAAATGTGAATAAAGGACACAAGAGCTACAATGATATAATATAACTCGTAACTCCAAATTGAAAATTAAGGAGTTCTAATCAAGGATATATAGTAGATGAAGAGGAGCTTTCTTAATAGTTATGCCTCAGAGTTGTAGGTTCCATAAATTGAGCAACTGGGGACTCAATTTGTTTAATATGTTATAAGCTATAGTAGCTTTCCTCACTTTGTTCAGCAAGTTTTGGAGTGAATTCTCAATGTAGACTAAATCCTTTCCAAATAAGCATTTGTTTCTATTGGTTTATATAAAGTATACTATAGCACTAAGCACCAATTTAAACATTATTTGATCACCTTTGGTATGAAATTTCATACCAGTTAAGACAACTATATTATAAGCTAAATAGCTATATAATATAGAACATAAGACTGAGGAGAATTTACACTTAAAACATAGACGATCAAGGTTTTCATTTTCACTAAGACAAAGCTCACATATCATGTCTAATTTGTTACTAATTTTGATTTGAGTAGTAGTTTTTTTTTATAAAATTGCAACTTAAATGTTAACTTTTCAATGTTATAAGAACTTATTTAAACTTTTATAAAAACTTTAAAGGGGTTTATATCTTTTATTCATTTAAAAATATACCTTAATCTATTTTTGTATTAAATTCACTTTTACTACTCATAATGTTATTAAGAATATAATATATGTATCTAAATGTATAAAATGTTCAAATTTTATTCTTCCATGCTTCCATAATTCATTTGGAATTCTTTTTAACTAAAGACCTATAAATAAATTACTAGTTATTTTCACAATTTTAGTATAAAATTACCTGAACATATTATAGTCATTAAATAAAATGTTCACATATATAAAAAGCTACATTCTTGTTGTACTTTGTCTACATCACTGGCTTACCTTCCAGTCTTTGTTCTATTCCCACGAAAACCCCCTAATCGCTTCTGCAACTTTGCTTCTCACTGAGCTCAAATTGAGCTTCTCACCTTCATCCTCCTCCCCCGACTCTGCTCATTTGGTTGAAGCTCTCTCTTCTTCATTTTCAACCTTGTTCATCTACAAATCATCCTTTCTCTTTTCTCCATCTTTCTTACTGCACCTATTTCAGACTAGGGGTAGTGTTGTCCTTCCTTCGCAAAATCTTTTCCCGCCTTCTTCACATTACTATTTTTAGACCAACATTTCCTGTTCCATTCCCTGCACTACTGCTTCCTTACTAGGCTTATTTCTCAAAATGTCTAACCTCACTCCTCCCAACCTAGCCGATTTTCCCCCTTTACCCTAATGTAATTTGCCTTCCTCCTCTGCTGAATCAACCTCAGACCCACCACCTACTAACACCAAACCTAATATCCATTCCCCTTCATATGCATCCTCCATCAAGTCCTTTGCTTTCCAGAACCCCGCAGGCCTTGCTCCTAATATCTGGAAGCAAGCACCCACATCAGCTACTCATCCAAACACACCCAACCTAACCACAACAGCTTACCAAACTATTGAAGGAACCAGAAGAACCTAGAAATAGGTTGTAAGGGAAAGCTCTAGATCCTCCCTTATCTACAGTCCCCCAGTGGAAGTTGATGGGAAGTTGATGGTAGCTCCAAGTCTTAACATCTTGCAAGAGGGAGCAAAAACTTAGGAAGTAGCGATTATTGGCTTCTTCATGGATAAACTCTCATCATTTCCTATAATAAAAGCATGGGTTCAAAGAAATTGGAAAGGAAGAGACATACAAGAGGTAATGCTAACAGAAAATGATAACATCATTTTTACATTTAGTGCAAAAATAGAAGCTCAAAAAGTGATAGAAAAAAAGATCATGACACATCTCATAGCTTCCATTATTTCTCCAAAATTGGCAGCCTGGTATAGAACCAGAGAAAACTAGAGTTAAGAACATACCCCTATGGGTGAACATCCACAATATTCCATTGGAATATTGGACCACTAAGGCCTTAAGCTTGTTAGCTAGGTTTTTGGGCAAACTGATTTGCATGGATGCGAATACAACATTGAGGAAACGAGTTGGTTATGCTAGATTATGTGTGAGCATAGATATTTCAAAGGAGATGAAAGATTATATTCCTATCTTAAGGTTAGAAGATGGAAATTCTCTAAAGGGGGATAAAGTTATGGTGACTTATCATTGGAAACCTTCCCTACAAGTTCAGGGCAGAACATGGAAACCAACAGGGAAAGTCTTTGTCAGGGGAGATTACGGAGAATTGATGGGAATAGATGAGAATAATACAGAGGGGAAAATAAAAACTAAAGAAAGAAGTACAAAAAAGGATATCAGTGGATTAGGAATTGGATATTCAAGTAGATGGAAATTAGCCCCATGCGGCTAAGGGGGATCAAACTGAACATAATATTGAGGATCAACAACATATACGGTTGGTAACATAAAATATAACAACACAACAAACAAAAGGAGGGGTAAAAATGAATAATTGTATTACAGATAAAGTAGAGTTGCAGAATGGAAATCCCCTAGGAGGTCAACAACAGGTTGCCACCTAAGGGCCACAACAACCAGATCTTTTGCATTAGGTTAAAAATCAGGGGGAAAAGATGGAACAAGTACAAACTAGAAAGAGCAATCAGAGCAATAAGAAAAGCTCAAAAGGTAAAATTATTTTTACATGACCTTTCTAGTTTGGAATATTAGAGGAATAAATAACTCTTCGAAGCTTAATGCGTTGAAGGAGTTTGTTCAGTATGAGAAGCCTAATTTTTTTTTCTTTTAGAAACATAAATTAGACTTGTGAACCTGAATAAATTAGATTATTTTGGGAGTCAATGGAAGATAAAATCTAATCACCAGTACCATGGGCATTGAAGAATCATCTTAGTCTATGATGAGGAGTTTATAGAGGTGGAGGTTTTGGAAGCTGGTGAGCATTTTATTCATACAAAAATGACTTTCATAATGTAGCATACTTCGGTGTTGGCCACCTTTGTCTATGCTCATAATACTGCTTTTCAAAGAAGGGACCTATGGAATTCTATGAGAAGACTTAAAGGAACAGCTAGTGGTCCATGGATTAAAAGTGGTGATTTCGACTATACTATATACCATTCTAAAGCTGAAGGGAACTGTAACTTGCAAAACTACAATATTGAATTGCTAGATTGCACCAAAGATGTAAAAATTTCTGACTTAAAATATGAGGGGTATGGATTTACTTGGAGCAACAAGCAAAGCTCTAAATGGTTCATCAGAAAGAAATTAGATAAAGCTTTGGTGAATGTGGAATAGTTAAATACCTTTCCAAATAGTAAAGTCATGTTTTTAGACCCAGGATTATAAGGCCATACCTTGATTAAGGGGGTCAATTTATTTAAAAAGGTTTATTTGAAACACCCTTTCAGGTTTAACAATTTCCTGATCAATGTAGAAGGTTTCCAAGAAGCAGTCAGCAAGGGAATTGAGGTAGAAGTAATAGGTACTAAACAATTCATCTGTTTGCAAAAACTAAAGGCTATAAAGTAGGAAGTGAAGAGAGCAAATGGAAGTAAAGGTCCTAGCACAATGCAAGGGCTAGAAACTACTAGCATTGACTCTCACTTATACAGAAAGCACTGGTTGATAATCCTACTAATGATATTATTACGAAGGAGGAGAAGGAAGCCCTGAAGTCCTACATGTCATCAGTTGGTAACCACTGCTCTTTATTAAGACAGCGGTCCAGATTCAACTAAATTAGGGAAGATAGATGCACTAGATTCTTCTTCAACACCATTAAGGCTAAGAGAAATGTCAATGAGATCATTTTGATAAAAATAGAATAAGGGGAGATCTTTTATGAGCAAGTTGAAATTACTCAAGATGCTTTGAAACACTTCCAAAGATCCTAGGATCTGAAGGAAATACTAGCTCTTGCAGTGAGGATCTCAGGAAGTTCATTTGTGTTAAATTTCCTAAAGATCAAGTGGATCCTTTAATCAAGCAGGTCAAAGATCAATAGATAGAAGCAGTGGTTTTTAAAATGAATGGCTCGAAGGCTCCTGGACTAGATGAACTGAATGGATTCTTCTATAAAAAAAACTTGGAATACAATAGGGAATATTACAAAAGAAGCAATGCATAAATTTTTCAAAAAAGGAGTAATCCTTAAAGAGATCAACAAGACTTCCTTATTCTTGATCCCAAAAACTCATAATACTACTACGTGGAGCGATTTCAGGCTTATCTTATGCACTAACGTCAACTATAAGATTATTGCTAAAATACTAACCAACAGGCTAAAATCTGTGCTACACATTACATCATTAGTGAAAATCAAGGAGCATTCTTAAATAAATGGAATATTGGTGACAACATCCTAATTTTGCATGAACCTTTGAAGGGGTACACAAGAGGAAAATCCCCTCAGAATTGCACATTAAAAGTTGATCTCTATAAAGCATTTGATAGTGTCAGTTGGGGTTTTTTACTACAACTTATGAAAGTTATGGGTTTCCCTTAGATTTTTATCAATTGGATAAAAAAGTGTATCTATACAATTTCCTTGAGGATCATAATCAATGGGAGTCTCATTGAGTTGCTTAAAGGAAAAAGGGTACTTAGGCAAAGGGATCCTCTTTCCCCTTACCTATTTCTAATCTGCATGGAGGCTTTTACCCTCATGTTGAAACATAAGATCTCCTCGACTGTAGACTTCAAGTTCCATACTAAGTGTAAGTTGCTTTCACTAACCAGCTTATGTTTTGTAGATGACCTAATCCTTTTTAATAAGGCTAATATCCCCTCAATTATAGTACTAATAAATAACTTACAAAGTTTTAAGGAGATGTTAGGATTGAGCATCAATTTTCAAACAATTTTCTTCATCCTATCGAAGAGTTTTGAACACCTAGCTAATGATATATCTCTTATCACTGGAATAGGTAATCAAGAGCCTCTTATACTTATTTGGGCATCCCTATCTCTTCAAGAAGACTCAGATTTAAAGAATGCCTACCCCTTATTGAAAGGATACAGAGGATATTAGATTCATGGACAAAAAATGTTATCCTATGGTGGCAAACTTCAACTCTTGAAATTGGTTATTATATCTATAAATACTTATTAGTGTTCCCGCATCTTCCTATCTAAGGGGCTTATCAAAACTGTAGAAAAAAATGATGAAACAATTCCTATGGAGTAAGGGGAAAGGAGAAAGAGGGATTGCCTTGGTTAGTTGGACTCAAATTTGTCAACCTAAAGTAAATAGAGGTCTGGGCTTGGAATCAATTGGCAGATGCAAAAAATGCTTATTGTTGAAAAGATTGTGGAGAATTTTAAGTGAGAAGGAATCATTATGGGTTAAATGATTGCATACCTATATATTAAGGGGTGGAAGTTTATGGCCAATCAGACCTAAAGACAGTTTTTCATGGTTCTTTAATCAAATTCTTAGACTGGCAGAGGAAGTACAACATCAGATTACTTACAGGATAGGGACAGGGGATAGAATTTCCTTATGGTGTGATAATTGGATAGGTCAGGTAGCTCTAATTCACCATCCGATTGCTAGGGATTCTTTGGATAGATTAAAAAAAAAGAAGCTAATGTCTAAGAGTTGTTTGCAAATGGTAAATGGGCTCTTTCCCATGAGGAGATCAAATCTATATCGATACCATAGTATCGATACAATGCAACAGAGGATACTTATTATTGGAATGGACTAGCAATCATGGACATAACCTATAGGCAATCAAAACAACTGAAGTATGTGACAAACCTTATAGTTGGGTGAGGTAAATTGATATGGAGAAACACTATCAAGCCAAATGTCAGCTTCTTGAGCTAGTTAGTCATGAAGGACAGACTAAACACTATGACAAGATTAAAATTCCCCCCTCCCCTAAAGGATGCATCATTTGCAACCTCGATGAAGAGGACAAGGACCATCTAATTTTTAGCTGTGAGTTTTCTAATAGATTATGGAGGCAAGTCACATCTCTATGTACACTCAATAGTTATCACAACAATTTGAATGACATTATTTAGGAGATACTATGGATCCATGCACCTAAACACGACAAGGATGTTACATAGTAGCCTTTATAACATGAATTCAGGAGATCTTGTGATAGAGGAATAAAAGAAGGTTTGTTGAAAGGAAAAGAGGTATACTCCCCTCACGAAAATCATCTCTAATAATATTAGAGAACAACTGGTCATAAACCAGTTGGAGAAGAAATGCAGCGAGAGACTAGTTATTTCTTAGAGACTCTAACGAGAATCCAAGAATACCCAATACGTAGAGCAGTAATTTCTACAATCTAATTTAGCCAGATACCACAGGCACAACAATTCTGTAGGATTCTAAAGTTGGGCTCTTACCTTACGGAGCCACTCCTCCATGAGATATTTACGTCAGATCCTTAGCGGGTGCTAAAGACATTTAGTCGGAAGAAGCAAGATAGTAGTCGGAGCTCAAATACATAAGAAGACCCTTTGAGTATTCTTAAGAAGGAAAAATGAGTGAAGATGGAAAGAGAAGATGAAAGTACGAGGATCAAGCCAGAAAGATCTTACCTTCATAACCATCTGGAGACACTGAAGATGGAGAATTGGGAGACCTCTAGAAAAACTATGAAAGGGGGATTTTTTGTTAACTCATTTTGAAAGTTCCGAGAATACATGAGATGGATTTGTTCACGGTGATGTTTCTTTAGTTTACGATGTCGTATGGTCTGTGTCTTGATATCCTAGTAGTAGGATATTGGTTGTAGTGAACTCCTTTCTTTTTAATTCATTTTAATTTTTCAAAAAAATATCACATATAAACTAAAAATATAAAACAAATGGTTTTCAAACTCACCTTTATTTTCACTCAATACTAAATACTCATATATTTTCATTTGAACATTTATGATTTTATATCAAAAAGTACTTTTTGTTTTGTGATAAGAAAAGTATCCATTTATACTTAAAGGAATAATACTTTGATTTAGTAAGTTGATCATGTCACATTCTCAATTCTTACAAAGGGAAATCTCTTGCTTACAAATTCTCTTTAGTGAATATCGTCTACCCTCTATAACGAGAAAGGAATATGGGGTATTTCAAAACAAACAAAGCACAAAGCTACTCTTTTTCAGGAACTTATTGGTTTCAACACTTCAAAGTTGTAATGCAACTTTAGTTAACTACTTCATACTTTACTAAGTTTACTTAGACTTTTTAATGTAGTCCTAGTTCTATATGTTGTTCGACTTTGTTCCATTTGAAGCAACAGGCTAATTCCTTCATCTTAGTTTTACTTTTGTATCAAACTCCTATATTCAATTAATGCAATATTCCTTTAAATTTTCAAAAAAAGAATAATAATTTTAACAAGATTATGAAGGAAAATATATAACACTCTTTAATTGAAGATAAATATTTCTCACCTCTATACATAACTTATACAACATAATTGATTTATAAAGTTTGCTACTTAAACATATTTTGATTCTACAATATGTCATTGGCTCCCTTTTAAACTCTGGTTTAGATTATGAAAATAGATGATTATTTCTCTTTTTAATATGATACATATATGATATGTGTCTTTATCTTAAGTAACTAGAGAAAACTATAAATAATTAGATGTATGTTTACGAAAATAGTTTCAAATTTTTTTTTTGTTAATCAAAAGTAGTATTAATTATTGTAAAAGGCATACCTTTATTTTTTAAGTAAAATGCTTAAGTTTTATTTTTCTTATCTAAAATTTAAGAAGTTTGGAAACTAGGTCTTTCACTTATTATCTTAGTTTGAATTGAAATAGAAGCATACTTATAATATGATTATACTGTCTTATACATAGTGATCAATTGTTAATCATGATAATACGCAATTATCAATAGTTTAATATATTTTCCTCCTAAAACTTGAGCAAGATTCCTCTAACTAGTCATTTCTTAAACTATTTCATGAAGTGGGTGGAGACTTAGTGATCCCTTTACCAGTCCAGTAAACAAACATCAAAGAAGAATTAAAGAATCATGAAACCAAATAGAGAAACAAAGCACCCGAACAACTAGGTACTATCCAAAAATAATTACAAAGAAATTACATACCCACTACAATTCAATCATTAGAGCAATTTGAAATCTTCGTTAACATGTAGAATCGCAGATGGAGATCAATAATATAACAAGAAACCTTTATAACATCCAATGAAAAAATGCAAAACCTAGAAAATACAAAGATAGAGAGCAAACGAAACATTGAGAAGAGAAATCCAAAAGAAGAGTTGCTTTTTGTATAGAGAATTAAAAAAAACACCAAAGGTCTAAATTCATTTGTTCGTTGCTAATTTTCTTGAATATTTAAATTTGAATTCAGAGTTTGAAACTATAAGAGAGATGTGAAAGGTAACAAGGTATATTTATGGTGGACCTTTCTTTATCTTTTGTGTATTGCTTCTATCTTTTTAAGTGTGCCATAGATATTGGACATTGGTTTTGAAGAATAGATAGTGAGTTTTACTTAAGGATGACAAGAGACCCTGGTTTGACATTATTTTTTTAAAAAAATTAAAACAATACCATTTTGACATTGCTTGCAGGGATGCCCGATCGACATAGAAAACTGGGCCCAAGGCCCAGTTAACCCAAGTCTGGCCAATTGACTTCGAGCCAGGCTTAGTCGGGCCCAGTTGCTAAGCCTAATTTTACTTTTTGTGTCTAATTAAAATTTATTATGTTATATTTTACATTATATTTAAAATAGATAGTAAAACTTAAAATAAGAATAAGATATAATTTTCAATTGTTTTAGGACGTTAAGAATATTAGAATTTATTGATCAAAATACAAATTTTATGTAAATTTTAAAGAAATATATTTAAAATAATACTAAAAATATTAATTAATAATTTAGTATAGATAAGAAAACTTGTTTAAAATAATTTTAGAGTATTTTAAGGAGTAATATTTGAACTTTAAAGAAGTACATTGAAAGAAGGAGACCAAAAAAGTTACTAATTAGTAATTTAATACTGTTTAGGATAATTTAAGATTGTTTTAAGGAGTGGTACTTAACTTTAAAGAAGTACATTTAAAGAAGGAAACTAAAAAAGTTATTGATTAGTAATTTAGTATAGATAAGTAATTTTATTTAAGATAATTTAATAGTAATTTAAAGAGCGATGTTTAAATTTTAAAGAAGTATGTTTAAAAAAGGACACTTAAAAAGTTATTAGTTAGTAATTTAGCATAAATAAATAATTTTGTTTAAAATAATTTATGAGTGTTTTCTTTAAACATGTTTAAAACTTTTGAGTTTTTATTTATATTCAATATTGGAAAAGACTTCAATTTTTGTTAGAATTGATTTTTTAATGTTTTCAATTTTTAACCTCTTTTTTATCTCTTCTATATATACTTTTATTCCTTTATGACAAGAACATAAGATTTGAAAAATATTTTATTTTTACTTACTCTTATAATTTTGCTTCTTGCTTATTATATACCAGTTTTATAATAATTTAATATCGATTAAACCTTTAAATCTTTAAACAATTCCTTTGATCAGTTCAATGTCTGGTTCAATTTTTAAAACATTGGGTAAACTAGAGGAGTTCAGTATGGGATAGGAAAATGAAGCATAAGTGAAAGAGAAGTGAGGTGGGATGAGCAGGTAGTAGAGGGAGGATTTGGTGAATACGAAGGATAGTTTTGAAAGGATGAAATAAGTTTAGAGGTAGTAGATTGAGGAGAAGGAAGGAAGGTTCCTTACAAGGGTGGTAACTACGAGCAAGAAGCCAGCCAAGGATTTCTAAAGAAAAGGAGCACCTCATTTAAACTAATTTTAGTGTTAAACCTAAACAACACCAAGCCATCTTCATACAAGAGAAGTTCTTTTAGTCTAACTCTCTTCCATTTTTAAAATCCTAATAACTGATTAATGGAAATGACGACTTCTTTTCAATAAAGAAACCAACTAGTGTGGTTGTCCATACGCTTGTCGCTTCCTTAAGGACATCAATTTCAAGGGACACTATGCTTCTTCCACTAAAGTCTCTAGAGGGCAGTACTAGAGTGAAAGGATTGAATCCTACTACATTCTTTCAATCCAACTTAGGTTATAGATAGTAGTATGGTTATATGTGGTACCTTGGTTTGGAGGCGACGTTGAACTAGGTTCCTGCATGTCAAGTTCAACAACTTCAGTGCTCAGAATTAGATTAGTAGGGGAAGACACCAAAAGGGTTGCAAAAACAATTAGGTCCAAGAGATTTAGACTCATTAGAATTGTGGAATAGTTTGATAAAAAAATGGAAAAGGCTAGGGTGCTTTTTAAAAGATCATTACCACTTAAGGATAAAACAAAAAGGTAGGAAAATTAGAGTTATGAAGAAGACCTTTTAGTCCCTGAGGTAGGGTAGATCGAACTCCCAAAGATGTGAGTGAATGAATCAAGAACTTGAGATAAGGAAGATCTAGGGTAAGGGTTTGAGCTAAAGAAAGGAAGGAAAGGGACGAGAACTAGAGCAGAAAGAAAAAAATAAATAACTAAAGTTATTGAATGGGAGCTTCATTGTTAAAGACCTTCGTAACTTCTCTCTCCTACTATCTTCACTAAATATATTGTTTTACTAAGAAAGAAAATATAAGTAAAGAATTTAAGAAAAAGTACAAGCAAATAAAAATAAAAATCACAAAAAATAACCTACAAGTGATATCAAACTTTAGTGTGTTGTCATGTGCACCAAAAATAATACCTTACTCCCAGCAACCATTTTATTGAAAGCAATGGTCAACCCCACAAAGAGTATTTAGCCCTGTTTTATGCTTTACAAATAAGAAGAGATATAATACATTAATGATTTTAATAAAGTAATAAAAATTAATTAGAAAATCACTTAAACTATTAGAGAGAAAAATGAAATATAATAATATAAAACCTATCATGCTACATTCAATTCAATCAATTGTCCTTTCTAAGATTTAAGAATCTTTTAGATTTAATAAAAGTCAAGATGCTTTAGAGATTAGAGGGATTAACAAATTATATATTTAATATCAAACCTAAAAATATATTAAAGAAAGTAATGAACAAGTAGGGTTCCAAGTAATTAATCAATACATTCATAAAGATGAATATAGAAAATTAGTTAATACTCAACATGTAAATTGAAAAATGAAAAAAATGTTCTCGCAGTTTAATACATTCTAAATTTTTAGTTTCCTTTGACCAAGTGTAGACGATCAGCCACATAGAGCCATAAATGAGAAAAATAAGAAGAAAAACTAATGATGATTTCTCCTAGAAACCCTTAAAATTTAATATAAAAATCAATAAAATTTAGGAATTCTTTTTCTCTTTAAATAAAGTGTCCCATATTAGATCTATACACTGCCTTGAAATATTTGCTTTGATACCAACCGTTATAGGGGTGTTTTGAGGCTAGAAAGATGGCTTCGAAAGTCTCATGTCGCAAATTAGTCCCTTAACTAAGTTCTCAACAAAAATATAGCAAATAGCTTTAATGTGGTTCACTTAATCAGTTTGTCAAATACTTTATAGGCACTCCTTTGAAGCATTTCGTCAAACAAGTGTTAACCCTATCTCCACGCTTTTGATGTTTAGCTAACTCTATTTAAAAGGTTAAAAGTGTTGGAATACATTCTGGAAATTTACAAACACTAATACAACCAAATTTGGACAATTGAAAATGTAGAAGTCTCGCTTTACTATTTGAGACATTTCAGCGAATGGGTTTTGTACATTCAGTTTTATGGTATTTTGGGGCAATAAATAATAAAAAATCAGACCGTATATATGTAACAAATGTTTATTAACGTTTCATAATAAAGGTTACATGAAATGAGGTTTGAAAAGAGGCAAAACCAACCCATTTTTCAGCCTACATCACATACATATATAAGTAATAGTTTTGGATAAGTTCCCACAGTTTTTTCACCAACCATCATGTCTTGTCATGCTAAACTTATCCTAATTTCAAATTTACAAATGTTTGAAACATTATGAATGACCCTTTCAAATATTCATATTAAGACAAACAACTTGCAACTAACATAACAGAAAAATCAACAAAATTGACATAATCAAAAGTAATCGTTATTTCATAAGCTTAAGTGACCTTTAACTTATCCTAAACTTGAATTTCCATCTGCTATGTTGCCACGATCATTACATTCCCAAATGTGGCTATATTTTGCCAAAATAAACAGTTTATGCACTTTTTCAACTTTTTATTGACTTGGCAATTTTCTGGAGAGCTCTATTGCATCAACTTCTTTCCAAAATATGCTACCATTATGTTGCTAAAGTTGTGCAATATTAGTGATTATCGAGCATTAAAGAAAAGTCTCTAAAAAAGGTCACATAGTAGCCATCTCTTACTATGCCACCATCACCCAAAAACTCATCTTTCCTTGGAAAAGATGACCGTTCATAAGAAAATGTATTACCTAAGGCTGTTTGTTTTCGTTTTTATATTTGGATTTTTTGTTGTTGTTTTTGTAAGTTAAGAAACGAACGCTATAATCGTGTTTGGTTAAACTTGTTTGTATATTTCGTTTTTAAAAATTAAAAATGGCAATTATTTTACGAAAACGTAAAAATCATGTTTTCGTGATTTTTAATATTTTCGTCTATTTTTGAAACATTTTTTCACAAAACAAACCATATTGATTTCTCTCCCTCTGCGTCGACTTCATCTTCTGCATCTTCACCGATGTTGCAATTTCTCAAGGTTTGTTTTCATATATGTTGGTTACTGCAATTTCTGTAGGTTTGTTTTATCTGTTGTTTATATGTGTTTTCATATTTTTTAGTTGATTAGCTATTGTTGTTACTTGCGTTCATCGTCTTCTCTTATTTCTCTTGTCCATAACATCAGAACTATCATACTTCTTGCAACCATCAATACTACTTTCTTATTTTCTCTTTGTGTTACTCTGATCTAAGTATATTGTTGATGAGTAGTAGGGTTAGTAACATTAGTTTGGTAGTAACAAATCAAAATAGAGAAACTAGACGTGATGGTGCCACTTTGACTTGCATTTTGATGAACAACAATATTACTAGCTTTAGTTTTAAGAAAGTTGAGACTTTGAAAAGGAAGAGAGATATGAAGAAAATAATAGTACTATATATGTACCTAAACTTACTAAAATGTTTTTGGTAGAGAAGTTAAAAAATGAGTAATTACAAGAACTGACAGTCCATGTGTAGAATTACGTCAAATGTTGGAAGAGAAGAGGGTTCTCTGCTTTGAGCATAAGCTTCTACATTTTTTTGTGATGATAAAGAAGATGATGCACTCAATTTCTATGATCTTCCTCTGAACGACAATTCTTCTTACTAGAATGAGTTCTCTGATGATTACCAAAGCTCTTCGTTTGATCATGATGTGTTTCAGTTCTTCAGTTAAGACTTCACCTCTTCTGCTAAACCTACCGATAACTTCATCTTTTGTGACAAACTGATCCTTTATAAAGAAGCAACACAGAAGCATGAACAAGAAGGGGAAACAATAGTTGGAATATTGTTATTAAAATTGAAACTTGACATTTATAAAAGACTGAAATGTTTATGGCCACAAATAGACGTTTTCTTCTTGCTCCTCATGTCATTTTAAATTGGAGACAGCTAATGGTGTTTTCTTCTTGGTCCTCACGTCATTTAATGTGGCACAGAGTGGAGCATAGAGTAGTGCCTACTACAATGAGTTGCAATCAATTTATATCCCATGTTAGTTTAATAAATGAACTGAAATATTCATATTTATGTCTGAGTTGCAATCAATTTATATCCCTTGGTTTAATAATTGAACTAAAATATTAAATGCATATGTAAGACTGAGTTGTCATCAATTTATATCCCATGTTGGTTTAATAAATGACCTAAAATATTAAATGCATATGTACGCCTGAGTTGAATTTGATCGTATCTAACAATTGAGCATTAAATAAATTAGAATCTAAGTTGAACATTGGGTATAATAAATAATCAAAACTAGAAGTTATGTCCTGGGTAGATTCAGTAATTAAAAGGAGTTGGGAAGTGTTGCTGGGTTGTTAGTAGATGATGCAGAATCGGGTGTGACTAAGATGTTGGTTGACGTCCAATAGCAACCAACTCATTATCATCTAAGTCTAACACCCAAAATGCTTCAAAAACTCTATATATATTAATCTCAATTGCAAGCTCACCAGTGCATCCATATTCTTTGTATTTATAATCCATATTTATAATACTATAACAATAAAGTAATTATAATATTTTTTAGAAATTGTTATGGTTGTCACAAGTTTATTTTGATCCATATATGAGAAATTGTTGTGATTGATGTCACTTATATGTTATTGCATTTAGTGATAAAAGGCTTAAACAATATGAATGATTCCAATGATTGTATGGAAGTAAATAAAAAAATGGGGTATGAAATGATACTATAGAGATATATTTAATCTCTTTGATGGTTGAAGAAGTGAATAAGGGAAACCGAACATCTCTACCTTTTCTAAATCTGGTTGGAAGAATATTAAAGTAAGACTTCAAATAAAATTCAATAAGGAGCATAGTGATATTCAATTGAAGAATAAGTATAATAGATTAAGGGCTAGATTAAAGAATTTCAAGAATTCATTCAAAGAAATAGGAATCGATTACAACTCTTTTACTGGTGAAGTTAATGCTATATATAAATGTTGGGAAAATATGTCTTTTGTTTTATTAATATATCATATTATATAATATTCATTCTTATATTATGTTTCATCATTATAAGTATATAAAATGACTCATAGATTGAAGAAAAAAGGATGTAAGGAATTTTTAAATTTGTGCCATATTTTTGGAGATACTACTGTAACTGGTATGCATGCACATCTATCAACTAAATCTCCATCGAATAATACAGAAGAGAAACATGGAAATAATGTTGATGAAGATTACTCGTATAATGAAAGAGAAGATCAAGATAAAAGTTCTCCATCTAAGAGAAAGAAATCTCCTAAGAACAAGAAGGCAAAGAAGGCACATTCTAACATTGTAGAAGAAGTCTTACGTATACTTAGTGAACAATCAAAAAGGAAGTATGATTTATTTGAGAAAAAAATTGAGTGAAACATCATCCACTGTAGAGAATAGATATCAAGAGTCTTAACATAATGATGAAATGTCTAAATTCCTTAGATGAATTGGGTGTTGATGATGTGCAATATGAAAAAGTTGTGAAGGCTTTACGTAATTCTCCACTTTATAGGAATATTTTTATGAAGATGACAGAAATAAGGAAGTTGGATTGGATTATGCCGCTTTATTTATATTTTCTTGTTGTTGCATATCGAATTCTTATTGATTTGACACTTTTATATTAAGTACTACTCCATATTTTAAACATTTTAAGTATGTGTTTTGTATAAACATTTGACTTAATTTTAAGTATATATTTTGTATGAATATTTTCCTATATTTGATTAAATTTACTTGATTGAATGTTCTATTAATTATTTAATGTTGGCATTTTAGATATATAGATTTCTTATCAAATTTTGAATCAGATAATGATGATGAATGGCAGAAGGTAATCAATATTTCTGTAGCTGGTGAAGAGAGCAAATATTTTTATTTACAAAAGCAACCTTGTAGAACTTCTACCATGCAGAACTTCCACTCTACCAAGTCATTATTTAATATTATAACTTTTGAATGGGAATCCTAAAAGGATTTCTGAAAACTTAAGAATGAAAAAGATAATTTTCTTGCGCTTATATGATGAGTTGAAGAATTTAGGAAACCTAAAAGCAACAAGTTTTTTGATTTTGGACGAACAAGTAGCAATTTTCTTGCTGACTATAGGGCATAGTAAGACAATTAGAGTTAATGCAGAACACTTTCGACATTCGACCTGGACAATTTCGAAGTACTTTTGTAAAGTCTTATATATAATTAATCGTCTTGCAAAAAGAGTCGTTACTCCACCATCTTTTACTAATACACCTTCTGAGATTCAACATAATTCAAAATTTTTTCCATATGTTTAGGTACTTGTGTCATATTTAGTTACTATTTTAATTATGTCCTTATGATTAATAATTATTTTAATATATTTTTTAATTTTTAGGATTGTATAGGAGCAATAAGTGGTACACATATTGATACACATGTTCTAACCAATGAATAAATACTATACGGGAGCAAAAGAATTAATCCAACCTAGAAATTATATCTTGTTGCTCATTTGACATGCATTTTACATATGTAATGGATGGATGGGAAGGTACTGCAAATAACTCTTGAGTTCTTTTGAAAACAGTGATAAATCCAGCGAATCAATTTCTTATGCCTCTATAAGGTATTATATTATTTTAAATAGATATACTAATTATGATTCATTTTTAATATCTTTTTGTTAATATCATGTTCTTTCTATGTTAGATAAGTACTATTTGGTTGACTCAGGTTACACTAATATGCCTTAATTTCTTTCATCATACTGAGGTGAAAGATATCATTTGTGAAATTATAGAGGCAAAGAAAGACCTCAAGGTCCACAGAAATTATTTTACTACAGGCATTATTTATTAAGAAATGTTATTGAAAGATACTTTGTTATTCTAAAAGCAAGATTCTCTATACTTAACAACGTCGAGTTATGATATCAAAAAACAAAAATATATCGTTATTGCTTGTTGTGTTACACAAACTTATATTAGAATATATGAATAAAGCGATAAGTTATTTGACAGTTGTGCCAAAAATGAAGAACAAATTAGGGAAAGTGAAAAAGAAGATGCAAATTCTTAAGTGGAATATAATATCACTTCAGCACAATTTCAAAGAATGTCTTGGAAGCGAGATAAAATTGCTAGGCAAATATGAAATGATTATATTATTTCTAGTTGATTTTTTTTGTAAATTATAATATTATTATATTTTCAAGAATTATAATGTGATGAACATCTTTTATTGATTAGAATCATGGTTTTGGGATCCGTCCGCTCTGGCCAGATTTCGATACCTAGATCCCAACCTCGATACCGGCCAGTATTGGGGTTTTCCGTTGGGTATCGACTGGTACCCAACATACCGGAAAAGCTCAGACCATTTTGAAATTTTTAAAAACTTTGAGGACTTATTTGCAAAAAAAAATTAACCTAAAAAATCTACCAAGCCCCCCAGACCCTCTACTCTGCTACTGCCCCTCTTTCTTCTTCACTTCATTCTTCTACTCTTCTTCTTCTCTCTAACCCTCTCTCTCTCTCTCTCATCGTCTTTGTTGTCGGCGCCTGGATCCTCTCACCGTCGCCGACGCTTGGTTGCTGTCTTCTCCGATTCTTCTCCTCGCCCCGGTTGTTCTCCTCCTCGACATCGCCTCATTCGTGTAGATCTGGCCTCATTTGTTGCGAAGTCTGCTGCACCTCTCCTCCTCGCCGCACCACTGCGCCACCACTGATCCTCCGACGCTCACAGGTGAACGGCTGGACCTGGACAACCCCACGAGGCACGACCTGAAGCTCCAACCCGAATACCCAAGTGAAAATCCGGGTCATCCGACGGTTAAATAATTTTTTTGGGTGTGTGTTGACTGTTGATACTTCATTTTGTTGGTTGATCCGTTGATGAGTTCATGTGTTCTCTTTGTTTCCAAAAATTGCTGGTAA
>JAOSBK010000206.1:31915725-31927417 GCA_027568895.1 Erythroxylum shatona
ATTTATACTGAGTTTTGACTGAGTGATGTAGCACGCCACCCTCGCAGGGCATGGACTCGAATATCACCATCGATGTCGGGTTCGGGTCATGCGGGAGTGGGGTGTTACAGTCAACCTCTAGACGTTACCGGAACTTCCAGATGTTAGCTTCGGGAGTGACTTGTGAGTAACCTAGACGGTTTCTCTAAATTATTGTTTGCTTAAATTATGTTTTGATTGATAAATGGATGTGAATTGAATTGTGTTAATTTCCAGACAAAAGGTTTGATGAATGTGAAATGTACAGTGTATATTAAGTGCACAATTAGATAATGACAGTTGTGATCAAAGCAGCCACCGATCAGAGCTTAAAGCTCAACGAGTGAAAATGGGCCTCAAGCTCAAAAGTGATTAAGAGCCTAAGGCTCATTATGTAAAATGAGCCTTGTATTCTCATCGGATAAGGGACAGTTATTAATGAGCCCAGTATCCAAAATGGATGTAGGACAGTTTAGGCACTTAGTCACAACAACGTAACAATGGGAAAAGAGTTTCATAAGCATTTCATATGCATTTTTAACAAGTATGTGGATTGTTTGAAATGCCAAATTTATTTGCTTTTAAATGTAAATGTGATATGTGTTCATTATGCAAAGTTGTGAATTATATGTTATGTGAATTTTTGTGTTGCATGAATTGAGTGAACCATTGATGATGGTTATCTCATTGAGTTTGCAAAACTCACTAAAATTGCAATGTTGTCTTTTCAGGACTGAGAGACGACTCTAGCTACTGAGAGACTCTACCAGCTGTGTGGATTGTGATTTGGTAAGAGAAGTCATGGCTCAAAGGTCGATCAACTGAGATTTTGGGGTGGCTTAGATAGATTTTATATATTTTCCTCTTTTATGTAATACTTTCGTACTAGGTTTTGAGGATGCACATGTAGTAAAGGTTGAAAGACATAATGTAGACTTTCGGTTTTACGCAATGAAATGAGGAAAAAGTTGGTTTTTAAAATATTGTGATTTTTTATGCCTATAAGGGATTAATGTTATGATGTCGTGTGAAGTGAATATAGTGATCGAACATAACGTACCGTTATCGTAGGATACGTATTGGAATGACGTTCGGGAGTCCCGGAGTGCACCCTATGGTAAGGAGGCGCTACAGTTCCTTTTCCATTATTTGGTTTGATGATTTTTTTTTTGCATCACCAAGGCAGTTATAATCACACCATAGGCTGTTTCTTTTTTAGTTTTAGATCCAAATCCTTGAAGGGGTTCACTGTACTGAGTGATGAAAGAGTAAAAGAAATGATTGATAGAGAAAGTGAGTGAGAATTTGCCAAGAGGTGTTTTGCTAAAGCATCTAAAGAGTGGGAATTTAGACTTCAATTTTAGAAGAGAGGCTGTTGATTGGATTTTAAAGGTTTTTCTATTTTGTTTTTCTTTTCATTCTCTGAAATGGGATTGGTGTTCTACTTCTTTTGATTGATTTTTCTCTAGAAACTTTGTTCTAGGCTATCATCTCTTTTCCTAAACAATGTGGATTTTCTCAACATTATGCAAATACGGGTTTTTTGTACCTTATCTATATGTTATCTCTGATTTTCCAATCATTTTCCACTTTCACATTAGATCGGTGATATCCTTTTGCATTGATTTTAGATTACAATGCCCAAGCAAGATGAAGTCTTTGCTGACTGCTTGTTTATCGAGTTTTTTGCATTGTGATCTTTAGGTTCAAGCTCATCATGATTTTGGGTCACTAAGTAATCAAGGATCAAATTCTGGAGAAGGTGCCTAGGAGGTTCTGAAGACAGTGAGAGACTGAAGCTTACGCTTCTTTAGAATGCTATCTCTGTGTGAATCTTCATTCCATTCGGCTGCATCTTCCCACGTTATGGTGATTTTGACTAGGGTTTGGTGCGATCTTGGCCACTAGTTCACTTCAGTCTTATTTACGTTGCATTTTAATAGTGTTGTTGCAAGATGTTCCTTTTCCCTTATTTAGTTAGATGGTTTTTTTTTTTGCATCACCAAAGCAATCATAATCACACCATAGATTGTTTCTTTTTTAATTTTATATCTAAATCCTTGAAGGGGTTCACTATACTAAGTGATGAGAGAGTAAAGGAAATGATTGATAGAGAAAGTGAGTGAGCATTTGCCAAGAGGTGATTATCTAAAGCGTTTGAGGAGTGGGAATTTGGACTTCAATTTTAGAACAGAGGTTGTTGATTGGATTTTAAAGGTTGTTCTATCTTGTTTTTCTTTTCATTCTCTGAAATGGGATTTGTGTTTTACTTCTATTGATTGATTTTTCTCTGGAAACTTTATTCTAGGTTATCATCTCTTTTCCTAAACAATGTGGATTTTCTCTGCATTATGCAAATACAGGTTATTTGTACCATATCTATATGTTATCTCTGATTGTCCAATCATTTTCCACTTTCACGTCAGATTAGTGATATCCTTTTGCATTGATTTTGGTTTACAATGCCCAATGGAAGATGAAGTCTTTGCTGATGTTTGCTTATCGAGTTTCTTGCCTTGTGATCATTAGGTTCAAGCTCATCATGATTTTAGATCACTAAGTAAGCCAGGACCAGACTCTGGAGAAGATGCCCAAGAGGTCCTGAAGATGGTGAGAGACTGAAGCTTTCGCTCATTTAGAATGCTATCTCTGTGTGAATCTTCATCCCATTCGATTACATCTTCCCATATGATGGCAATTTTGACTAAGGCCTGGTGCAATCTTAGCCACAAGTTCACTTCAGTCTTAGTTACCTTGCACTTTAACCGTGTTGATGCTTGGCTTGGCCTTTTTTTTGCATCACCAAGGCAATCATAATCACACCATAGACCGTTTCTTTTTTAGTTTTAGATCTAAATCCTTGAAGGGGTTCACTGTACTGAGTGATGAGAGAGTAAAGATAATGATTGATAGAGAAAGTGAGTGAGCATTTGCCAAAAGGTGATTATCTAAAGTGTATGAGGAGTGGTAATTTGGACTTGAATTTTAGAAGAGAGGCTGCTGGTTGGATTTTAAAGGTTGTTCTATTTTTTTTTTCCATTCTCTAAAATGGGATTGGTGCTCTACTTCTTTTGATTTAGTTTTCCTTGGAAACTTTATTCTAGGCTATCATCTCTTTTCCTAAACAATGTGGATTTTCTCTACATTATGCAAATATGGGTTGTTTGTACCTTATCTATGTGTTATTTTTGATTGTACAATCATTTTCCACTTTCACTTCAGATCGATAATATCCTTTTGCATTGATTTTGGTTTACAATGTTTAATGGAAGATGAAGACTTTGCTGATTGTTTGCTGATCGAGTTGCTTGCATTGTGATCATCAAGTTCAAGCTCATCACGATTTTGGATCACTAGGTATTTGCCTTTTCTGTCAACTACCTGGATTGTTTCCTATCAACTTATGAGTTGCCTATAAGTTCAGAAATTATGTTCTACATTTTGCATTTTGTTCTTTGTACATTGATCATCTTCACCTTTTTTTCCCACTTTTGTCGTAATAGAAGTATAAGGCTTGGGCTCTGCAATTGTTAACTATAGCTTGTTTATCACTAGTAGCCAAAATGGAGGAAAATAAAGTTCTTTTATCTGTAGACTTACAGATAATGATCACACTAAGTTAACTCAAGTGAAAAATTGATGTATTTAGAAGTTGGTCATGCTTTTCTTGCTTCTTTTCCTGTTTTTTCTAATGACATGGTTTTTGTGGTTAGGTAGAAGAACCCAATTTTGTTTTTTGAAGCCACAACCATTCAAATAATGGAACTTCTGGTGTTGAACGGGTTGAATTGGAGAACTAGAGCACTTACTCCTTGCTCTTTCATTGACTATTTCGTCTGGAAAGTACATGATCATCAATATTGATGAACATCTTCTCTCTTTAGATCAGTATAGCTCATATTAGGCACAATGAAAGGTATATTTTTCTACTATGTCATGAGGCTTCTTTTGTTTATTTCTAGAGTTGTATTTTAGGATTGAAGTATTGATGCAACTTTTGGTGGAAAACTAAATGCAGGAATTGAGTTCTTGGAATTCAGGCCTTCAAAGATTGCGGCAACAGTGGCAATATCTGTTTCAGGACTAGAAGTGCTAGCCTTGGGCATTGATAAGGTAATGCCTAGCTTCATACATATAGAAAAGGTAAAAAGAACAAGAGAAAACAATATTAGGGGTGGTTCCCCACAAGAATGAAAATGCAAGTTAGGACAAATTTGCTTTTTCCCATGAAGATCTTGATGTATGATCTCTATACCATTTTGATTGAGTTCTTGAAAATGAGACTCTCTTTCTTTTCTATGTTGCCCCCTTTTTGGGATTTTTTGTATGGTAGTGTTGAAGTGGTTGGTTTGAGGGTTTTATTTTGAAGGTTGAAATTAAACAAAAGAAATAAAGTCAACAAATTAAGTCAGTTCGTTGGTTCCAACTTAATTTTTTAAAATCTTGATTAATCATAAAATTGGACTAAATTAATTAAATTAATATATTAAATTATATTTAAAAATTAAATTAAAGTTTTTAATTCAAATCCATTTTTAAGATTTCAAATTATGTAGATATTGATGTACTTTTCATCTCAATAAAATATTTTATTTTTACTTATTATAATTTTTACTTTTTATTTATTATATATCAGTTTTATAGTGGTTTAACATTGGTTGAACTTTTAAACTTTAAACCTTTCTTTTGACCGATTTGATGTTCCGTCTGATTTTTAAAACATTGAATTAAAGATTGTATAAAGGTTACTTTTCACTTTGAAAGAAAAATTATAATGGAAATCCAAGAAGAGTTTTAGAAATATATATGGCCAAGAATTACTTGTCAAACCACTATAAATCTGTTTGCGCTTTTCTTCCCTTGCTCTTTTACTTTATTACTTAAGAATATTGGTAAATTTTACTATTTTACTTTATACTTTCGTCCTTTATAAATGGTGATCATTGTCATATTAAATTAGTAACTTTTAGTTAAAATTTTATAAACACTCAATTCACACTTATTACAACTATTGGTGGTTGTTAATGTAGTTATAAAAGACCCTTATTACAAATTTTGGTTGTTCATGTAGTTATATTTTTGTTACTAATGATAATTACATGTTAGATAAAACTTTAAAGACAAATTGTTTTTTATCATTAATTAAATTTATTTATTTATTTTAATCTCTTATATTATAATATTTTATTAAATAAATATTTTAGAAATTAATTTTTTTATAAACTAATATGATAAAATAAATTTTATTTGAAAATTATATATTTTAAAGATATTTCCAATTTAAAATATATTTATTAAGTATATATTTCCAATTTAAATTATATTTATTACGTATTCATTAAATTAAAATTATTTTATTTTTAAATTTAAATTAATTATAAACAATAAATTAAAATAAATTATTATTAAATAATTAAATAATATATATTAAGTTTACTTAAATTGAAGGGGAAAAAGAAAAGTGACAGAAAATTGAAGTCTAGTGAAGATAAACTACTGTTATTCTAAAGTGAAAGATAATTCACGACAATCAAATCTCTAGACAGTCCGGTTAAGTACAATGACAACTCTAGCCTGGAAATTGTGAGAACACATTACTCAAGTGTTGGTCTTAACAAGTTTGAACCATTGAGCTGTTGGGTCTTTGTTTCCATCCTCCTGACTTCCTGAGCAATGTTCAATGCCGATACACTTCCTAGTTAAAATCGTGGGGCAGTCACGATCGTCCATATGCAAGCACAAATACTCTCCATTCTTGTCTTTGGAACCTAACATAAGCTTAGATTCTGAAAGTGGTTTCCATCGGCTATGCTCGCATGTGCAATGCGAAAGGACTGGTGGCAATCCATCTCCAACGACGTTGAGGCATAAATCGGTCGAGTCCAACTTGATCTGGCCGCTTTCGGCGTCGTAACTCCAGCGAGAGAAGGTGTGGCAGTTGTCTGCGTAAACTGTGCTATCGTTGCGGTGTTGGACACAGCTGCCACTTTGTGGGTGGAACATTATATAGGACATGGGATTGGTTGAGGCTGGGTCTGCGACATTCATAAATAGTAATGTCAGGTTGACGAGTTGAATTCTAATCTAAATGTGTATTACATTACATACCTATGTTCTTTCTCTTCACCAGTTGTAGCCTCTTTTCTACCTTAGGATTTCTCAAAGACCGCCACTCATGGTCCGCGACCCCGAACGTCTCGTCCATGTCTACTTTGCCTTGCCTGAAATAGTATCCTCCTTGCAAAGCCCAGAAGGCCCAGTCGACGTCTATGTCAGTAGCAAAGGCCAAGATGCAGCTAAACCAATGATCATGGTCCGAGGGAACCTCTTCACTTTGTTTAAGACCAAATTCACCTAAAAATAGAGGAACCGCGTTGTCTCCAGTATTTACAAAAGCGCATTGATCAATGTAGAATTGGGTTAACTGGGGGCAAATCTTATTCATGTCTTGTTGCCTCCAATACTTATTGTGTCCCCAACTCCATGGATACCAATGTGACTCCAACACTAACTTGTTATCTATGTCAAGTTTCAGGGGCTTTTTCTTCAAGAAAGTGAAGTCTTGTGCATACGACAATCCTGCGATAATCACTAGTATATCAGGGTTTGCCCGGTGAACCTGTTTAGCACCTTCAGTGAAGTATCTAAGCCAGTCGTCCGGATTTGAGAACGGACCACGTGGTTCATTTCGCATGCCTATTCCTACCACCTGTAATTTCAATTCAATTCAAACCAAGAATAGTTAAAAAACTTCACCGTTAACTTAGGGGACAAGCATAATGAAATTTTAGTGAACAAAAAAAGATAATTTCAGGTGAGTTATTATTATCAAGTGACTTGGAACAATCTTTTTAACAAAAAACATATATTTTTCAGTTTGAAGAATTTTTGTTAACGGATAAGATATATTTCAATCTTTAATAGAAAATAAGATGCTTGAGTACTGGATCTCTAATAACCATGGTGGTGTGTTATGGAGCCGAACTGGAATGAACATCAATGTATAGCAAATAAGAGAGGTGAAAAAAACATCAACAACAACCAAATTGCAACTGTACCTGATGTTTGCCCCTGAAGTGGGAAGCAGCCATTAATAGACCTCGAAGCCACTCCTGACGATGAACATATTTATCACCAGGGAAGCCATTCCCGTCGGTTTCACTACAACACCACTCTGGTTTACTAACATGGTTATCAATCACCACCATTAGATCATGCCTCCCCATCTCGTCGACCACAGCTTCATAGGCTTGGACAGAAGTCATGTTCAAAAACTGAGGATTGTTTTTAGCAATTCCTGCTTTCGCTTCCGTCAGGTTCAGCAAATCGAATGATTCAGCAACTGTACGTTTTCTGTAGTTGGCTTTAGTCCACATGTAGGTGGAGAATGTGAAACGAACGCAATTAAACTGCTGTTTAGCGACCAGCTGAGTGACGATATATTCCAAGGGTTGCTTGTGGAGGCCCTCGGCCAACATGGTTTCCATGTGAGAGGGCCAATTCGCGCAGTGTAGCTTCACTCTCTGTCCTGATTTCTTATCCAAGATCCATCTATTCTTTGTTTCAAGAGGGAAACAACCACAAGCAACTACGTACAAAAACAGCGACAGCAAGAAAATTGGTAGACTTCCTTTTCCTTTCATTTTGACTTTTGAATTCCCTGCTCATAACACAAGAATAAAAAAAGAATGTTGATACTGAGTAAGAATAGCAACAATTTCTAATGAGCATATGCTCAAGGTAACATGAATATTGTTAATCATACCTTAAGAGGGTACTTACAAAGTTATGCTGCCGCTGCCAAGAGACAACCAATTACTTATATAGCAATTGAATAGATGAAAATCAAAACAACCGATCTGAGAATATCCCTCCGCATTATCTAATTTTTAGTTGGTCCTATCTTTGAATAACAAATATATCGAGACTTATCAATTTTATCTCTTCTGACATTATCTTTTAATTAATTGGACAATTCAATATAATTAATTTTTCTTTGGAAGATTATTCAGGATCACATATACTCAAATAAAATTAGACAATATAATATATTTATGATTTATCCCTCGGCAAATCATTACAATATGACATTCTGAAGGGCCTAGAAACACTCTTACTTTATCTCTCCTGTAAGGTCTTATTCAATGTGTTACGCCCACTACTAATATAATTTCTTATTCAATGTGTAAATATATTCATTTCCTCTTTATGTCTGCCGCAGCATTCAATTATGAACAAGTTATGTTAAATTGGAATGGATTCATTCAAAAAAAGGAACAATATTTTGGTAATCGAATTTTGATGAAACTATAACTAAGCTCGTTTCTTTGTACTGCTTTTAAGTAATAACTTTTTATGATTTATTTAAAATATTTTAGTATTGTATTAAAATCAATATATTTTATTTTATTTAGGTAAAATATTGTTAAAATAGTTAAATTAAGATAAAAATACAATATTTAAACATGTTTAAATTAAATGAAATATAGCCTAAGTTGACAATAATATAGATCATAGCATCGCTTAAAATTTTAAATTATAATTGTCTATCTAAATCTTATTATTCTCTCACCATTATTCTTAAACTTTGAAGTAGAGAAATATATTATGATAAACATAACAAAATTTTATATTGATAAAATGCTGCAAGAAGGTTTATCATAATGATGAATAAAGTTTTTTAAAATAAATAAATACATTATATTGAAAAATAATTCTAAAAAATTTCCAATAATACACAGCTGTGGAGATCACGATAACTAAGTAAATATAAGTTTGACAATCTATGTATTACAAAGGACAAGTTATTGGGTTTCCTATAACTTGCTCTTCATATCAACATCAAAAACAACAGTCTGTTTTCTTAAGTTGGCTTCGAATCTTAGCTGAGTCTAATCCAAGTTCTCAATTTTCCCACAAATTGGTCACTTTCCAGATGACATACATAGAACATCCTATAGTACTGATAAGACATGTTTTGGATTTTGAACAGGCCAAGGAACTCAGTTTTTTGAAAGTTTGTCCTTAAATCAGGGTTCACACTCGCTTGATACATGTCCCTTTGGATGGCCTTAAGTATATCAAAAGAGTAATGACTGGAGAAAAATAGGTGATTCAAGTTTTCAGCAACTTGTTTGCAAAGAATGCACCTTTTGAGAATCTGAAGAAAGTACAACCTATCCATAATTAATAGCCTTTATTTAAGTAAAAGTCAAACGAAAGAGGAAACCTTTAGAAGTAGTTTCTTATTCCATATTTATATCAGACCAAATGTATTTAATGGACCTAGGGGTTAGTATCTCTTTACAAGATTGAAGTGTGAAAATCCCTAAACTATTTATGTTTTAAACATATTTATCCTCTTTACCTAAATTAGGAGGGGGCAGTGAACTCAAGTCTCCAAAGTTCCTTAATTAGTTTGTCACTCTCCATTCAGAATTATAAAGTTAACCTTGGTAGAGGTAGAATAGAGCTATATGACTCAATTCATCTACTGATATTTTAATAAGCAATCTAGGGGGCTCAAGTTATCAAACCATAAAAAAGGCAAAATTGCCATTCCCCATGGCATTTAAGCAGCTATGGATGTGAAATTTGCCACTTGATACTCAAATCTGGAAGTAGCAACAGATGAAAACTAATCATCATAATAAGGATAATATGAAAATTCAGAATTAAAAGCATATTGATAGTGAGTCATGTTGTTAAAAGATCAAAATTCAGAAGAAAAAAAATGTAAAACTAAAACAAACAGAAAATAAAGTAACCAAGAGCAACGAAATCAAACTAAAAACAAAAACAAAAACATCACTAAAAAGAGTCGTTAAGAAATTTCCTGACAACGGCACCAACATTTGATATTGTTGTCGTCTGCAAAAAATTTAAAAAGAAACCAACTTCCTGCAATACAAATTAATGTAGTAGTGGAAAGTAGGGATCATTCTCAAGAGAAATTTTTAACGGTAAAGGTTAACGAGTTTAAAAATAAAACAAATGAGGAGGAGGTTTGGTTCACGTAATTTAAGAAATTAGAAATAACAAAAACTTAAATTAAATAAAAATATTCAAATCTAGAAATTCAGTAAACAAACCTTAGTTTCGAGTCACTCACGTTATCACACTAATATGGATCCTTGATATAAAATTCAGTTCATCAACAAATATTCATTGGGTGATGTTTTTCATTGGATGATGTTTTCTCTTAAATTTAAATGAATAAAAACATGTATTCTAAGCATTCTTATTAATCAACAACTTAGAAACGATCATAAATTCAATTGAGTAATAGCTTTAAGAACTAAGAAATCAATGAACAAAAAAACACATGTACGACATGCATTTAATCAAGATGAGTTTTTTCTTAGAATTTTCAACTCTAACGTAAAAATGATATTCCTAATTGCCACTTGTAATTAGCAAAACTGAACATCATATTTCACTAATCTAGCTATAAAACGAATCAACTCCTAATTGCGCATCATAAAAATCAATCAACTCGATCTTAAAAGCAATTCAGAAGGCACTCAATATTTATCAATAAAATAAACTTTATTGGAACATCTCACACATAATAGACGATAACACGATTTCCTTCAACCAAGAAAAATGATTTGATTACTCATAACAAAAGTGAAAATCAATAAAGAAATAGCCAATTGTAAAGTCTCCATCCCTAGTCTTTCTTAGAAAATCCAAATAGAGAAATACTATAGAAATTGAAAGACCTAACTATAGCTGACCAAAAACAAAAAGAAAAACTGCAAAAAAAAATCTGCAGAAGAATGTAAAACTATCCCTAAAGTGCTCTACGTGAACAATGACACCCCTTCCTCTTTATCTCCTTCGATCTCTTCATTTTTCCATGATCTTCTGCAAATCACACATCCCATGTATTCAGGTTGCAAATCCATATAATTAAGGATGCAATCTGATTCTCAAAATCATAAAAATCTGAAGTGGATCGGATCTATATTTTAAAAACAAATCTTACAGATAGATTTTATCCTTACACGTGCCCACACTTAGTCACTGAATTTCCTATCATTCTAGAATTTCGAATTATCATTGCTTCCTTTGCATCTTTTTGACTCAAGTGTTTAAAATCATCTGAGAACAATTAAGAAAGAAATCCATCTATGTTGAATAATAATTTCAATACATTAAAGAGATCTACGTATAATATAAGCACAAAATGACAACTTAACACCCCACTTTGCAAATTATATTAGAGTGAATGATTCCTCTTAACTTCAATAGTTAGTTCATAAACCAACAATTGTTACAAGTGCTCTTAGCCTCCCAAAAGCCCAAAAGCTTTTACCTTTTAAAAAATAAGAGTGAATCCACTTTACGCCATAAGGCTTTAGTGTTGGATAGGATCCTCTAAATTCTCTTGGTTAAAAGCATCTATTTTTTTAATTCTTAGTAATTGTTTCCCTAGCCCTCCAGCTACTTGTTGGAGTTATGTAAATATAGGCCCTGGAATGCAAGTGTATTTACATATAACTTAATCTTCTTGAGTTACAGCTTTGTAATGAAAATATTTAATATTAATAAAACAAAAGAGTTTGATTTTTATGAGCATTATATATATCTAGTGATTCATTCATATTTTTATATATCTTTAGGAGTTAATTCAGAGTGACTTGCATTCATTTTACGTTTATCCATAGTC
>JAOSBK010000206.1:31940953-31957005 GCA_027568895.1 Erythroxylum shatona
ATGTATATATATATATATATATATATATATATATATATATACATACATATATACATAGATATATACATACTTAGATATATACATACATATATATATATGTATGTATGTATATATATATATATACTTGTATGTATGTATATATATATACATATATATACATGTATGCATATATCTATGTACATATATACATGTATGCATATATCTATGTACATATATATATGTATATATATATATGTACATATATATGCATGTACATATATATATGTATATATACATGTACATATATATATATATATATATATATGTACATGTACATGCATATATATGTACATATATCTATATATATGTACATATACATATACATATATATGTACATGTATATATATATATATGTATATGTATATATACATGTATATATATATATATGTATATGTATATGTATATATATAATTTGGAACTCCACCTCACTTTCTTATGGTTACAACCCTCGAGAGCTTGTTCTATAGTTTGTAGTTGCAATAAGGATTGAGATTAACCATGCTTTTGTTGTTCTCCGTGACATTACATTAGGAAGGGATCTAAAGAAATTCCTCTTGTCCGTTCAAGTTTATTTTTTCTAATGATATTGTATATATATATATATATATATATATATATATAGAACTCCACCTCACTTTCTTGTGGTTACATCCCTCGAGAGCTTATTCTATAATTTGTTGTTGCAATAATGTTTGAGATTAGCCATGCTTTTGTTGTTCTCCGTGATATTGCGTTAGGAAGGGATCTAAAGAAATTCCTCTTGCGAGTTCAAGTATAGTTTCTCTAATGATATTGTACAGATATAGGCATGTTATTGTTTTAATCATTAATTAGTATTTATTTAATTAGGTTATTGTTAGCCTGTGGATCTTCCCTATTATGAGAAGCTGGTGTAACTTTTTGACTTTTGTTTTATATTAATAACGAGACAAGTCTGCGAGCAATTGATATGGTTATTTCTTTGTGACAAGAGAATCACACGTTTGAATCACGAAAATAGCCTCTTTCTAAAAATATAAAAGAAAGGCTGCCTATGATTGATATTCCTCTCCCATATTGGTAATGATGTTACCCTCTTAAGATTTTCATATTGTTATCGATTGGTCTCAGTTGGAGTCTTGACAGAGTGATGTTCTTATATATTTATCTTCAAGAATTTTCATTCAGTGTTTTCTTTGGTAGCATTTGTGGATCGGACGAGGGGAGGGGTGTGTCCCTTAGACACCGTTCCCTATTCTTCTTTTATGCTATGTCCATTTTTCCACGTGCCATTATCTTAGCTTCAAGTTCAAGGTCCCCATCCAAGAATCCAAATGTCTGGGTTCAGGGCACTTGCTATATATAATTATACATGGGTGATCTGATCTCCAGTTCCAAGGAAATCATAATTCATCTTACTAATGCTTAACAACTTGACTGACTATCTGGTTGGGGAGCCATTAGCTAGTCTCCACTTCCAGTACATCTATCTATACACATAATAAAATGATATTTGCTTTTTCTCTCTGTGTAGTAGAAGATAGTAAATGTTCATCCAATGATCTTAGTAGATATGACTTATACCAAATTAAAACTGTTTGTGCCCATATCTTTTGCATCTTCCTAGACAAAGAAACGATAAACAATAGAAGCTCAATCGAGGAAAGTAAAGACCACAAATAACAGGATAATTTGGTTCTTCTTATGTTGTTCCTACAACTAAGATTTAAGCAAGAAGTAGGTGCCAACTAGTTCCACATCTGAAGCCTATTAAATAACAACTAAGGTCCTCTACATTCCACTTCCATCTAGAAAAGGGCATATCCTAAACCATTAGCAATTGTAGGGATCTTCAACTACAATCAGAGTTTTGCCCAGAGTCTTATAAGAAGTAAGAAAGTTGGTCCTTTTTCCTAAATACCCCTTCCACATATATATCATTCCATTGCTTTAACTCTATTTTTCAATTTTGTTGTCAATATGTTCAATAGGTATGCAACTTGTGATGGATTCTTTAATTATTAATATGTGATAGAATATTATTCAAATAAGTTTATTCTTTTTTTACTTGTTGGATTTATGCTTGATTATTGTACATTCAATCTTAGGGATTGTATGAAGGAATAAAAGGAGAAGTATGATCTATACATTAATATTCTAGGTTTGTGGAAAGACATTTCTTAAACTAAGAAGATATTTAAATAGGTTAACTATGCTTAATGATTTGGGTAGGATGAATTGTGTATCTAGAGATGGTAATTACATAATTAAACATACATGTGTGCCTTAAGAGGGAGCAAATATACCGTTGGTTAATTGTCATTTTAACCATGATAATCAATCTTGCACGATAATTGGAATTTTATTTAAGTGACCCCAAAGTCTTAGTATTTGTCTTATTGTTTGTTTGTTCACTAGTTCAATTGTCTTGTTTTCATTAGTTTAGCAATTTAATTGTCTTTCATAGATTCTTATATTGATTAGTTTTATTGTTAGGATAGGATTAATGGATATAGTAGTATAGTCCTTATGAGATTGATACTCTAGAGTACTCCAATTTTAATAACTTGTTTCAATTGATTATGTACACTTACAAATAAATTCAATCACTAATCTTCTAAACTTGTTTGAAGGAACTAAAACCTTGGGGTATTGAACTATCATATTTAATTTGTTTTTATTGTTCAATTTATATCTTGAGTATCAATTATTTTTAAGTGTTCATCTTTCATGATTATATTGATTAATTGTTAGGAAGGTTAATTAGTTTTTATATTTTATTCAAAATCTAAAATTATTTAATCCCTCTAAACTTGGAAGGAACCAGGGTAGATTGTTGGTCTTAGGATTCTTAAGTTCTAAGAAGAAAATTTGATTGAATAAAATTCAAATGCATGACTTATATTGTTATATTTCATTTTTTTTAATTCTTTAAACTATCATCAAATTAAATATTCATGCACTTGACTTAGGTTGCCTGATAGTTATGGTTAATTAGATCGCGTCTCTTTTTAGTTAAATAAAATTAAGAAAAGATAAGAACTAATTCCAACAGTGAGTAGTTGAAATATAAATTGATGTATTTTGTATAGATAATGGTAGACAATTTTTTGAGAAGATGTTGACAAAGACTAAGATTTATTTTTTATTCACTTCTTCATATTTTTAATATTGCTTTCTCTTACAATCACATTATTGTCATTTTTAAGCACAAATCTATCACATAAAAATTTACAAATAAATTAATTTTTTTTAGTGTACGTAAGCGACAAGACGCTAACATTGAAATAAGATAAGTTTTAGTATAAAAAGGGTGACTTTTAGTTAATCATGATGAATGTGTTTGATTTGATATGTAGTAACTAAGATGCCATTAAACTTTTCCCCTCAAAAATCAAAAGAGAAGTCTATAACAAAAATTTTCAAAATTGTTTCCGTAGCTTTCGTGTAAGCAATTGATGAAATGGATCATCGTCCACAAAATGATTGTTTAAAAGTCAAAATGTGATACCTGTATATTACCTCTTTATTAAAAGATATAACAACAAGTAAGATAACTTTTATCGCGATTTAACAAGAAGTCAGGATGGCCGAGTGGTCTAAGGCGCCAGACTCAAGTTCTGGTCCTCTGATGAGGGCGTGGGTTCAAATCCCACTTCTGACAAGAAAATTTTGTATTGCCAGATCTATGTATTCCTCTGCTAGTCCAATGATCCTTTCCTAAGCCATATTGTTTTGGAGAGGTCTCCTGTCATGTAAGTATAAATATACAAGGCATACATTTTCGTTTGAGAACTTCAAAATCCTAAGAGCCCACGCTGGCCTATATGCAGAGGAATTACAGTATTCCAAGGAGCAACTCTTACTCATTTACAGTAGCTTAGGAAAGCCTATAGTTTTGATTTTATTCGATTGCCAAGTTAGAGTGCACTCAAGTCTGAACCAGTGCCTCCATTAAAACACACCCCTCTAATCCGTTACATCATGCCCTTCAAAATAAAACCTTTGCAGAAGTTTCAGAAACAGAAGTCCACAATGAAAACCCGCACTCGTTCTTTCTAACGAACCTTTATATAGATAGTAAAATTAGGCTTTAGTTCAAGCAAGCTTTAATGAACATATAGTTTTAAGCAAAGCAAGCGCTTCTTCTCCCCTCGATGGACGTTAATTAACCCAAATACATTGAAAAATGAAATTGTCCTTTACTGAACAAAGAATATTATACAATCCTAATAAAAAAAGGCATCTTCTTGCTTTATTGTGCCTACTATAATACAAATGGGCTGATCAACGTTACATTTAACTAGTAATGATGCCTATCATCTGTCAGTTGTTCTACTTGGAGTTCTATTTGCGTCCCTATGAGGTAATCCCCAAACATTGTTCAAGATACATCTCCAAAGCAGGCAAGAACGCTCCTCTCCGTGACATCGATGTTTTGCAAGGGGTTCAACTCACATATGATAAACAGATTGATTCTCAACAAGTTAAGTGCACAACTAGGGAATTATTTCATTAGATCCAAGAAGACAAAACCATTCCAGAGACTATGCAAGAGCATAGGTGGAATTAAGCTCCTAGATCGTGCAAAAATAACACCCATCACTACCCCGAGAAAGATAAGTGGTAGCAGTCTTTGTACATTGAAATGTGCTAATGCAAAGGCGACTGAACTCACGAGTATTGCACACCATACAGGCATGTACCTGGTTAATGAAGGCAGAAGGAAACCCCGAAAGACTATCTCCTCCCATATAGGAGCACACACAGACACCACTATTGCATACAGTGACATCGCTACCGGATCTCGAGCTGCAATTGATTGCTCAACGCTTGAGAGACTAACTGGTGTGGATGGCAGGATGGGTAATAGGCTAAGATTGAACTGTGACAGCCGATTCACCAGGGGAAACATCAGGCATCCAAGAGTAACATCTAACAGCCAACCCCCTCTCAGGCTAAACCTAAACCAATCAGATGGAAGAGGACGGAATCGGGACAGGCAACGGTGAAGGATGGCAACTCCAGCTAGACCTTCAGTTACATCAGTTACTAGGCTGAATAAGGCTTGCCCTCTAAATGTTAGAGATTCTTTGCTGAAGCCTGCAATGTGGACTGTAAAAGGAATAACCCAGGATCCTATAAACCAGAATGAAACAACCCAGAGAAGCATCACCTGCAATGACAACGAAGCTTTGATGGTGCCCATTGTTCTCAAATCTCAAATATGACAATTTTAGCTCCATAACAGATGGTGATGGTTCATACCACTTTGATTTATTCAAAGAAATAGCTGAATACAGGATTACATTATGAAATATTATTTGATGCTAACATTCAGGGCACTAAAGAACTTCAAAAGGCTTCAAGGAAGCAATCTGCCAAATATTAAATGTTCAACAGCTCATAGGAATAAAAGAAGCAACCAACCCAATAAGCAGTCCTAATGCTTGTCAGAAACGATTGTTGTAGAGTGTCATTTAACAAGACTTACTAACCAGTAGTTAACTCATTAATTTTTTGTTTATCTCCATTCAATAAGTGAATAAAAGCATTACCTGCACTATGGTCTCCGCTGTCCATGGTACAGTCCACCTGCTTCCAATTGCCCTAATTACCACATCTGCAGCCTGAAATTTAACAAAGTAGACAGAGTACAACGACGATATTTCAAGCAAGCACGTGCAAATGTCTCAATATCAGTACTACCATGCTTTGACTTTCAGGACGAAAATGAAAATGAAATCATTGTAGATCAATTGATCTAAGAAAAGAAAAAAGTCACTAAGAACTAATGAAATCAATAAGAGATCAGTTTCTCTACTTTATTAATGTAATGACAAACAATAGTGTGATACTTCATCACCTCACACCATCCCTCTCTCTCTCTCTATGTATATATTCTGTACTACACATCGCAAAAACCTTGCCATGTCAGCTTTTGAGAAACTTACAGCATATTCCCCTTTTCAAGCACACAAAACAACACCACAACAAAATACAAATAATTACTGAAATCAGTCCAGGCTCAATTCATCATTCTGATCAAGCCTCTGTTATCTTGAGCCCTTCTTCCTCCTCCTGTAAACATATTTAATTGGAGGCTTAACATTACCACTCCCTTTAAGTTTCACCTTGTCCTCAAGGTGGAAACCTGGAAATTGCTATTCAACTAATTCCATCGATTACCAGGTAGCTTCAAAGTCCAGCAGATTTTTCCATTTAATGAGCAACACAATTCCCTCATTGATGTTTCAGCTGTCAAGTACTGATTCCAATTCTGCTTCAATCTTCATGTCTGCATTCAAAACTGATGGTAGAGGCTGAATAGGAATTGAATCCTAATGGCCCCTTTAAGTTGTGACACATGAAAATTGGATGAATAGAGGCAGAATCTGAAATTTTTGGTTTATAGATACCTTTTCATTTTTCTGAACAACCAGGTAGCGATCAAAGTATCTCGGAGTCAATTTCTCATTCACCATTATGGTGAAGGTCTTCTGCCAATATGGTCAAAGTTTAAGATAGACCTATTCCACCAACCTCTCTACTGTGTTGGTCAGCCGGCCTTTTCATACTATTATGAACTAATGTTAGCTGCACTTTAAGTTCAAGAAGGTCATCCCTTTTATGAACCATCTCCTCCAATGTGAAGTTAATTGTCACTATGCTGAAGCCAAACATACAAATCACTTGGTTTGTTATTTGCAAAACACTGCAGGTATGACTCCAAGCACCGTTTAACAAATTCAATTTACCCATTGGTTTGCGGGTGATAAGCAATACTTCTCCTTAAGGCCTTCTACTGTAATATAAAGAACTCAGACCCAAAATTACTCACAAATACCTCGTCTCAATCTAAGATGATGGAACGAGTAAACCCATGGAGCTTCACAACATGAAACAGAAATCCCTCAGCCACTTCCTTAGCGGCATAGGGATGGTAGTAGAATAAAATGACAGTACTTGCTTAGCCTATCCAACACCACAATAATGGAGTCGTACTCGTGGGACTTGGGCAAACCTTCCACAAAATCCATAGTAAGGTCTCTCTAAAAGTTTTGGTTTATAGGCCACCTTTTCAATTTCCTAAACAACCACGTATGGATCAAAATATCTTGGAGACAATTTCTTATTCACCTTTTTAGCAAAGGTCTTTTGCCAATATGGTCAAAGTTTAAGATAGACCTACTCCACCATTATGAAATCAACCTCCTGTGTTGGTCAACCGGCCTCTTCATACTATCGTGAACTAATGTGAGCTGAACTTTAAGTTCAACAAGAACGTAATCCCTTTTATGAATCATCTCCTCCAATGGGAAATTAGTTGTCACTGTGCCAAAGCCAAACATAGCAATCCCTTGGTTTGTTACTTGCAAAGCGCCGCAGGTATGATTCCAAGCACCATTTAACAATCTCACTTTACCCATCGGCTAAAGGGTGAAAGGCAATACTTCTCCGTAAGGCCTTCTGCTGTAATATAAGGAGTTCAAACCAAAAATTACTCACAAATACCTTGTCTCAACCTAAGATGATTGAACGAATAAACCCATGGAGCTTCACAACATGAAACAGAAATTCCTCAGCCACTTTCTCAATGGTACAAGGATGCCTGAGTAGAATAAAAAGACAATACTTTGTTTAGCCTATCCAGCGCCACAATAATGGAGTCTTACCCGTGGGACATGGGCAAAATCCGTAGCAAGGTCCTCCCAAATTGCTTGTGGAACTAGAATTGGTTGTAACAATCAATATTGGAGTCAGTGTATTTCACTTATTTTGTTGACATACATGACATTCCCCAACAAACCGCTTGACATTCTTCATCATTCCCCCAGACAATTTTCACAAGAACCCTTTTATAGGACTTAAGAAAGTCATCATGGCCTCCACTGGACTGCAATGAAATTCTTCCAAAAATTTGTCAACCAAGGGAGAGGTCTTCGAAAGCAAGATCCTTCCTTTATAACATAGCCGCCCATGGTCAAAAGACCAAGCACATTTGGCTATGACATTTTCCTTCAATGTCTGCATGATTTGCTTCAATTGAAGCTGATGACTCACCTCTTCCTTAATTGTCCCTAATAAATAATAAAAGGGATCAAGATAGCATGAAATTATGCCCAAGTTTGCACCCTAGAAAGGGCATCTACAGCCCGGTACCCGGTCTATACTATATTTAGAAATCAAACTATCAGTTTGGTTAGCCATCTCTGATATTCCAGTATGATCATTCATTGTTCCAGCATATAATTGTAAGCTCCTTTGATCTGTCTTCAACACCAAGTGTCTTCCCAGCAAATAATGTCTACAATTTTGGATAGCCAATACAATAGCCACCAATTCCCTCTCGTAGACTAATTTGAATCTTGCTCTCCCATTAAGAACTTGACTAAAAACCACGATTGGTCACCCTTTTTGAGGCGACACAATACCAATACTACACCCTAAGCATCTATTTCCACCAAAAATATTCCTCAAATTGGGTAAAGCTAAAATGGGCACAACTTTCATGGTTTCTTTTTTGTAGGACTACCTTGCTAGCTTCTTCACTCCAAACAAATCCCTCCTTTTTTAACAGTTGTGTCAATGGAGCAACTAGTTTCCCATAGTCACGAACAAATTGATGATAGTTCCCAAGAATCCATGTAACTCTTTATGATGTTGTGGTGTTGGCCACTCATCCATTGCCCTTACTTTCTCAAGATTAGCTACTACTACTACTCAAATATGATGTGCCACAAATACTCCAACTCAATCTGACACAAGCAACACTTCTTAATATTCACAAACAACTTGTGGTCACAAAGAATTATTAGTACCTCACAAAGGTGCAATAAGTGTTCTTGAGAGAGGTACTATAACTAAGAATATTATCAAGAAATATCAACACATTTCTTCATCAAGCCCTAGAAAACAAAACTCATAAGGAGGTTAAGGGCATTGATGAGCTCAAACATTATGCCAAGGAACTCATAGTGGCCCTTACGAGTTCTAAATGTTATCTTATACATATCTTGTCACTGAATCCTTGTTTCATGATAACCCAATTTGAGACTGAGCTTGGTGAAAATGCTAGCTCCATGTAGCTCATCAAAAAGTTCATCAATACTTGGAATGGGGAATCGATCCAACACTTCCACACAACTGCCAAATTCTATCTTTTTTCCTTACAAGCAACACTGGACTAGAGAAGGGACTACTACTTGGCCTAATGATCCCAATTGGGAGCATCTTAGCTACCATCTTTTCAATCTCACTTTTTTTATTGTGAGGGTGTCTACAAGGCCTCATGTTGACTAGTTATGTCCCCTCTTTTAGAACTACCGCATGATCATAGCTTTGACTTTGTGGCAACTCAATGGGGCTCTTAAACACATCTTCAAATTATGATATCAACTAGCACACCTTCCTATCATTGCTTTTCCCTCCACAGGTTACATACCACCAAAATCCCCTCTTGTTGGATGGTTTTTACTATGGTTTTTAATGATACCAAACCTTGCTCAAACTCGAGTGCCCTTGCAATATCACCAATTTCCCTCCACATGAATTGTCATAATTAATTTTTTCAATCATCTTGCATGACTTCAAAAGTGAACAACCATTTAAGTTTGAGAATTAAATAAGAACTACTCAATTGCAAAGGAACTCTTCAATAACGGTAAGTGCCTACACTTTTAATACCACTCCTTTACAAAAGCCCATCCTTTTCAGGCATTTCCTGAGCCAACAAACACCATAGTTCAATGCCTTAAATACTGGAACCTGAAACTTCTTGATCAAATCCAATGAGATAAAGTTGTGGGTGGCTCAACAATCAATTAATACCACCACTTTGGTGTTTTCTATTGTGCCATGAAGTTTCATGGTTTGGGGTTCCAACAAGTCTACCACTAAATTAAGTGATAACTTCACTCCCTCAATCTCCCTCATCCTCTATTACCCCCTCAAAAATTTCAACACTCTCATGTCCAACTCATTCACTCACCAACTTGTTTTACAATGATGGCTCACATGTCATTTCTCATCGCATCTATAGCACAACCCTTTCTCTCACCCAGATTGAGCTTCTACAGTTTAGCGACGTTTGAATCATGTAGAACCAGCAACGTTAGGACTCGGTTTTGGGTTAGGTCCCACGTTTGTAAGTCAATTTGTGTATGGGTTTTGTCTTTTGAGTGTGTTGGTTGGATTTTGGAATTGAAATGTGATATTGTGTATAGGTGGATTGAAGGTTCTTGGTGGAGTCCATAGCATGGTTTGATTGACATTGACTATTTGGTTCTTCTTCTCTATTCGATCCACTACTACTATTGTTTCCTTCAAGCCTGATAGAGTTCAACTTTGTTTTTTTTCAGTCAACCCATTAACAAAGACAACTATCTAAGTCTCCATCTTCCCCACTAAAGCAGCTAAGAGCTCAATATTCAACTACTGTTCCCACTTGCCAGACGGCAACGAATTGATGAAGCAATGTCCCTCCTTGTATCCTGGCAAATCGATTAAGCATTTGGGTTTTTAACTCCTACCCAGAGGATAATGGTTTCTCTTTCTTAAAACCTCAACTATGCTTGGGCTTCAACTTCAAAAATTCATGCATTTGGGCTCTCTATATGGGGATGTTTGCCCCTCATTGACTTTTTCTCCAGCTATAGGTTTGATGTCTGAGTTCGACGATGGAATTGCTCCAAAAATGGCATAAATGGATTCAACTTGGTGGTTGGTCCCCAAAATTTGGTTATTCATGAATATAAGAAAGGTCTCTTGCATTCTTTGAGCCAAGGAGGCTATGGTACTAGCTAGATCTGCAACATCCTTTTTTAATGAAGGTAGTTGCTTTAACTCATTCTCTACTTGCTGTAGTCCAGCTTCCATTCTAATTTAGGGCATTACCTACTGTAAGATCAATGCTCTAATACCAAATTTGATATAAAACCCAGCAAATATCGTAATACCGAAGATGGTGAATGATATTGTTAACAAAATAAAATGCAGATTACAATAACACTGCTAGCATTTGAGGGGCCAACTCTATCCCACAAACACCTAAATAGGGAAATTCCACCAAAATTTTCATCATCTTGCACCATCACCTTAGAGTCTATATATATTATGTACTATTCGTTATAACAACCTTGCCATGTTAGTTTTATATAAACTAACAACATATTCCACTTAACACACACAAAAGAACAACACAACAAAATATAAATAATTGTTGGACTCAGTCCAAGCTCAAGTAATCATTTTGATCAAGCCTCTATTATCTTGGAGATATTCTTTTTTGTTCTGCTATAAACATATTTGATTGGAGGTTTAACATAGTGGCACAAGAAAAATACATTAAAAACAGGCGCAAGCAACATAAAAAAAGTACACAATATATTGAAGTTAAGTTAAAGCTTATGGGAAGCTTTAACCAATTATGAAATCGATCAACTATAGAACTTTGCTCAGTTCAGAACAACTTCATCTTAAGGGCTTGACAAGGCATTAACCAGAAGAATCAAAGGGCCAACAACATCAGAAGGTAGGACAAAATATTTCAGATAACCCCTTGATACATGCACATAACAAGTCCATAAAGCTCACATTGTGTGGGCCCAACTATGTGGTCATTCTTTGAACATCACAAGCGTACTGTCAGTGTCCTAGTTGTAGAACTTCACTAGTCTAATATGTGCAATCTTGAAATCAAAACATGACCTCATAGGTCAAACCAATATAAAGCACTAGGGGTCAATAAAAAATATGCACATATATTGGGAATACAAGTCTGTCAAAAACCACAAGTGTCAACATTCTATCTAGGCTATTATCACATAACACCACAATGATTCAAAATGTCTTCATCATTACTAACTTCCAAACCAGAAACAGCAAGTATCTCCTTTGAAGCACTATAAAAAGGGTGCATCAAGCTAAAGTGTAGGTTGAACTCAAGCTCCTTACTTGACATCTCTAGTTATTACTCTCAATTTTTCATATAAGCTTTGATACTAACTATGCATTAGAGTGATCATGCCAAAGACCACCTTTGATGCCTCTTGACTGATCTTTCTTAACAGAGTCAACTAGGCAGAGAGAAATATCTCACGCCAGACAAGCACAACAGCTCCGCATAAACCTAAGGGCAATTTTTGGTGATATCATCCTCAAATGACATTACTAAACCACCCTCCTTCCACATTCAGTCATACCAATCACACAATCTACAACAAAACCAAAAACTTACAACCTTTCACTTGATCAACAGCTCAAAGTTCAGTTCTTTTACACCTAAGAAACTTCAAAAAAGACTGAAACACATTCAGATCACTATAACAAGCGGTCTTCTTCTAACAAAGTAAGAACAGCTCCACTAAAAGATAAGAACAAAGAGGAAAATACCTCTTGAAGGATTGATTTCCAATCTCTTTTAGTATAGGTTGAATTATCAACTTCAGGCTTTGATGATTCCTCCGGTAAAAGATGTTCAACGCTCTCAGGCTTTGATGTTACTGGCGAGAAGTCTTCTTGTCTAAAACATGAAACTTTCCATTTCTACAGAACAAATCACACACAACACGTGCATTAAAAAAGTTACGGATCATTATAATCAGAAGCCAGTTATCTGGTATCAGAGAAAGTAAAACAAACTTCAAAGCAGGACAAAATCTTTTTCAGCAACAGAATTCTAAAAGCTTCCAACTATTTGAGGTGCTAAAATAAGCCAATCAGGTCTCAATTTCTACGTACTCTTCCCACTCAGTTTCCCAGCAACCAAACGATCCCTTACTCTAATCCAATACTTCAGTTTTTGAATTAAGGTATAAAAAAGGCAGCTCATAAATCGGTAAATTAAAAAAACTAAAAACTAAAAACTTTGCGCATACTTACATATTTGGGTAACTTGAGATTGGAGTCGAAGGTCCGACCGTTTCGTGTAGCAAGAAATGGACTCGAACTCGCCGGTCGGTTAAAAACCCTAAATGTGGATAAGGAGGGGACAAGAATTGGGTGTTGGGATACAGAGTGAGAGCGACAAGAGCTCAACATTTAGGAACAATTACAAACGCTAATTATAAGCATCACATAAAATGGATAGAGAAAAGGGAAAACCCTAACGTACGAAATAACGAGTGTCTGGCAGCTGAGAGGTCAGGGGAGGCTTCCTCTTGGCTAGGGGAAGGATCGAGGCAGCTATTAGGAATTCGACATTTTAAGGGGGGAATTAACCGTTAGCAGTTGATTTGATATGCTACGTTCCCGTATGGTAGCTTATACCATCAGTTTATTGAACCTCTTACTAAATTAATATAATTTTCTTTTTTTTTTCATTTATGAGTCCATTTTATATAAATGAGCTTAAGTCAGCTTAATTGAATCTAATTGCGCCGACTTAATGGTGACTCTTTCTGTCAAGGCCAAGGGGTATGTTTACAATACCAGGTACCAAAGGCAACGACAATTGTTTAATGATGGTCAGTGGAAAAGCCGCCAATTTGAGGAGTCAGCGTCGCAATAAGATATTATATTCCAGTTAATTAGTTTTTACTATATTTTATTAAATCTTATTTATGTATTTGTGTGAAAACTGGAACAAGATTGGAACATCCTAATAAAAAGATAGCGCTCCATCCCAATAGGTATGGTATAAGTGACACAGAAAAAAAAAAACTGCAGACTGCAATTATTTCTAAGCTTTCATTTGTTTGTGCTCGGTTTACCCATCACTCTCACAGCTATTAGGAAGATTTGAAGGCAGCAATATGTAGCCAATTGATCCCAAAAGCGCGTGGAATGGATAATAGTATATTTCGTAAGGGAATAACATATGTGCTTAATGGATTATACATTTGCTCTTTAATGCTTCGTGATTGATATAAAATGTTTAAGGAATTCATTTTAGTTCCAATTTAGTTTTAGGTACAACTTAAAAATGAGTTTAAAACACATTCTTTTAAGTCATTCAATTGATTTCAAACTCATTTGTCTTTATGAAATAAGAAGGAGATGGATTATAATCAAGATGGGACAAGAAAATGTAAGAAATGTTGAATTCACCATGCGATGTAAGATGCACTGTCGTGCATATACTTGTACAACCATATATCTTGGTTATTGCTGAATTCTTAGTTTGCACGACTATGTATATTCTTGCACGACCATGCATCTTTTTGAAATGAGCATTCATTGATGATGCACGGTTGGATGCACAGTCATGCACCCAACCGTGCATATGCCTAGAAACTTAGTTTTTACTATAAATTGACATTTTGAGTGGTCCATAGGGGAGGAATCATTTTTGGAACAACTTCCTTGGAATCTATGGAAGGCTAATCTTCTTCAGGTTCAAAGGTAAAATCGACGTCAAATATCACATTTAAGCATATCATCTGTATTGTTAAATCTTTCTCTCTCTATGGATTGTTTATGTTATTCTTGTTAATTTGAGTATGTATGTAAAGATGATCTGAATGCTTCTAGATTGTTTTTATATAAATTCATTACTAGAATCTCAAATACAATACGTAATAATTGTGTTTTTGATTCATTTATGACAACTAATAGTGTTGAATCATTACGGATAATATAATATAGGTTAAATAACCCAAGCTTATGTGGTTGTTGTATAAATTGATTTGTTTCCCTTATTCAAAATGTGGCTCTCTAACTAAATCTAGAGAGCTTGTTGTAGGTTATTCAATAGTCAGGTTTAGTTAAAGAACTTAGAGAGTGCTTGGTTCATATATTATTTTTGCATGAACAGTTTTTTAATATCTAAGTTTTAGAGATTACTCCATACGCCCCAAATATGCGAGGAATGAAAGTCATTCCTTACTTTTTTTAGTAAAATAATATAATTAATTAGAATATATAAAATTAAATATATTCTAAATATAAATAATTAGAATATATTAAATATAATTAATTAAAATTAAATATATTCTAAATATAACTAATTAGAATATATTAAATATAATTAATTAGAATATATTAATATAATTAATTATAATACCTTAAAATTAAATATAATTAATTAGAATATATTAATTTTTGATTAAAAATTAACAATTTTATTTCTTCCCTTTTTAGCAAAAAATATAATTAATTATATATCATTAATTAGAATATGTTGAAATTAAATATAATTAATTAGAATATATTAAAGTTGATGTAAAATAAAATTTTAATTAATTTTTTTATCAAAACAATATAATTAATGAGAATATACTAAAATTAAATATAATTAATTAGAATATATTAAATTTTGATATAAAAATTTAAAAAATTTAACTAATTTTATTTTTTCCTTTTTGAGCAAAACAATATAATAAATTAAATATCATTAATTAGAATATATTAAAATTAAATATAATTAATTAGAATATATTAAAATTTGATGTAAAAAGTTACAATTTTTAATTTTTCCTTTTTAGTAAAACAATAAACTAATTAAATATAATTAATTAGAATATATTAAAATTAGAATATCTTTCTCAAGATTTTCAGCAAACCAACTACTATCAATAGTAATGGTAACCATTTATCCGTCATAACCAACTATCATAATTATAATGATTACATTTATTCTTCTTCCTTACTATATTCATTCTCGTTTCTATTACTATTACCCCATGTGAACCACCCCTTATTTTGATTAAATGCGATATAATTAAAAAAAATATAGGTTAACAGAACTTATTGTTAATCTACGATTAATAGTTTCTAAGAAATGTGTGAAAACAATAATGCAATGAACTATGCTTGTTTGTGTGTAAGCTAAGATTGAAATAAGAACCAAATTCTAAAATTATTCATGAATTTTCTCACTTTTGTGGTGTTTAACTTGATTTGCTTTTATCAGTTCAATTTTGTTAGACCCCGAATTTGTTTTTATTTATTCTTATTATTGATTTAAATGTTTTATTATTTTTAGAATTGAGTTTTTAAATTAGCAAGTATGAATGAGGTATTGAATGTAGAAATTAGAAATTAAAATAAAGAGTTAGAATTAAGTTAGCTTAAGGAGTTAAGTTAGCTTAAAG
>JAOSBK010000206.1:32006319-32022246 GCA_027568895.1 Erythroxylum shatona
GCTTTCTTACAGCTCTAAACACAACCTTAGACACATACAAGCAACATTAAGTTCATAAGCATCGTGTGGAAACCTGACGAGCCATAAAAGGTAAAAACCTACAGTATGTCTCGTGAAACTTACAGTGTCGAACCAGCCAACGAAGATCAAGGCTCCAAGTAAAACGAACAGAAGGCAGGAAACCAGTAAAGTAGTTTCAGTTACAGGTAGCTTTAACAAATTCCAGAAATTGGAGACAGATCTCTGCTGATTTTTCTTCTTCATGATTTGCGGTCCCTTTTCAGCATGGAAACACGTTTTAGCTCACATTTGCTTGGGATTTCTTGAACGTACGTTACGTACCTTATATTATAAGTTGGTAACAGTAGATTCTTACGACGAACGGTAGGAGAAAAAGAAAAAAAGATGTCAGAAGAATGGACCGGAACGGTTAAGTGATTCAGGAGTCTTTAAGTAGTCTATTTATGAAAGGCCCTCCAGCATCAGGCAATTCCTTATTTCTCAAGGATGATTCACGTTTCAAGCCCCTTGTTTTCTCTCTAACACCACAAGAAATTGATCTGATGCAAAGAAGTGGACCATCAAAATTTCTTCTTGCAATATTCCTGAAAACCTGATGATGTCCAGATACGGACTGCCGCTAAGTGATGTAATTGGTAGATCTACCAATTAAATAACATTCTGTCCCTTTACACTTTAAAACCATTGTCTCATTGGTGGTCCAATAAGTGATGTAATTGGTAGATCTACCAAGACAACTTTTGATACGTCTCGTCACCGATGTGATGTCCAGAACAAACTTAACACGTTTCCAGGAAACAACCTGTTATAACAAACGAAGACTATTATTTACTTGAGTTTTTATTTTTTCCGACACACCTGAGGTTGCATATTAATTAGCCTCTTTAAATCCTACATTTAGGGAGATTTATACCGAGTATGTTGTTTTTGTTTACCAATAAATAATTTTTTATTAAGTATCTGCCGAATTTTTAATATAAAATTCAGTTAGAATCTTATATACGTATTTAACACTCACAACAAGAAAAATGTCGTTTAGCCACGGATATTACCAACGGATAAAGGCGTCACAAAAAGGCCTTAAGTAATAATTTCCGACGAATATCACCGATGGTTTGTTATTTTCTGTTGGCAAGTCGGGTTGATTTTTTCCGACGCAATTTTGTTTTTCGTCGGTTAACAAAAAAATATTTTTTAAAAATTCCGTCACTAAATTTTATTTGATTATCTTATGATTGATGCATAACTTAAACATTTATGAATTATCTGTGCATAATATTTTGATTTTGTTTATACATTGAATTTGTTTAAATAAAAAGTTGATTGATGATAGAAAGATAAAATTACCTTAATTGATACTAAAAACATTAAATTGTACATAATAAGTATTTGTAACTCAAATGAAATGACTATAAGTAAACTATTGATTTGGTGACCGTGAATGCTCTGTTTGTTGCGATGAGGTGTTACACCTCCCCTTCAACTCATCCATATCATTACGGAGCTGAGCTATGTGCTCCATCAACTGTTGCAACTGAGTTGCCAATGTCTGCACTGTGCTCTGAAGCTCCTAGACTTCATTGGTTGTCGATCGCCTACTAGATGTAGCTATACTAGACGTGGAGGATTGAGAATAACATGTGTTCGCAAATGAACATAAGTCGAATATCCTTCCACGATGGTCCCTTACTCATTGCATGAAGATAAGTTTGAGTCTTATCAACATTTTCAGACTATTGAGACTGTCGTTGAATGTTTTGTTGTATATGGTCCTAGCATAAGGCAATGTTTATATTAATAAATGATAATTATTAAGCATTAATATTAAAGCATAAATTTCACATATATTGAGTTCTCTACATCGAGTGTTGACAAATATCATACAATTATGCTTCTTAGTGTGAGTGTGCAAAAAGAGCTGACGAGGTGTAAGACTCATGCTCATAGACTTTTCCTGCATAAGAATAAAATGTTATAAGTGGACCAGAATTTATAAAAATTTCTGAAGAGTTTCCTTTATTTTTATGATATTTATTCCATGTTTAACAAAAAAATAACTCAACACAGTCATTAATGACACTAGACGTTTATACCATTATCATTATCTATAAGACATATATTTTCATTCCAAAATTTACATATCAATTTAAATTGAAATACAGAAAAGTAAAACAATCAGAATATAAGTGTAAAGTTTAGATATTTACAAGTTTCTCTGCATGCTTGTGGTAGGTAATAGATCTTCCCATATGTATAGGAAGACTCTCCCCCCGGTCCTCCAAGTATGTTGGTAGAATTACGCTCTGAAATGGGCATTGCATCAGGTGATGTCCAATACTATTACTAATGACTTCATATATGTTTAGAAATATAAGGCAATTGTCTACTAGCCATGTGTATCACATCAACAAAGTCCTAATAATGTGTACGTGCTCATCTCTCCCATATTTTATTAATGAACATGTCAAATTCAGAATTCCAAAAGAAATTCTTTCTTAATCAAAAGGAAAAACATTCGATAAATACTTATAATGTAATAATATTTATGTAATTAATGTATAAAAATTAATTAAAAAGAAAATAATATTTTTTTGTACCTCAAACTCTTGATAGTAAAATTTCTTTGTGGCCTGAGATATATTCTTCCATACATAACCCTTAAGATCAATCTTCCTTTTGAATTTAGATGTCATGTTTCTTGAGTACGATCTAGACGAAATCAACTTAATATAAAAACAAATAATTTTAGATCATTTTTAAAATTTAAATCTATAACATAATTATAAACATAGTGTTTCATATATTTTCACTTACAAATTATTGACAATTGTTATGTAAGTTCTTCCATAAGGTCCCTCAGCTCCAGGCTGGCGGTGGCCTCTTTCATCTACATCGTTTACTCCTGATATCTCTATCGCTATCAAGGTAGTGGATGATGTAGGGGTGGTGGATAGTGTAGTAGTAGGTATGGAAGGTGATGCTTCATCTGCAAGTTGTAGTAACTGGAGGGGAGGAGGCGATTCAGTTCCAGCTGCAGAATGTGATGCTTCACTTGGACAGTAAATACCTCCGAATCGTTGTCTGAACCTTGATCGCATTATATTCTGTTTTCTCTTTGGTGACATATTTCAACTTGAAATTCATATTTGATTGAATTTTTTAGAAATATAATAATTTGGATTCAATATTTTACACAATATATTGTAAAGTAAATAATTGATTTGTTGAATATAATATTCAATTATAAACATAAATTAATCGATATATCACTTAATTGGAAATCAAAATCACCTTCTTTTTCTGAAGAATTATAATTAAAGTCAGGCTCCTCTTCAGATCGCTGACCCTCATCATCTACTCCAAATAAAATTTCAACATATTCATTAGATGGATCGTTCAAAGCTTCATTATCATTATATGTGGTAGATGCATTTATTTCATAAACATCTTCCTGAAATGCTTTACTTTCAATTCTCTGTTCTCCTTTTTCATGTGATTCAAAAACACCTTTAGGTTTAACTTTGCAAACAACCAATCAATCTAACTTATCTCGTCGTAAGCTGGGAAAAGGGACATAATACAACTGGATCGCTTGCATTGCCAACACGAAAGGTTTAAATTGTCTAAATCTTCTTTGCTTGTTGATTTAAACTAGATTGTATTAGCTATGCACTTTTGTACCAACATTTAGAGTTGGATCAAGCCAGCCACACTTAAATATCACACTTCACTTTATTAGCAATGCAGGGTACTCAATTTTAATTATCTCAATAATTTTACTATAGTAATCCATCAATTCTCCCTATATGCAAACTCCACTATATATTGTTGTTATGCTATGACCATAATATTTTGTATAATATTTGTATCTTTTAATGAAATACACCAGATATGATTTAATAGTTCGCAAAGGTTCCTTTGCAAGATCATATATGAATTTATTCTCTATTGGATTTTCTAAGGCCTACACAAAAGAAATTATCATATTAAACAATATAATGTCATTTGAACACTTAAATCTTATAATTCAATCATTTCAATATTTGTAAGTGAAAACTTACATATTTCTCAAACCATCAAGGAAAGTGTCTTCTAACTTCTTTATTGATATCATCCCGTGTTTTATTGGGCATTAGCTCACATAATAATTCCTCGTATAATCTAAAAATATTATTATTTATTTTAGTTATGAATAATACTAAATTTCAAAACCTAAATAATTAATTTCAACTTACTGCACGAAAGGTTGAACTTCTTGACAATTTAATAAAATATAACCATGGGCAACCTTAGTTTCTTCCTCTATTAACATTCTTCTTGTTGATCATCGATATATTTGTCCAGGATATGTGAAAATGGATAAGTTACCATCAGCATCATTCGTTCCTCCCCCATTGTCATTATGAGGAAATTTTCTTTCTCTTGTGTGAACATGTGGCTCAAAATAATGTGAACAAAATGTACTAGCTTCCTCCACTAAATAAGTATTATATATCGAACTTCAACTCTAGCCTTGTTTTTGACAATTTTTTTCAAGTGATGCAAATAGCTATATTAGTGAATAGGGTTGTTACAATTTAGTTGTTAAAACATGTTATTACTTCAATTACAATCATTTTTTTGAATTACCTCTCAAAGAGATACATTCATTGATGTTGAACTAGACCTACTAGTTTTGTCTTTTATGCTAAATGCATAAGTAGATGCTTCATATAGTTAAAGAAGCTTGGAGAAAAATCCCTTCTAACTTGCACAAAATTACTGAAATTTCCCTTTCTAGTTTTTTCACTTCAGCCAACTTGATTTCAGATGATGTTGAACTTTTGAAAAACAAACTTACTTTTGTTATTACTTCCTAAACCTTATTCAATAGCAACTCCCAAAATGCAACAGGAATTAGCCTATGCATAAACACATGACAAGCATGACTTTTCATCCTAAATAATTTGTGTTTCCTCATGTCGACACACCTTGCCAAGTTTGAAACATAACCATCTGGAAACTTTAGACTTTTCAACCATTCACACAATATTTCCTTTTTTTTTGTCTAAAGAACATGCTTTTGAATTTTTACCGGTGCGAAGATCTTTATATAACTTATTCCTTCTACAAAAAAGTTACAAATCAGCTCGTGATTTTGCATTGTCTTTTGTCCTCCCTTTAATGTTTATTATGGTATTGAACAAATTGTCAAAAATATTTTTTCAATATGCATCACATCTAAATTATGACGTAAAAAATTAGTTTTCCGGTGTGGTAAATCTCAAAAGATGCTTCATTTTCTCTAACCAAAGATTTTAGTAATGCTTATATTAACTTCATTAGCTTCAAATTCTATAACTTTCAGCAAGCCTAATTCCTTAATCTCCTGCAAAATCTCTTCACCAGTTTTGTGAGGGGGAGGAGGTGTTTCTATCATCTTGTTCTTAATAAACTTTTGTTTATTGTGTCTAAATGGATGATTTGAAGGAAGGAATTTCCTGTGATTGTCAAACCAACATGTTTTGCCCTCGTTTGGAAGATAAAATGCATCAAAATCATTGCCACAATAAGGACAAGCCAAATTTTCCCCTATGCTCCATCCAGGCAACATGGTATATGGTGGAAAATCTCTAATGGTCCACATCAAAGCCGTTCTCAACACAAAATTTTGTTTCAGAGACACATCATATGTTTCAACGCCATATTCTCAAAGATTCTGCAATTCAGATATCAATGATTGTAAGAATATATCAATTTTATACTTTGGATTTGTAGGCCCTGGTACAGTCACTGTCAAGAACATCTATGACTCTTTCATACACAACTATAGAGGCAAATTATAAGGAGTAATTATGATTGGCCATGATAAATATTGTTGGCTGGATTGACCAAAAGGTTGGAATCCATGCATCGATAATCCCAACCTAACATTTCAGCTTTTAGCTGCAAATTCATAATGAGTGTCATTGAAATGTTTCCATACCAGTGCATTTGATGGATGACTCATTATTCCATCTTCTTGTTTATGCTCATTAAGCCATCTCAAGTGAGATACAGTAACATCAGAAGCATATAGTTTTTGAAGTCTTAGAGTTAGCGGGAAATAGTATATCTACTTCCAGGGTATTAATTTCTATTTCATAGAATGCTTTTTAGGCTTGAACCTAGATTGACCACAAAATTTACACTATTGTAATTCCACATCATCTCCCCAATATAACATACATCCCAATTTAATAATCAATCTTTTCAACTGGCAAACCAAGAACCTTAATAAGTTTCTTCATATTGTAAAAACTATCAACCATTGTATGATGAGGAGGCAATGATTCATTATACCATTCAAGAATTTTATCAAAACTACAATCAGAAATATACCCTTCAGACTTTATGTTCAATATTTGAGCAATTGAAGGCAATTTAGTCATTGTCTCACAATTTGGCCATAATTTTTGGTCGGCTGAGTGTAGTAACTCAAAATATGTAGTTTGGTTCTTCTTCAAGATTTTCTATATTTTCCTAAAAGGTATAAATGGCTGCATTATAAACTATTTGCATATAAGGATTTTCATTTGCATCCATATTTTTTTGTTCTAAATCTAATCCCCATTTAAACCACTTAGGTTTATAGACGATTGTACTTGATTACCTCTTGAGGTGCTACAAATTAATGATTCCCTATGTCGTGTCCACTCAAAATAATTGGGGACAAACCGTTTTCTCAGCAAGTGCCTATTAACTTCATAAATAGGAAGGAAATGAATGTTTTGTACTTTTTACATGGATGTCTAATCTTTGGCCATCCATATATACAGGTTGAGAACATGTATAATGAATAAAAGCTTCAACTCTATCAAAAAACTCAGGATTAATGAAACCATTAGCTGTTAATCATCTATACATCCAAAATCTATCAATATTACTCATTTATGCAAAATTGTTAATTTCAAAAAGTGGTTCCATAATTAGTATCCTTCATGTTCACCAAAGTTTATAGAACATCTGAACTTTACATAACATCCCCTAAGTATTAACCAATTGAATTAATAACCAAAGTTACACCTGTGAATCAAGAAAATAAGTTCTCATAGTGATTTCTTGGCTCGTGGTATTTTTCACCGATAAGCCTCACGGGAGCTGCATCACTGGTTATGGGTTAAGATGAAATTTATTTATTAACTGAAGATCTATTATTTTTGTTTGTAATCATATTTGTTAGAAGAGAATTCAAAGACGCACTTAAGGACATGAAAGGGAAAATTCTTGGTCAGCTTGATTTGGTGTGGGAATAGGAAATGAATTACTTAATTTTATAAAGCTAGAATTTTTAATTAAATGGTTTAGATATTGTTATCGAAATTTAAAATTAATGTTAGAAGTTTGATAGTTAACCTAAATTAATTATGTATTAGTAACAAATATAATAAACAAAGATAAAAATATGAATACTTTGATTAATAAATTATTATAACATACACAAATTATCTAATTTATTTAGAAGAAAATTATATTATATTAAAAAAGATGCGTGTAAAAATTCGCACATAAAAAATAAAGAGAACTTAATCATTTCAGAGAGCATCAATGAAATAACCCATTAACATAATTCAGATATTTGGAATTATAAGTCAAACCCATCATATATTAATTCATTGATAAACTGAAGTTCATACTATAAACAAGTTTTGGTTGGTGTAGGCCATTTACATTAAAGATGTAAGAAGTTTAAATGGGAGGTTCAAAACATAAACAAATACCTAAATTAAACCAAGTACATAAACAACTAGTAAATAACAAAACTCACTTACCTCAACCGACACGTAGAAGAAGTCACTGAAGCACATGAAGGAAGAAAATGACAGAGCTAGAGTGAGTTGACGACCAAAGAAAATAACCAAAACAAAGGAAAGAAGATAATGAATTTCAAAGCAATATGTAAATTGATATAAATTCATGTTCAGAAGTCTTAGTTATAGCATTTGATTGTCGCCATATCATGCAAGAAATCCATTCATTTACCTTTTAAAACATAAAAAGGATGATAAAATTTCTCTTCTTAATTAAGTCAAAAGATGCAAAATGACTATGCTACAAAATATAGAAATAGATACAAATTCAATTAAAATGTGTGGAAAATCATTATTGACATTGTCAACAAGCAAAGTAAATGAATGTAAAAAATGAATACCTACTGAAGCTTCTCTTCAATCTCCTTGAAAATAGAAATACTGCCAACAAATGAGTTCCTACAATCAAGCAATAATCAATAAGATCTTAGTAAGGAACCTTAAGTAATTGAAAGAGATCTTAAATCAACTGGATAAACTTGAAAATATTCTTTTATATATTTTCCACTCAATTCCTTTAAATACATCTTAACAATTTGGAGGCAAGAATATATACATCCATAACGTACTTATTAATAAATAAACAACACAAGAAATAAAAATAAGCATAATCAAGCAAGGCCAACAAAACAAGATTTTGAGTAGAGAATCATGCTTCTTGGCAATTTTAAGCTGAAGACAAATTTTGGGGATAAATTGTTAGGTCTACATCTATAGAAATGATATCGTGTCTTATATAATCGTGATATTTAATGCTTAGGTTACTAGTTTATCAACATATGTTAAGTTGTATACTCACGTTCTAGGTGTGTTTTTTTTTATATTTTGTATTTTATCAGTTGGTGCATTTACCTCCTGCTTTATCTTAATCACTCTCTTCATTGGCCACCTTTAACGCGCCTTACATTATTAAACAAAACTGAGCATACATACTCTAATCATTGGCCACCTTTAACACATCTTACACTATTAAATAAAACTGAGCATACACACTCTAACAACTGTGAAATTATGTGCATGCACACAATCACTTGAAATAAAGGCAATCTGATTATTGACTAAACAAAGTATGGGTTATATTGGTAACTGTAATGATACTTTAACTATTAATATGCTAAACATAACATATTCTAGGGAACTATCTGATGAGTGTTTCCTGAAGAAAGTAGTACACTTTGATTGGTTTTGAATTTCTCCATTGATTGTTGGTTTTTAACCTATTTCTAAGAAACCAATCTAATGTTTCGGTTTGGTAGGATATCTAGGGCCAAAATTGGTTCCGTAATTCATGTTCATTAGGTAGTCTTATGCAACAGTAATATGATGCTGCATGTATTTAGGTCACACTTAATGAAGAAAATCCTTTTGCTAATTAAGATTTAATTGGTGCAGATGGATTTCAAGATGACTCCCCTGAAGATAATGAAGGACATTGAGAGGTCCAAAACAAAGTGTAATGTTTGTGAAGCACTTAATATAATGTGACATATTTTTGCCATGAAAATGATACCTTCTCGTTGAAATATTAACCAAAAAAAAAGAGGAAAAATCAAAAGGGAAAGGCAAGAACAAGCTTATGTTTATAGTTGCATATAAAGATAAAAGGGTGCTGAGAATTACAACCCTAAGTCGCTGACTTGTTTCCAGGTTCTTCTATTTTCTACAACTTTTAATGAGGGTGTCAAGAATTTTGTTTTAAGGACTGTGAAAGACTACATTCAACTTTTTGTGAACAAGGAAGAACTTTCGTTGGAGTTGGTAAAGCAATATAAAGGAAATTTTCCTAATGAACTTACTAAAATTTTAGTACTAAAAGATAGATTACTAGAATTCGGAGAGAACTTGGGGCAACCAATCATATTTGTTAACTTAAAACGTAGTGCCGGTATGTTGCATAAGGCACTTGTGGACTTTGGTTATGAGGTCACAACTATACATGGTGCCTTTAATCATGAAGACCGTGACAAGATAGTTAAAAAGTTCAAGGATGGATTGACACAAGTTCTTATATCTACTATTCTTCTTACTTGAGGGTTTAACCAAAGACAGGTGCACTTTTCTATATTTCAAAATGATTTTCCTACAAGCTAGTGATTTTGGTGTTTAAACTAGCAATTCAAATATTTATGGCATTCATTTGCAGGTTAATTTGGTGATCAATTTTGATCTACCTGTGAAGTATGGAACTCCTAACGAACCTTATTATGAAGTGTACTTGCATAGGATTGGTAGGGCTAGACGACTTGGCAATAAAGGTTCTTTTTGTTTGAGGAACCTATCCACACAAATTTTGTAAGACATCCACGTGAAAAAATACTGATACATTAATAACCCAAACCAATAATTACCTATACAATCAAACCACAAATACAGTTTGCAAATGATGAAAGCAGTACACAAAACCCAATACAAAATAAAACCTCCTTGCCTCAATTGATGAATAAACGAAGGCGCAGAAAGAAGGGAAAAACAACATGGGAAGGAAGAAGGGAACCAAAGCACGACGAAGACGCAGAAGGGAATCAAAGCACGCAAAGGAAGAAGATGGATGCTGAAGGAAGAAGATGGATGATGAGAAGGGAACCAAAGCCCGCACATGACGATAGAGAACCGGCAGTAATAGAGAAAAAAAAAAGCGAGGAGAAAATGAATATCGATGGACCAGGGGGGTTTAGGTTTCATGGGTAAGTTAGATGTTTAATAGAAATGACGTCGGCTGGTAATGATGTCGTTTTTCAATTTATCAAAAATGTTAAACACGAAGCTAACGGTGGCATTTAAATTTTAATTTTACCAATGGAATAACCCTTTCATTGGTAAATCATTGACATAATCTAGTTCTGTCGGTACACCTCGATTTATTTATGTTTTATTAAAAATGTTGCATTCCAAGCAAATGACGACGTTTAACTTTCAACTTTACTAACGAAATACCTTTTTGTCGGTAAATGATGATGATTATTTTGCTGCCTATCATTCTTGCCTCTTTTACCGATGGTGATTCCTATTCCATCGCTATATTCCATCACAAAAATCAGTGAGATAATTTCCCATCCAGCTTTACCGATGGATATTTTGTCCATCGCAAATTACCATATATTACGACAATGTTATCGATAAAATTTGATTTTTCTATCACTAATTTTCAACGGTATTATTTCCATCGATAATCGGTAATTTTTTTTAGTGAACTAAGATGATCTTCCACATTATTCATATATATCAAACCTGGTTTCTTAGAAACCCAATCTACTATAAGATCGATATTATCAATAAAAATTAGATTTGTTGAACTACTTGTGCTATTAAGGCTCCTAGTAAATAATCAAATTTAATTATTAGAAAATTATAAGAAAAACATCAAAATTAATAATGATAATAACAGACCTTTCTCAAAGCTTTAAATTGTAAAGAACAAATATCAAGTCATTCAATCTCTTGTGCTCCAATCCATTCCTTTTCTTGAAATAGATGAATTCAAATATGCTTCATTTGTATTCATAGCTTGTTTCACTCATACATTGACTTAAAATTTGAATTGTAAACTTGTACAATTATGAAACATCACTTCTGAATTGACCCACCAAGAAATTATAAATCTTAAGAAAACAATGGTACTGTTACAAACAAAACAAAGTGATAATTAATTTTCAAAAAATAAGAAAAAGGAAAAACTAATATCTGGAGAAAGTTTTACTCTTTGTCGAATAGCAATCGGCAATCCAAAATCCCCAGAAGACTGCTTATAAAGCTCTATTTGTGAGTTTAAGAGATCTTGCATCACTTCATGACCAATAATTGTTGTAATAATGAATAACATTCCTTTATTAATTTCATCTTTCTTTGTAAAATTTGGTCTGAAATATACACTAGGATTAAAAGATGCCTCAGCTGTAAACAATAGAGAAGAAAGTTGCTTTTCTCATCTCTCATTGATGATTGCAAGAAACGGTGTATATAAAGAAGGCTTATATTTCATATTGACTTTGATTGCTTCCTTTTCCCTTTCTATGACATTCAAAAATTATTGACTTTTCTTCACTATCAGTCAATTGAATCACCCTCACTAAAGGCTCATAAACTCGAATAACAAATTGACATTGAGACCAAAATTTTCTATCTTCTAGTATAATGCTGGAAACCTCCAATCTAACATTAGACCTAGCATGTTAAGACGCAATCCACTTATTACTTGTAAATGTTTATCTAACTCTTTCTTCATCAAAACAAAATGATGAAGTGATAACAAATTCGTTGTAAACCTTGTCATACTAGGACGACATAAATTTCTAACATTGAAAAATTCCTTTCTCATTAAATTAAACACCCATGCATAATTATAGATGAACTTAGTCACCTTTTTAGCTTTCTGCATAGTCTCATCAATAATAGGAAAATACCTAAGATTCGCTATATTCTCTAGTATTAAGTCAATGCAATGTGTAGCATAAGGAGTCCAAAAAGAATTATACTTATTCTATAATCTTCTTCTTGCCACTTTATAAGCAAAATTGTTGTCAGTAATAAACTAAACAATGTTTTCTGTCCCCACTTTATTTACAACTTCATCAAATATCTCAGATAAAGTATTAGTATTTCTAATAAGGCTAGATGCATCAATAGACTTTGAAAATATTGAGCCGTTTGTAAAATAAACTAAAAATTTAATAGTAGGCTCTTGTCTCCTATTTGTCCAAACATCACACATGATTAAAAACCCAAAAGTAGCCTAATTCACACTTTTTAAAGCCAAATAACTTTTAATTTTAGTAAATGAGCAACTCAAAAGTTTATCTTTTAACTCACCAATCGAAGGAGGTTTGTATCCTGGACTATAAGAGGCTATTGCATCTATTATAGGTTGATAATAATAAGACTAAAAAGCACTAAATGATGAACCTGTGTCATACTACCATCTAACTACTGTCATATTGACATTGTGAGCCGCATCTCTTGATTGCATTGCACTATGAATTGAAGGTTGGGCTCCAAAAGTTGTTCATGGTGCGAAATACCTACTCCCCTGCCTTCTTCTTTTCATCATATCAAGTTTAGGTGTAACATTCACTTCTTCCTGGGCAGGGGATAGAATAGTACCACTACCACTACCACCTTTAACATTTCCACAATCACCACGAAAACTAGCAAATGAACTTCTACTATTAATTTCAAAATTCAGCCTTTCCCTTCTATCTTTCTTATATTGATATTCTTCAAGCAATGTTTTCATTTGCCACTTCACATTATGACTTATTTTTTAATAGGGTTTTACATCTTCTTTAACCACAGTTAAATGCTTCTTCAATCGAGTGATTCCTCCATCTTTCAAATGTTTGTTACAAAATAAACAAATTGTATAGTTCTTCATACATAGGACCAATGCAACATAAGCCCAAATTGGATCATTGTATCTTCGTTAAGCAGTTTGATCAGGAGTACTTGAACTTTCTTGCATTAATCTATAACAATAAATGAAAACATATATCAAAATCATACACAATTCAATTTCATCCAATACAATCCAATTTTATCTAACACAATTCATTAATAAGTCAAAAACCAATAATTCAAGTTTTCAACACACACAATACGCAAGTCCATCATATCTTATATAACCATTTTGTATGATTACCTTCCTAGATGAACATTTATAAATATATATTACTAGCTAAGGTAGGGCTTAGTTTCTTGATAATGAGAGAATATGTTTATGGAATTTAATTAAACAAATATTTATGGGTATATAAGAAACATTCATGTGTACAAAAGTGAAACTTGCAGCTAATAAATAAACTACACACTTGCTAGCAGGACTTTAAATTTGTAGCTTGTAGAAGGAAATTATTCCGTCAAATATGATTGAAGTAACAAGATATATTAACTTATGATTAAATTGCATGCATGGTAGGTAGAATGTTAAGCTTCACCATACTTTAATGACATACAATTCGATGAAGAAATACATATCAATTTCTCATGATAATGAATTCTCATGACAATGAAAGAATTGATAGATGCATGATTTCAATTGATAACATTAAGTTCTGCCAAATCCACAAGCCTATAACATTGACTCAATCACTTTAATGACATCTTATAGAAGCTTAAGTTTAATATCAACAATAAAAAAAAGATGGAGCTTAACTATATTCCAAGGAATTGAATTTATTTAGATTTGATTTCGGAAATTAATAAAGAAGTTGAGATATCTTGTATACTATACACAAGTAACAACGAGTTTAGTTTATTAAAAGATAACGTATAAATTGTAAGATATCCTTTTCTAAAAGTGAAAGAATGTAACCTTTATTTTATATAATTTAAATAGTCCTCCAAGGAAAAGACAAATTGAATGTCAAAACTTAAAACACTTCTTCAGGCAATGGTTTAAATTTAATATTTGAAATTGAGGAAAATTATTATCAATTCTTTATCTTTATTCTTTATTAAAGAAGATGGAGAAAATTTTAGTTAAATTTCATTAACATAAAAGGAAGAATAGATTATTAAAGTGTATTCATTTTAATTATATAAATTTATAACATGTGGATTGGAAAGAATCATATTCATAATTACTTTTGCAATGCAAGCAACTAAAAGTCATGTTTCATTTGTACGATGATATTTTGTGATTACTTAAGTTGGACCCCGAACTTTTATTGGAAGTTAGAACCATTAAATGAGAAGTTGTTATTGATGAGTGATGAGTAAAGAAAAAGGAGAAGTCTTAAATTTGAAATGATATACAAGATTTAGGTACTGAATGTAGTAAGTTGATGATGAGTGGGTATATGTGTGTATGTTCTGTTATTAATGTTCATGATCAATCATGGACTATAATTTGCTTATGGATGATATTGAGTTTAAATGGAAGTTGAGAGGAAGAATAGTGATTGAGCATGAAAGTTGAAAATGCAGAAAAGCAATAGAGCATGAATAGGTTGACTATGAATTCTTGGTTTTTGATGATTTTTGACTAAACTTGCATATTTTGGAGTAGTATGAAATTATGGTGAATGAGTTGATTGAAATGGAGTAGAAAAACTAGAAACAAAAAAATAGAAGTGTTGGATTTTGAAAAGTGGAAGTCTGAAAATTTTCTGATAATGAATAGTGGAGAGTTAGATTTTTTTGATCTGAAACTTTCATGATTTTTCTGTATTGATATAGAGAGATTTTGATAAAATTTTCTTCATAAAAGTTATAGATTATCTTTTTAGCTTTCTAATGGTATATAGTATGCAATTTTTGGACATTGGAGTTGGAAGTTATAACCATTAGAAGTTGTGATGCTGTTTAGGATGGAACTTTCGGGACAGTCACATTGAAGTGACATTTTGACCCTTATAGAGGTAGAATTTGCTTTTGAGTTCTTCATAAAAGTTGTAGATCTTTCTTTTACCTTTCCATTGATACTAAATTTGTAAAATTTGAAGTTCTGAGTAAAAAGTGATAGAGTTTAGAAGTTAGGTAGTCGGAGGGTGTGCGCCCTCGCGCTGATCGCGAGGGCGACTTGGTCGCGAGGACAACCTGACCTCCTTCTACTCTTTTGGCCATAACGTTTTCGTCCGATCTTCGATTGACCTAATTTTTAAAGCATTGGATTCCTAGGACATTTCTCTACCTCTCCATAAAATTTGTAGGTTTTGATATTAATTTGAAAAAGATTGATTGAATCAAGGTGAGAGGATCGGTTGAAAAAGTCTGAACATGCTTCAGTATTTTGGTAATACCTTGATTTGTAGAGATCCAATTTTGATGATTCTTATTTCTAAATAAACTAGAGACATGGAGCTACAAATTATCTGAAGGAATCGAATTTCAATTCAGTCCTCAAGACTTTCAATTTCTGGAGTGAAGTTGGGTATAGTGTACAGTCTCGGTTTAGTAACAGTCTGAAAGTGTTTTAGCCATAACTTTTGCTCTAGTCATCCAAATGAGATGATTCTTAATTTGGATTAAACTAGAGAGATAAGGCTACAAATTTTCCAATGAAATTAAGTTTTAATTCAGTCTCTAAGAGTATCAATTTTCGGATGGAAGTCAAGCGCAGGATAATGTTTTAGTATAAGAACAG
>JAOSBK010000206.1:32029115-32051331 GCA_027568895.1 Erythroxylum shatona
TTTATAAGAATTTTAATTATAAATATATTATTATTAAAAATAAATATTTAGTTTTTGAAAGCATTATAATATTGATAAAATAATTAAATTATTTTTATTATTTTATTATAATATTTAAATTATTAAAATGCATATTGTGGTCACATAATTTATAAAAATTAGAAATTTATTTTTAATAATAATATAAAAGATTGAAATATCTATTATTATCAATAAAAATATAATGGTAATAAAATTCATTAAATTTTATGTTATATAATTTAATAATTATTCTAATTAATAATGAAATGAAGTGATGATAAAAAGTAAATCAAAAATTGAAATTAACTTTTCATAAATTATGAAAGCAATAAGAAATTGAAAACACAAATTAAAAGGACACAAACAATCATATTTTCATCAAATTTAAGAAAAACAAAAGAAATATACAGGTCCTTAAAAAAACAATATGAGATGAGTTTTGAAAAAGGAATAACTGTAATTAAACTAATTTACTAATAAATGAGTACAACTTTCTATGACGAAAAACTAAATGTAATTTTTAAATTTTGTTGTCAATAACTTTTCACCTTAATTACATATTATACTAGGCCGAGCATAAGACCCTCATTAATCTATCCTATGCATACCCGGCCTCCTAGATTGAAGGACACCTAGCCGGCCGAACAAAGACACAACACTTAGAAGTCCAATGAAAACGGCTTTTAAATTGTAATTAGCGCTGGTTGTGGCACTAACATAGGAACAGGGAAAAGAAAAAGGAGATCAGCAGCGATAGACATACAGAAGGATCATGAGACCGTCTACGAGTGCCTCACTCGTAGCCTTTTTTTTCCTTGCTCCGGTACAATCAAGTCGAACATGGGCGCTTTAGCTTTTTGAAAACAGAAGGCACGTCAATTTGTCATTATAGTTGATTTTTTAAACATGAATTGCCGTTATTATCGTTGATTATAGTTTTCCTCTCACAGCTGAAGTCCTAATGATTAAAACTTGTCTACGTTGACAGTAGTTTATCATATATGTCATGATGCAACGTTTACCCCTTTTTTTGTGGGCTCTTGACTTTTGAAATTACAAAAGTAAAAGATGGTCGAATCTTGAAAGGCACACAATTATTGAAATGCACGTTAAATTACCCCAAAAGACATCTTATAATTATAATAAGTGCGCAAGAAAGGAGAACATTTAAGATGTATGAGTGGAGTGTCACCTGTCGGGAACTCACGTACAAGGAACTTGATCAACTGATTGAGTTGGTTTGCTTTCTGTTTAAATTTTTGTTAACTTATATTCCATTAAAGAAGAAAAATAGAAGGTAATTTTTTTAAAATTTCAAATTGTTAATATTTACTTTATACTTTTGATTGAGATGAAAAGATGAAACAACTTTTTTGTTCTGTGCATCCAAAATTAAAAGAAAAAGCATTGGGATATAAGTTATGCTATGACATGACTGTGATCTAGGTCGACTTCATACTGTTTCAGAGAAACTTAATTAAACAAAATATTTTAGCTATGATTCTGGTAACCCCACAAGTGTCTTGTTAGTTTTTCTTTGACTTATCCCATTTTGAAAACTAGTAATCAGCACCAAGGTGATCAATTATTACTTCACACTGCTGAAGATATAAAACTAAATCTGCCAAGCTAGGAGAGAAAAGATGATTTCTTTAACTTTATCTTACACGTAAAGAAAACAAAGTTTTGAGTTTAAAATTTATGAGAAAACCATAGAAATTAAGGCAGGCTAGGAACCTTACATTAGATGATAACATGCTCATGTGATGAACTAGGTATAGGCTTACGATATAAATTCTTACTCCTCGTAAGAATTACCTTAACCTTAGATGACGGCCTCATAAAATTATATGTCTATCTCCTTGATTTTCCTTATCAAATGCTTTAATTCCTGACCAAACTCTTTCCCAAAGGAAACGTCTTCTCAATTAACTAAAATATAACATAAAACAACTAAACCAATTTAATTTCATTACGAAAACATAAAAAAAAAAATAGTTCAATACAAATACATTATATATATATATATATATATATCATCCCTTCCTTTTTCGAAGACGATGAGCTGTCCACCTTCATTAAGAATTATCACCAAACTAAAAAGGCGATGAGCTGTCCACCTTCATTAAGAATTATCACCAAACTACGAGTCTACGGTCAAGCTCGAGATCCCTCTTCGATAGACAAGAACCAGGCGAGTCCGAATCCCTTTCTCTTTTGTTAGCCTAAGAAAGCTTCAATTTTTAGAATGTTAACAATTCAATCTAAGTGACTAAGTGTCACCATAATTTTCTCAGTCACTTCATTCATCAAGCACCTAGATATTTAGAAAAGATTAACTTTTAGTTCCTTCTCAATCTAACCTAGTAAACCTTCTAATGTAACTCAAATCAAACAAATTTACCCTATATGTAAAGTCAACATAAAAATACTGAAAAGTATAAGACAATAATTATTCAAAAAGCCATATTGGTAACAAACTATTGGAGTATGATTGACTTAGTTCAAATTTCATCCCTACCTTTTGATGGGAGGGTAGACATCTTGTCATAAATACTTCCAATTACTTAGTTTGCTCATAGTTTCAACTAGCTACAACAACTACTCCTAACTTTGACCCATTATTTACATCAAAATTAATGGAGCAGAATTTATTTAAGGCTTAAATTTATTAAACTTTTATAATTTTTCCAATTTCAAATCAATACAAATTAATAAGGCACTTATGAAGCTAAACTCTTAACTTAAAATAAGTTAAAATAATATGCTTATCAAATCATTCAATTTAAGTGCCCTTTTAAAGATTATTCAATTAATTTGGAACTAAACTACTCATTAGTGATCATATCTATTATCCTAATGCAATCAATTTACAAAGTAATTTCATATCTAATGAATAAACTTAGTTACCTTAATGATTTCCTTTAATTATTTGAAATTGTAACCCATTAAACTAAATGTAAATAGAATAAATGCTTATAATTTTTTTAATCAAATAAATTATAGCTTAAAATAATTTTTCCTTACACCATTATCTTTAATGGAGGAACATAAAGCACGTATAAGAAATTAAAGTGCAAAAGAGTGTAGAAGGACAAAAGAAAATTAATATCAAGAAAACTTCAAAGTTTAGTTGTAGATATTTCTTTTGTTCAAATTCTAGGCAATCATTAAGACTTGAGGACTCGTAAAAAAATAAAAATAAAAAGATAATAAAAGGTTTTAAAATTAAAAAACACTAAACTAGGAAGGAAATAACATAAATATTAATGAAATGAGTTAAGAACTAAAAAATGAAAGAAACATATAAATAGCAGATAAAAAATATTAAAAATAGATCGTTCTTTAACAACACCATCATCATCATTGTCCTTTTATGGCTTAACAATTAGTGGTGGTTGCTTCTCTCTAATATATGTCCCATTGACCTACTCTATAGAAAATCCAACTCTTTAATCAAATCATATGAATTTGAGCAAATATATGCTTCCTTAGTCCTCTTAACTAGGCCATAGACATCATCGTATCCAGTCTAAGGGGAGGTACCTAGACAATTAAAACTATATAGAGAAACCAAGAGAGATAATATCTAATGTTTTAAGTAAAAATTACAAAAGGGACCTAAAGTTGAGTATATAAGTATGAACATAGAAAGACATCTAAGGCTTAGAAATGAAATTTTAATAAGCAATCTAGAGAGCTATCTAGGTACTTAACTATAACCCTAGAGTGATATCTGAGTATCTAACACAAAATTAGGATTAGAGACCTAAAGGTGTTTTTAGGTATCTAGCTATAAACTAGAGTTGTCTCCAAGTTTTTTATTGGCATTCACCTCGATCAACAGTTCCGTCTCTAACTTCTTTGAGTCTTCTTTGTTTAATTATGTCTTTTCCAATGATTTTGTACTCTTTGGTTTCTACAAAAGAGATTCAATAGAAGGAGACTCATTCCCTAATTTTTCTACAAGATCAAAGACCTTATCTAACTTTGCCTTCAATGAATTTCTCTTTGCTCTAATAGGACATGGAATTGCAAGTTGATACTCCTTGACTCTTTTATGGTGTTGTCCACCTTTAGCTTTCGAGTGACTCTCAATAGTCACTTCCTTCTCTTCTCTTTGGAGCTTCTTATCAATAGTCTAGGTGATTTCCATTATTTGTTCCTTAGGATTTGTTTTATTTGTGCTTAGTAAATTTCCCTCCGGTCTTTTTGCCACTAAATTTGCAAGTTAGTCCATTTAATTTCCATGTTTCGGTCCATTTTAATTTCCATGTTTCTTATAGATGCGTTTGTTTGCTAATGCCTTTTCCTTAACTCTTGAATGAATTCCATAATTGACTTATCCATACTAGGCTTCCTTGGTTGTGATGTTTTTTGATGGAATCTAGGTGGAGGATTATTTCTTTGTTATCCCTAATTGCCTCATGAAAATTTGGGTGGTTCCTCTATCCAGGAATATAATTATTGCTATGCAAATTATTTTAGGTTCTTAGAGTGTTCCCTAAATAATCTACGTGCTTAGACTAAAACGATTGGCATTCTTGTCCTTAATGATTTAACTCGCATGCTTCACAACACATCACTCTTCTTGATGGAGTCATAGTCAGTCTATCTATATTCTTGCTCAGGGCCTCCACTTGGCTTGTCAACTGCGCCACTATATCTACTTCATATACTCCCGTTGGCCAATTGGTTTGTGCTCTAGCTAAGCATCACTGGTAGTTATTCATTGCCATATCTTTTATTAACTCTTGTGTTAATTTTTGTGTTTTCTTGTTTAGCGTCTCTCCACTCGTTGCATAAATTAGCTACCTTATACTTTGACTTAGCCTATTATAAAAGGTTTAGATTTCCATCCATAATAGTTGTTTGTGATGAGGGCATCATCTGAGCATCTCCTTAAATCTCTTTCATGTGACGTACTGTGACTCATATTTAGCTTTAGACTATGAGATGTCATTTCTTAACTTTGCAGTCTTTGTAGGGGAAGTACTTCAGTAAAATTTTTCTTCCAATTAATCCCATATAGTGAGTGACAAATGTGGAATGGAATTTAGACACTGCTTAGCCTTTCCTCTTAGGGAGAATGGAAATAGATGCAATCTAATGGTGTCATCGTTTGCTTCATTAATTTTAAATGTATTGCAGATCTTTAAAAAGTTAGAGATATGCGCATTAGGGTCTTCATCTTGGAGTACATTGAACTAGACCGATTGTTGCACCATCTAAACGATGCTTGATAATGGTAGATTGCATATTGTTTTAGTAGGTAGTATAGTATGCGTTCAGTTATTAAATTGAATAATTAGCACATGTTTAGGTTAGGATTGTGTTGTTTAGTTAGAAATTTGTGCTTTGAGTATTTTATGAGTTAGAGCATGCCATAAGCTTAAATTTTGTGTATTTGAGTTGCCTTGACGTATCTGGTAGTGTTTCAGATCAAATATCGAAGAAAGGAGGGGAATAATAGGAAGCTCGAAACCTGACCTAGGCCTATGATCATGGCCCATATGCCACGATCATGACAAAAGCCTGGTGGGTCTGCCATGATCATGATAGAGAGTAAAATCCTGGGACATGATCATGACACTATGGGCCACGATCGTAGCCTGCACGACAAAAGACACGGACAACTTTCCAAACTTAAGTTTCTTAGGGACTTTTCAAAATTTTTAGGTGCAGGAAAACCCTAGGATTTAACTTAAATGGAAAACACTATAAAAAGAAACAGAATAGAACCTTAAAGGAGCTCCATTCTTCGCCACTTAGAAAACTCCAAGAAGAAGAAGAAGATAGGTAGAGAGGGAAGAGCAAGGAAGAAGACCTAGTCTACAACTTCAACCTCCATCTTTCCAAGTTTATTTCTTCTTTCCATCTTTCATTTTCATTCATTTAAATGTATGAGATTGAGATGGATTGTATGACAATGAATTTGTGATTGATTATGATGTTCTAACTTTTCTTTAAGGATTTTGACTTGATTTAATGTTAATATATTTTTTTGTGTTAATCTCATAGGGTGTTGTGAGTAATTGTTGTAACTTCATGCTTCGATAATAAATTGAAAGGGTGAACCAAATGCAAAATGATTAGGTTGAATTAATGAGAGTTAAGCGATCCAATATAGTATGTAATTAATTAAATCAAAATTTATATAGATAGAGATCTCGTGTGAGACCCGATTTTTATTAGAAAGCTTAAGAACTAACTAGGATTAGGGTTATTTATAATTGATAGATTATATGTTCAATACTAAACCTTATTGGAGATTACTATTTAGGGTTTACGATTATAACTTAAGAGAGGGTAATTCTCCCTTTGATAGTCTAGAACTAATACCTCATTAACATATAAATGACTATGTTAGCATTGATGATAGAAAAAAAATCCCCTCTCATATTTGGTAATTCTTCTTATGTAATTTTCCATTTTTATATTGGTGGGGCTTAATTTGATTTTTTGTGTTAATTTTCCAATTTAATTTTTTATCAATCCTTCTTCATGTGGTTACTTTTTTGTTTAGTTTTTATGTTCATTTTATTAATTTTTTTAAGCGTTAAGTAATTTAGGATTAGATTAGTTCACAACTCTTGGTGGGATTAATTCACAACGTATGCGATTGCAGTATTTTGAAGGCTTGTAAATTGTAAAACTTACCCACTACTCAACAAGTTTTTGGTGCCATTGCCGAGGAGTCGTAGAATTAGTTTAGTTTTTGTAGTCTAAGGCATTTTCACTACTTTTATGTCCATGCAATTGTGTAAACACAAGAGTTACTCAAAGCATAAATCGAATGGCGAAAACCTTAGCACTTGACATCACTTACTTAGAACGAGCCATTCAATGGGCCAAATGCTAATAAGAAGAAATAGAGGAACCAATGGTAGAAGAATTTTAGCAAAAGCTCAATCAAGAAGGACATCAAGGCAACCAGTCACAAACCCTCATAGACTTTATGAGACTAGGGTTCAACGTTTCCAAATAAAGAGTAACCCGATCACCAGTTCAACCTATTTCTTTAAGATTAAATTGGCCTTATCGAACATATTGCAAACAAGTGTACAATTTTATGGATTGACCAACAAACATCTCAATGTATATATTGTAAACTTCCTTGAAATATGTGATACCTTCCGATATCATGGGATGTTAGAAGACGCGGTTAGAATAAGGCTTTTCCTGTTCACGCTGAGGGATAGAGCCAAAGCTTGATATCACTTGCTAAGCCCCTTAAACATCACAACATGGGAGCAACTAGTATGTGTATTCCTATACAACTATTTTCCCCTCACTAAGATGACTAAGATGATAAAAGAAACCACAAACTTCCTATACAAGTGTCTTTGCAATTTAGGGGTAAGTATCAATCTTATGTGTTTGTCGATCTTTAGAAAATTAGGGCTTAGCGAGGTCAAGCCGACGTTAATGTTAATTCAATTGGCCGATCAATCTATTAAAATATCGTTTGGAGTGGTAGAAGACATTTTAATGCAAGTGGACAAGTTCATTATTCTTGTGAACTTTGTGGTTCTGGACTTTGAGAAGGATAAGAATTGTCCATTGATATTAGGTGACCTTTCATAAACACAAGAAAAGCATTAATTGATGTTCATAAAAGAAAATTGTCACTTCAGATTAGTGAAGATTAAGAGGGATTTATTATGAACAAGGCTTTAAAGAATATAAAAGAAAGCAGTGTATGCATGAAAATTGACATTATGGATAAAAGTATGCAAGAACCAATAGAGAGTTGTGTTGCAGAGGTGAAATCAATAGAAGTGGAGATAGACAATGCAGTGGAAAAGAAGAACAAGGATGAGTCTGAAGGAGCTGATGATCTAGAGGAGTCAGATGTTCAAACTCATCAAGACAAATTAGTCTAAACCAAAGCACTTATACCATCCTCTATAAAGAAACCACCCACTTTAGAGCTTAAATCTTTGCCTACACATCTCATATATACTTTCATAGGTGAAGGTCAAACTTTACCCATCATCATTTCTAACCAATTGGATGATAAACAAGAGGGCAAGGTGGCAGTTATTGTTAGGAAGCATATGAAAGCCATAGGATGGCAAATACCTAATATTCGAGATATAAGCCTAAATTTTATACGCATCAAATAAACCTCAAAGAAGGATCAAGAGTGGTACAGGAACGTTAATTTAGGTCCCCCAACATGAAATAAATGGTCAAGAAAGAAGGAGTAAAATTCCAAGATGCGGGGATAATCTATCCCATATCTGATAGAAAATGGGTAAGCCCGATACAGTGTGTACCAAAGAAAGGTGGAATGACTATAACAGAGAGTGAAAGTCGATAATTAATTTCAACAAGAATAGTTACGTGATGGCGAGTTTGCATAGACTATCGCAAACTCAACAAGGTGACTAAAAAGGACCATTTCCCTCTCCCATTCATAGATCAATTGATAGAAAAAGTGGCTAGTCACTCATTTTACTACTTCTTGGATGGTTACTCAGGATACAATTAGATATTCATATACCCCAAAGATTAAGAAAATACCACGTTCACATGCCCTTATGGTACCTTTGCGTATAGACAGATGCCTTTTGGACTATGCAATGCCCTAGCTACATTTCAAAGATGTATGATGTCTTTCTTAGCAGATATGATTAAAGATATAATAGAAGTTTTTATGGATGATTTTTCAATTTTTGGAGACTGTTTCGAGATGTGTTTGACCAATTTGGACAGGGTACTCTAGAGATGTGAAGAATCACATTTAGTGCTGAGTTGGGAGAAATGCCACTTTAGGGCGCAAGAGGGGATAGTGCTCGGGCATAAAATTTTCCACTAAGGATTTGAACTGGACATAGAGAAAACGAAAGTTATAAAGAAACTCCCACCTCCAATAAATGTCAAGGGTGTGCGAGGATTATTAGGCTGTGCTGGGTTTTACAGTCATTTTATTATAAATGTCTCACAAATTGCAAAACCCTTGACAAATTTGTTAGTTAAGGATGTGCCTTTCCTTTTTGATGAAAATTGTTTATCCATATTTAATCAATTAAAGGAGGTACTAAAATCAACCCCAATCTTAATACCACCTGATTGGTCACTCCCATTTGAGGTCATGTGTGATGCGAGCGATCAAGCTATTGGTTGCGTATTGGGTCAAAGGAAGGATAAAAGGTTACATGCAAGCAAGACCCTTACAGGACCTTATCTTAATTACAATACCATAGAAAAGGAATTATGTATAGGGATGTCTGCATGTGACAAGTTTCAGTCATACCTCTTAGGGTATAAAGTGATCGTATTCACCGACCACGTTGCTTTAAAATATCTCTTTACTAAGAAGGATGTGAAATCAAGATTTATTCGATGGGTGCTACTACTATAAGAGTTTGATATAGAAATACGAGATAAGAAAGGAATGGAGAATGTGGCTAGACCATTTATCATGTTTAGAAGGAGGGGAATTTGAGCTAAATGATGATATTAATGAGAACTTCCCTGATGAAACCCTAATGTTACTTAACAACTTGGTGACACCATGGTTCGTTGATATCACAAACTCTATTTCCAGTGGTAAATTTCCCTTTGATCTATCATATCAATAGCATAAACAGTTCTTGCACAAATGCACCTAATATCTATGGGATGAACCAATCTTGTATCAAACATGTGCTGATGGTTTAGTAAGATGATGTGTTCCAGATAAAGAAATGTTGGATATATTAACATAGTGTCATGAAGCTCAATACGCTAGCCACTATGGAGCAAATAAAATGACAATTTGGGTACTCAACTGTGGATTTTATTGGTCGCATTTATTTAAGGATGCTCAAGCTTTTGTTGTATAGTGCGATCACTATCAACGAGTAGGCAACATCTCTAAAAGAGGTGAGATGCCCTTGTCCAAAATTTTAGAAGTTCAAGTCTTCAATGTATAGGGTATCGACTTTATAGGGTCTTTTCCATCTTCCATAGGGAACACGTACATTCTAGTAGGGGTGGATTATGTATCCTGCTGAGCTGAAGCCATGGCATCTCCAACTAAAGATGGAAAAGTTGTCCAAAAGTTTATCAAAAGGTTATTTAACCGGTTTGGAGTGCCAAAAACTATAATAAGTGACGAAGGAGCTTACAATAGATCTTTTGATGCCCTCCTAAAAATATACGGAGTTAACCATTAAGTTGCTACTCCTTATTACCCACAAAGGAGTAGACAAGTGGAAGTCATGAACTGAAAGCTGAAACGAATTCTAGAAAAGACAATGAATAGCTCTAGAAAGGATTGGGCATTAAGGTTAAATGATGCTTTATGGGCTTATAAGACTACGTTTAAAACACTTATTGGAATGACTTCCTTTAGGCTTATATATGGTAAGGCTTGTCATTTGCTTGTGGAGCTAGAGCATCGAGCATATTGGGTGATGAGAGTTTTAAACTTCGATTAGAAGCGAGCGAGTGAAGAACGACTCCTGCAACTAAATGAACTTAAAGATTTTCATTCCAATGCGTACAAAAATGCTAAACTTTACAAGGAGAATGTGAAGGGGTGGCACGACTCTTATATTAGGCAGAAGGAATTCAAGGTAGAAGATGAAGTTTTGCTATACAATTTGAGGTTGAGAGTGTTTCTAGGAAAGCTGAAATTGAGATGGAGTGGACCTTTTATAGTCATCCAAGTTTTTGATCATAGAGCCCTAGAATTAGAAAATGTAAAAAAAGAAACCTTTAAGATGAATGGGTATGATTGCAAACCGTATCTTAGTGGAGTGATTCCAAAGGAAAAAGAAGTAATCTCTTTCCTTTCAAAAAATTGAACATGCTTCCAAGGACACAAGGTCAAGTTAATGACCATAACGTAGCACGTTTTGTAGTTAGATTTAAATTGTTTTGTAGTTAGATTTACTTTAAATTCAATTAATAAGTCTTAATGATTTGGAATAGGTTGGATTACTAATTCTCTTACTCTCTTAAATCAATTATATGAAAGGAAGCAATCTCGATGTCAAGCGGATTTGGTCGTAACACCATCACCATCACCACTTCGAGCACCATGACGGGTTTGATACTCTAAACTTTGTCTTTTATTTTATTGTTATTTTCAATTGTTCTCATGATTCTTTTGTTTCATTATTCGCATTCTTACCTTTTGTATTGTTTGTTTGTTCTTCTCACATTGAGGACAATGTATTGTCCCAGTATAAGGAGGATTATATGCATTATATGTTTTTATTTGAATGTGAATTTTGCATATCATATGTTAGTTTGTTTAGGTTTGCATGATGTGATTCGTGTGAATATGTCAATGGATAGAACTTAATGGAATCGATTTAACTTTGAATATAGTCTTTTAGGTTGTGAAGATTTATTAGCTCGTAAAATTAGTGACCTAGGTTACTTTGGTTAAATATATATGTTAATTATGATATGATGTTAGTTTATTCACCCCAGGAATTTGTCACATTCATTTATAATTTTAGGTCAACTGAATAAGTAGCATTGCTATTATCTTTTCATGAAAATTACTAACTAAAAGAAGTGAAATAGGCAATAAAAAAGGTTTAAATCTCAATTAAATAACTATTCTGTTAGCCTTCAGGTTATGAATAAAGCTAATAGCTAGTTGAGAATATGATATAGCTAAGTAATTGGGGGGACATTCATCACAAATGTTTACCTTTGCATCAAAAGGCTATATTGACATTCTAACCAAGTCACTTAATAAAAACATAAACTAGTTGAGTAACTGGTCAACATTTATGAAAAATGTTTGCTTTCACGTAAAAAGGCTAGGTTCATGTCAATCAAAATCAACAAAAATAATGTTTTGTCAAATAAATCTACCCATATTTGTGAATAGCTTAAATTTTCATGAAAACCTACTTAGGGATAGTTACAATTTTGATTTACTGAATAATTATCAATATGTGTGTGCAAGTGATAAGAGTGAATAAACTTGACATTAAGGTCTTGATTAGTATGTATATTTAATCTGAAGTACTTAGATACAAGTTTCACAAGTTAATAAGTTAAAATAACTTAAAGGATCAAGTTTTTAATTAAATTTATTTCGTGAAATTTAATGTCATTGTCCAATTATTGCATTGTGTGTGTTTTGTTTTTAATTATGTTTGGTATATGTGTTTTGCTTGTTTTATGTTTGCTTGAGGAAAAAAAAGTTTAAGTGTGGGCATGATGATAGTGATAGATTGCATATTGTTTTAGTAGGTCGTTTAGTACGTGTTTCATTGTTAAATTGAATAATTAGTCTATGTTTAGGTTATGGTTGTGTTGTTTAGTTATAAATTTATGTTTTGAGTGTTTTATAGGTTAGAGTATGTTATTGAGTTTAAATTTTATGTATTTGAGGTATCTTGATGTGTTTGGTAATGTTTTAGATCAAATATCGTAGAACATAAGAGAATTGGAGGAAGCCCAGAACTTGACCCAGACCATGATCGTGACAGAGAGTAAAATACTGAGCCACAATCGTGGCTTGTGCAATAGAAGATGCGGATAGCCTTTCGAACTTAAGTTTTTGAGAGACTTTTCGAACTTTTTAGGCATGAGAAAACCTTAAGGTTTACGTTAAATGAAAACACTATAACTAGAAAAAAAGAAGAACTTTAAAAGGGCTCCTTCATCTCCCACTTTTGGAAAACTTTAAGAAGATAGAGAGAGAGAGGGAAGAGCAAGGAAGAAGACTTGTTACGTAGCTTCAACCTCCACCTTGCCAAGTTTTTTTCTTCTTTCCATCTTTCATTTTCATTCATTTAAATGTATGAGATTGAGATGGATTGTATGACAATGGATTTGGGATTGATTATGATGTTCTAACTTTTCTTTAGGAATTTTGACTTGATTTAATGTTAATTTAGTTTTTGTGTTAATCTCAATAGGTATTGTGATTAATTGTTGTAACTTCATGCTTCGGTAATCTAGAGGGTGAATCGAATGCAAAATGATTGGGTTGGATTAATGAGAGTTAAGCGATTCAATATACTACGTAATTAATCAAATTGATGTGAGGGCCGATTATTTATTTGAAAGCTTATGGCTATTTGTAATTGAGAGATTACATGTTTGGTACTAAACCTAATTAGAGATTATTATTTAGGGCTTATGATTATAACTCGAGAGAGTAATCCTCCCTTCAATATTCTAAAGCTGACACCTCATTAACACATAAATGACTAGGTTAGCATTGATGATAGAAAAATCCCCTCTCTCATAATTGGGTAATCCTTTTTATGTAATTTTCCATTGTTAAGTTAGTGGTGCTCAATTTGATTTCGTTTTTATTAATTTTGTAATTCAATTTTCTATCAATCCATCTTTATATGTTTAATTTTCTGTTCAATTTTTATTTTCATTAAGCCTTAGATAACTTAGGATTAGATTAGTTCACAACTTCATGTGGGTTTGACATCTCATGTACTACGATTCACAATATGTGCACTTGCAATATTTTGAGGGTTTATAAATTGTAAAACTTACCCACCACTTAAAAATGCTTGACTTAATCTCAAAGTTGTTTGCCAGAACAATTGGTCTCACTATGCTAGATCCTGCACTTGTTAGGTCTAGCCTAGCATAGATGAACATCGTACATGGTTAGTTTGCCATGTTGTGAGATTCTTCTGTATCCATGTGACCTTCTAAGCCTTCTATTCAACAATCGAGTTCAAACTCTCATAGATTAGTCCTACAAAGATTCCTTCATGTTGTTCTTTCTATTTCAAGATCCACTTCTATTAAACCCTAAGATGTACTTTGGGTCATTTATTGACCAAGAGTCTAATTTTAAAACTAAAGAAATAAACTAAAAAAACTAACAAATAAAATAATGTAAAGTAAAAACAAGAATAAAGAAAAATAAAAGAAAATACAATAATGAATATATTAATAAAACTAAGGTTTTTCTAATATCAAAGTCCCCGACAATGACACCAAAAACTTGATTGACCTAAACTTAGTTAAACAATTATGAAATAACTGCAAGTGTACAATGTAGCTGTAGCTAGTTCCAATAAGTATGGATCGATCTCACAATGAGGATGATTATTAGTAATTACTGTTATCCTATTATTTAGTTTATGAATTGGATTTTAGATTTTTAGATTTAAAAACTAAAACTTAAATAATTAAAATAAACTAGGTAGCAATAAAGAACATAGAAGACAAAGAAAAGCATTTAGAAATAATCAATATTAGAGATTAGTGTCTAGGTTATAAATATCCCTAAAAATTGTTAAAAAATTGACATTTCATTATGCAATTGTTTCCTTGATTGATTGGATCATAGAAAGTCCGATGGTATGTTAATAACTCACTTGAGACTATTAACATCTAATCTTAGAATTATGAACCGATATTATTCAAGTTAAAGGTACTAAGATTGCTTTACTATTTTGTGAAATATGCTTTTAGGTTTGACCTTAATCCAAATGATTTATGTCATCCTATCTCTAGAGTTGCAATCAACTCCTTTCACCTATAGTGGATCTATTTATGCATAGGATTTCTTAATCTCTATATTATAAAATCAAATTATGATCTAATATTCTGGATCTATTAGAACATAAATTAAATATGTAATCAAAACGCAATATGTCAATAAAATTTTTTCCATTAGATAAAAAAATCAAAACATATTATAGTATAAACATAAGGCTCATCCTACCTAGCCACTAAAGAAATTTAGTTACATGTGATTGAAGACAAAATCAAACAATAACAGAAAGAAAAAATAAAAAATAAAAAATTCATAATTCTAAATTTTCTTTTTTATCTCCTATTGAATGTTCTTGGAAGGTAGAAGTTTGATTTGTATTCTGTTAGATCTTTCGATGATTTCTTCATATTTTCCACTTCTTTAATTCAAAATTGCCCCTTGAGTTAGTTCTCAAAATCTCTGAATGTCCCTACATGTATGTTCCTTTATTTTGCCTTTGAACAAGTCTTTTTATAGTAAATTTTAGGGTTCTGGGTGATACACTGTAGTTTACTAGACCATGAATAACCCAGAATACCCAAAAATCACGATTTTGCATGGCCTGGGAGAAGTACACGGGCTTATGTATGATCTTGTATCCCTTCTTTACTTCAAATCTTTGTTTTATGTTGTGTTTCTATCAGAATTCTTAACCTTTAAGTCCGCGAAGGCAATTATAACCTATAAACACACTTGGAGCAAATTAAGTATCAAATATACAATAAAAGTATAAAATATCAAGCAAAAATATATCAAATATGGGATATAAATATGATCAATTATACATCTATCAAAAATCAAAAGAGGAAATATAAGAAGAAGTATTTAGATTCTTTATTAAGGTAATAGAAATAGACACCACTACTTTATCCATAGCCAACATCATCATATAAATGTTGAGGTTCCAACTTCATACTCATTTAATAGAATCCTTAGTTAAGCTTATTGAAGCATTAGAGGTCCTTGAATCTGAACAAAGTACCAATGCCATATGGATGTAATGGAAAATTCTTTCATAAAACTTGGAGTCACATAAAGAAAGTGGTGATAGAAGCAATACAAGAGTTCTTCACAGAGGGAAGCTTTATAAGCTCAATAGGACTTACATAACACTCATTCCAATGCATAATCCCTTGGCTCAATTAAAGAATACAAACCAAGTTGTAACACTATTTATAAAGTAATTGCTAAGACCCTTGTAGGAAGATTAAAACTAGTTTTTGCTAAAACCCTTGTAGGAAGATTAAAACTAGTTTTATATAACATAATAGATCTATCCCAAGGAGCTTACATCCAAGGTAGATCAATAGGGGATAATCTATAGATAGTCTAGGAACTCCTCAAGAATTACTCAGAAGTAGAAACTGTGCTTTGAAAATTGATTTCCAAAAGGTTTATGATTGTTTGAATTGGAGATTATTTATTAACATATTGTAGGCATTGAACTTTGCTGGTCAATTTATACAATGGATCACTCAATGCATTACCATATTATATTATAGGATACTCATTAATGGAAGACTTCCTAAGTTGATTAAGGGAAATAAGGGCCTTAGATAAGGAGACACCTTGTCACCCTCTTTATTCTCTTTATCCATTAAAGTATTGGTGAGGATGATAAAGGAAATGACTAAAGTTTTACTTTAAATGAAATGGTATTTACAAATGAATTAATCATATTCTCAAAAGTTAACCCCAACTCTATTAGCCTGTTGATTACTACATTTTATTTATTCCAATCTATGTCCAGCCTTTCCTTCAAAGAGCAGAAGATCAAAGGAATCACTTTATTAGGTGCAACATAGAATGCTCGATGGCTTGCCCAAATCACAACTATCAAACTTTCCAAACCGCCTGTCACATACTTGGGAGTCCCTATTTCAATAGACCTTAAACCTTTTTTAGAAAAGATAAAAATAAGAATTACTAGTTAGAGCTCCCAATGTTTATCAATAATAGAAGATTACAACTTAACAAATCCATTATAAGTAACTTACACATATATTAGAGCTCTCATATTTGGTTCCCTAAAAACATCTTTAAGGAAATTAAGCTAATAGTGAAGAGATTTTTTAGAAAGTGAGTGTTCCTAAACCTAATTTTTCATGGACAATGACTTAAATTTTTAAATTAAGATATAAGGAGGAATTCATACATCAAGTAAGGGATAGTAAAACAACTTTTTTTTAACATAACTATTAGACAAGCCTAGGATCACTAAATGAAGTTAAGAAATGTGGTATCTTAAAGGTATGATACCAGATAATACATAACTACAATATGTTATAACCTTGCATAAAAATGAATTAACTAGATTAAGTTGTACTTATCACACACTAGTTCAACTAATTTAAGATAAAGAAGATCAATTCAAATGGAGAAGTACCGAAGATGGTATGCTTACTAACTTATCATACAGGAATTATTGAGTGGAACCTCCATAAATGTCCCATAATACAGCCTATTATAGTGTAAATAGGTAAATCTAAGATTATCCATTCTAATGTGGTTGATAGTAAAAAATAAATATCCATCCAAAGAAATTCCAAAGAGTCTCGAAAATATGTTTACTATATAAGAGGGAAGAAAAAATGAAACATTTATTTTTCTCCTACCATTATTTAGCTTATGTATGGTCCTCAATTCAAAATCTATGTCACTCAGGGCCTCCTTATCATATATCAAAAGCGATAATGCAATGGTATCATAAGGAACAGAAGGAAAAGTCAAAGGAATGGATCATAAACAAAATAACCCTCTTTAATGCTATGCACAAAATCTAGCTTGAAAGGAAGAGAATAATTCTCACCAAGAATGAATTGAATGAGCTAACTTCAGCTACTAAAACAATTAATAGGATTAGGGAGCAGATAGTCATTCATAACTTACATACATAATGCAACTAAAGTACTACAAATAAATGGAGGCTCCGAATATATCATTAAGCTCATTGAAACAGGTAAAAAAACTAGTTTCATATAAAAGGAAGCAAAAGATGACTAACAGGAGGTTGTTGGCTTATTGGGGAAGAACATGCATCATATGGTGCAGTTTGTAATGAAGCAGCAGAGTCCAAGAATCATAAACGCATCATATAAGTCTGAGACCTAATCATAAGCTGGAAGTAAAAGAAAACAAGGTTAAAGATGGAATAAAAAGTAGAGGCTACAGATAATTTAGGTAGGGTCACCTCAAGGTAACACATGGACTTCATATAGGAGGAAACAATAATGTTTTAAATTTATCTTGTTACATTAATATTGTTTTAAGTGATACATCAATGTGTTGCATTTTATGTTAGCAATTTTTTTGCATGTAGCAATTTATTTGCAAGACATGTTATTATATTCTTTCACTATGTACCTTTAAAAAATAATATGCTTAGGAATTTTAGGATAATTCCTAATTATGAGATATTTTGACTTTTGTATCATCTAGTTGTATATACTTATAATTGACATTACTTAAGCAACCATGAATTGTAATGATATACGAATAAACTTCATAAGCATTTATTAATCCATTACCATCCTTGTCAATTAGAATTAATAAATAAATAACAAAGTCACTTAGAAAAAATTCAAATTTTAATGCAAGTACAGTTTAAGAGATTTTTCAAATGTATGAATGGTTGATATCAATATATATATTTATTATGGAGCTAAAAAGGAGAATGATTGATGCTTTCTATACTTATAAGAAATTATTAATGTTAAAAGCCACAAGTGCACGATGTAGCAGTAGCTAGCACAAACAAATATGTGTCCATTCCATAAGGACTATAACTACAAGTAATTACCCTTTTCATATTATCTAAACATCGATTCAAATTACGGATTCAAATAAAAATCAAACAAAACAACTAAACTAAGATTAAAACAATAATGAACTTAGACTGAGGAAAATATTTGGAAAAATCTATATCCAATAAATAATACCTAGGTGATGAATCCCCTTAATAATTCTTAAATATTAACCCTTTATCATGCGAGTATATTATTGATTATTAGACTGTGGAAATTTATATCTTATATTAATATCTTGCCTAAAACTACTAAAAACTAATCCATCAGTTGATTAATATAAATATTTCTAGTTAAAACCTTTAGGATTGCATTATCAATTTATGAATTCCACTATTTGGTTTGATCATAATATAGAGGATTTATGTTGACCTATCTATAGGTTTTCATACAACTCCTTCCAATTATGATAGATCTATTCATACAAGAGTCTTTCTCAATCTCAATCATATGAAATCAAGCCATTAACTAGTATTTCAAATATATTAGAATAAGAATAAAATGTATAATTAAATCTTAATAAACTAATCAATAAAATTGCATTAAATAAAAGATCAAATCATATTATTATCACAACCTAGGGTTCATTACATGTAGACACTAAGAAAAATTAGTTCCTGCTCATAGAAAACAAAACTAAGGGTAAATATATAGAAAAACTCATAGAAAACAAAGAAAAAGAGTAATAAACCTATCACGTCCAGGATATTTTGAAGGATGTAGGCTAAACAGTTCTCTCTTGATGTCTTGTTCAGTGATTAAAGACATCACAAGCTCCTTTATACCTTGCTCAATAATGCAGTCAAATAGCCTTAAAGCATTTGGATTTGGCTCAGTAATATCCTCAAGTAGTTTCTAGCAAGCTCCTATAAGCTATTCTGATTAGCATATTCATTCCCATTGTTATCTTGAAGTACACATATTTTGTTGGCATTCCTCTTATCAAGTAAGGATGAGTGAAAGAATTTCATATTAGAGGCCTTTTCTTTCAACCAATTTAGTGTAGCTTTTGTTTGAGAATTGAGTTATGAAGGTTGAGAGCATCCTGGCACTTTTGTAGTCTTCTCATCTCTATTGATCTAAATTCTATATTTTAAGGAAAGTTATAACATTCCTTTTGTTCTTGGATCGACTTCTCCTTAAGTGTAGTTAGGTTCTGACTTATCCCATGCATGAAGCTTTTAAGAGTAGCCCTCACCATTCTTAATTTCTGCATCATCTGATAAGCTTATATGGGCAGAAACTTTGATTGAGATTTTGACCCTTTTAGAGGTTGAATTGGCTTCCAAGTTTTTCATGAAAGTTGTAGATTGTGTTCTGATCTTTTCATTGATATAAAGCTTCGAATTGTTGGCCAGTGGAATAGGAAGATATGATTTTTAGAAGATGTGTTATTGTTTAGGGTGATAGTTATTGGATAGTAACTTTGATTGGCATTTTGACTCCTTTAGAGTTGGAATTTGTCTGTGCGTCCTTCATGGAAATCGTAGGGTTTTCTGTGATCTTTCTATTAATACCTAATTTGTCAATTTTGGACACTTGGGTGAAAAGTTAGGCATGTTGGAAGAAGAGAGGAGATAAGTGGGAAATTATTAAAAAAAATTTGGGCGAAAACTCGCCCCTCGCGAGGGCGAGGGAGATCAAATCCATACTAGAAAAAGTGGTGAATTCGAATAGAAAGGATTAGAGCTTGTGATTGGATGATGTCTTATGGGCGTACTGAACTATGTACGAAACTCTTATAGGCATGTCGCCATATAGGTTAGTTTTTAGTAAGCCTTGTCATTTACCTATGAAAATGGAATATAAAGCTTATTGGGCTATAAGGCAATTGAACATGGATAAGGTAGAAGTTAGTTACAATAGGAAATTGCAATTGCAAGAATTAGAGGAGATTCGTAATGAAGCGTATGAAAATGCAAAACCTATAAGGAAAAAACTAAAGCTTTTCATGATAAAATGATTTCTAGGAAACAATTTTCAATCAGACAAAAAGTTCTTCTTTATCATTTGAAGATTAAGTTATTTACAGGAAAATTACGATCTCATTGGCTTGGACCGTTTATTGTTACTAACTTTTTTCTTATGGTGCGGTAGAAATTCAAAGTTTAGATACTTTTAAAGTTAACAGACACCACCTGGAGCCATATTATGAGAACTTTTCGATTGAGCGAGTGGAAGAAATAGAGTTGGTACCCCCAACCTATTTCTAATTAGGAAAGTAAAGAAACATGTCTAGCTAAACACTTTAAAGAAGCACATTCGGGGAAACCCATAAAATTTTTAGTTTTTTATTTTTTATTTTTCAGAAGTTTTTATTTTCATTTTTATTAGGTTTCTTTCATTTTAACTAGGAATTTAATTCAGTATTCTCAATTCTGCAATTTTAATTTTTTATCTTTTAATAAGAATTTAAAAAATGAAAAACAAAAAATCCCTTCTTTTTCCCCCTTCTTCTTTCACTTAGCTTTTCTCACTATCATTTTTCACTGCAGATTTCACATATCATTACCAATCTCGTGCACACTACAATAACCATTCCACATAACACCCATCTTTGAATTTGTCATTCATCGAAAACCCACCCAACCCTAACTTCCGATTTTATTGGTTTTGTTTCTCTTCTTTTGCAATTACAGGTTTGCGTTTCAAGAAGTTAAAATAATGCCAAGGAGAAAAAGTGAGTCACGAAGGTTGGCTACTCTAATCACGTCTTTTATGGATCTTTCCTTTCCGACGCAACCCAGCTCAACCATGGTAGAACTCACCCAAATAGCACCACCGAACCTAGTTGTCACATCAGGGCCGTCTACCCGCAATAGAAAAAGGAGAGGAAAAGAGGTCGAAAACTGAAGCCAATGGAACACACGAAGTGGTAAATTCACATCTTTTGGGCTTCTGGAAGATACAAAATGTTTCCAAAAACTGAGTCAAAGTAAAATCTGCCCTTATAAGTCTATTCTTTTTTATACGCTTAAAGCATTACAAGTCTATGATTCTTTTACGCAAATGATGGGTCCTGCTTTTGTTGAATTGACAAGGGAATTATATAATACATTTCAATTTAATTCTTATGAAAAATTCGATGTCTTTACAGAAGGAATTGTAGAATTTTATTGATAGGGAAAGAATTTGTTTTATCGGTGGCTGAGTTTAATGTAGCTATGGGATTTATGTGAACTACTGAAATTAAAAATGAACTGTTTATCAATTCTAGATGTGACTATCATAATGACTTTAATGCATCAGAATTGTGGAGTTAGTGGTCTGTTGATCCTAATCCCTATAATGTTAGTATTTCTAAGATTTTTTTTTTAGAAATCTTGTTTTTGAAATCATACATTGACTTTTGGCACACAATTTTTTGGGTCATAAAGATGTTGCAGGGACATTGCCCAAGGTGGAATTTTATTTTTTGTGATTTATGGATAGACATATTCTTGTCAATATGGGTTTCTGGTTTTTTTAACACAATTTCAATCAGTGTTAATCAAGAAATGTAAGTGTTAACCAAGAAATGTAAACCTTTGACTCTCGGTTCCCATATTACACAATTGGACACTAATTTGGAATTAATAGATCTTGATAACACTAACATGAATGTGGTTTATGGTATAGAACCATTGGATTTAGATTGTTTGAACAAGATGGGAATTGTGAATCTTAGTCGTGGCCACATAACTTTCACAAATGTGGGCCCTACTACTTTTTCCACTACAAGACTAGTAGCCACTACAACAAAACTATACTTTTTGTGTCATTTTTAAAGTAGACGTCGCGAACGGTGTGAGGATTTCGCGACGTCTGGTAAAACGTCATGAAAGATTCGTAGATTCTGCGACGTTGTATTCAGACGTCGCCAAAAAAAGAAGTTTTTGACGTCGTCTTGCTAGAAAGACGTGCCAAAATAGAAAAC
>JAOSBK010000206.1:32067202-32082149 GCA_027568895.1 Erythroxylum shatona
TGCATACTCGCATAGAATATAATGTGGATCTAAATTCTCCTCACATTAGCAATAGTGTTACCAAAAATCCACTCATGTAGTTGGATACTTTACATCAAACAAAATACATACATTCTTAGTAGCATACTCTACATCCTATGCTTGAGTTTCCACTAGGGATATGACTCCAATATTCATTTTTGATTTATTACAGATTCATTTCTATTCGGTTATTTCATTGATCATCATTAATATAAACTATCTAATATGCCTAATCTAATTAAGAGAAATTCTTTTTAGAAAGAAGATTTCTTGCTACTATCATCTATACTATTCATGCAATCTTTATCAATCATCTGTTATCATCATCATATGATCAGCCATTCTTAATACCTCGAGAAGGCCAATTTCTATCGTTCTTACAAGGTCATACATTCTAATTACCAAAACACAATGAAGTAGTAACTATAATTACTGTCGCATATGCTTAGGTGGGTATCATTAAATTCATCCCATTTTGTCCACATATTTATCTCCAACAATTCACCAATTTATATCTTACACATTTGATACTTTGATCTCTATTAATCCTAGATGATATTTTTCTCTTTATTTTTGAATTCATTACTCATTGTAACATCATCTACAATCTAGATTCCACTAATATCTTCTTATGTCAGATCATAACTCTTATCACAGTAATTAAACAATCATTCTAACTTCCAAGTTCAACTTTTCAATTCCCACTTTGTTTGTACATCTTAAATCTGGTCATTTCCACCTAAGTCCCTATTTCTCCTTAGTCAATTCATGAAAATATTTTCAAATCCATATTGATTTAAGTACATATCCACAACAAAATTCCATCACCATATTCACTAACAAAATCACAAATATTGAATCTATGTCTAACATATCAGACTATGAAATATCCACAAACTTTCATTTTCTCACATTCTGATAGATCATTATTCTTCTCACAATTATATTAGCCAGAACTCTTAACAATTGTCATGCAATCGACACATATCCTGAAAGATGCCCATGTAAGACCTCAATTCTAGGCTCTGATACCACAACTGTTGGACCTCACTTCTAGAGCCCAACATTTGGAATCATAAAATGTGAGCAAACACATTTCTTCAACTTCAGAATAGATTTTGGGAAACCTCAAACTGGAGGTGCAATTTGACTTTTTCAGAACATTTGTTTCCCATTGTCTTAAGTTTCTAATGAATACCCAACTTTCATCCAAAATTGAAAGTCTTAGGGACTGAATTAAAATTCTATTCCTTTAGATAATTTGAAGCTCCATGTCTCTAGTTTATTGAGAAACAAAAAATCATTTCATTCGGAGCTCTACATATCAAGATGCCATCAAAATACCGAAATATGTTCAATAAAATATCCAATTCATACTCTTCCATTCCATACCCTTACTTTGATTCAATCAATCCTTTTAAAAACAATGTCAAAAGCCATAAAATTTCATGGATAAGTAGAAAGAAATGTGTTAGGAATTTATTAGTCTAAAAATAACTTCATTTGGACATCGGATAACAAAGTTATGATCAAAAGAATCAAACAAGGTTTTGTTCTCAATCAAATTGAACCTGTTTCAGGTCAATTGGCATAAATTTCTCTGTAGGTGTCAGATCAAGGTCATTATTCAATGGTTTGGAATAAGATTTCAAGATCTACAACTTTCATGAAGACCTTGAAGATATTATGTTATCTAGAGGGTCAAACTTAGACCAGAAGATGTAAGATGAGTAGTGACTAGAAGAAGTTTCAGTCTAAGACCTATTTGGAATAATTAACATAACTTTCTCTAGAGATATCGGATCAAGGTCATTTTTAGATGGTTCAAAAGGGGACTTTGTGATCTACAACTTTCATGCAGACCTTGAAGATGGATTCTGTCATCTATAAGGTCAAAATTAGACCAAAAGATGTAAGATGAACAGTACCCAAAAGATACACGTCATCACCAGAAGATACATCACAGAAGATACACGTCATCACTAGAAGATACACATCATTACAGAAGATACACGTCATCACCAGAAGATATAGTCTATACTCCTGAGCATCTCTACATATAACGATCATAACTTTTGACTCCAATGTCCAAAATTTTCATATTATATATTGTTGGAAAGTTAGAAAGATAAGTTACAACTTTTTAGAATCTGACTTTTCCTAATTTGATCTAGATTAATCCAAAATTCCTCCTAGAGTTAGAATACGAAATTTACCTCTGGAAGACTTGAAATTTTTGAACTGTGCAAACTTGGAATGTCCTAAACATAACCCTTCAGCTACCAAAACTGACTTCATTAAACTCTCACATTCAACTACATTTGATCAGTTATAATTCCTATCTTTATTTTCCATAACATCTCACTTATGTGTGTGTGTGTGTGTGTGTGTGTGTGTGTGTGTGTGTGTGTGTGTACATATATATCAACAATTAATGTTCCAAAATGATCAACTTAAGTTGATAACTTCTTCACAAATATCTAATTTCAACTCATATCCCCATTCATATTTCTTTAGCATCAAAAGAACAAAGTTTTACAAATATTTAATGGCATGCCAAGCCACATTACATCATCGTCTCAAAATCTCTAATTACAAAAGATTCTTAAAATGTGACTAAAACATTGTGCTTTCCCAAAACCAACACAAGATACAAAATAAGCAAATTTGGAGTAATTCCCTTAGGCTCTTGATCACTTGATCTCCTAGCTATCACCTGAAGACGGGATAAAAAGGGGTAAGCTTGAAAGCTTGTGGGTAACGGTTTATACCAGAAAAATAAGCAAAACCTTTGAAAACATTTCACTTGTCATAAAAAATTCTCATTGAGTTTATAAAAACACACTTGTCGCATCATGTAGTCAAATTCTCAAACTGCAAAACATGACTGCATCAAACTTGTACACATATCATAAGCACATAAGCACATCAGAATGGTTTATGTGGATCCAAAATAGAATGTACTACACATTTCCCATAAGGGTCTTGTGTAGCCGTGAACAGAATGTACTAACGCAATCCCACATAATGGTTTTGTATAGCTGTGAACTTATAAGAGTCCATGAAGGAGATCCATGCTACTAGCAGGTAGGCGGGAGAAGCCTTTTGTCAAAGTGTACTTGACTTAATTTAGGGGACCACCACAAACCTACATAACATGTAATTCATGACTTATAAACTTTTTGCCCAAAATGGCACATTTTGAAACTTGATATCCTTTCAAAAATCACTTTCAAAGTCTTTTCATAAATCTTCACACAATTCATAGAATAATATATTGCAATTTCTCAAATCATTCAAAAGCAGTAAATACAACACTTATGATGCAATTGAAATCATTAAACTTCTTTGATTCAAAGAAAGCATTAGTAGCTTATTTACTCTATTATAAACATGTACCCACCTTGATTTCCTTGCTTATAGACTTGCTCAAAAATTCCTCTTTCTCTTGCTTCTCTTGCTTTTCTTGATTTCATCAGTAGCAAAAGCCTATTCAATAGGATTTCAAATTGGAGAACCTATAAGTCATATTCACTAAAATTAATCCTATAATACTTAAACCCATGTATTTTGTAAACTCCATAAACCAAAATCCTCCCAAATATCCAAAAGATTCCAAGTGACATTACCTTGATTCTTCACCAAATGAAGAGATCTTCGGCTCAAATGGAAACTCTTCTCTTCCTCTACCTTTTTCTCTTCTTAACCACTTCAAAATCTCTGATAAAGTATAAGAAAATCGAAACCCTAACTCAACTCTCTTCCTTTCTCTCAAACCACCCAAACTCTCTTCTCTTTCTTCATCTTTTCTCTCCTTCTCTCCCAAATCACATTTTTCCTTCCCATGAATGAGTCCAAAAAGTCCATTTTACCCTTCCTTATAGGCTTATGTTCTTTTAACCTTAAGTGTCTTGCCAAAAATACCCTTGAACATTCTTATAACCTTAACTTTAATTCCACTTACCCATTCAATAAATCGTACAAACTTTGACATAATTAAATAATTACAAAATGATTAATCTATCAAAACCCTCAATATTATTTAAATCATGCTTATTCATCAAGAAAAAAATTTGGGGCCAACATAAGGTCTGAAAGCTTATCAGCAAGAAGAGTTAGTGAATTCTCCACTACTATTGGTTACCCAATTAGTTTTGTCCTTCCTAAAGGGTTAGCTAGATAGTTAAGAAAATTTCTATGCGGTCTTTAAAGCTTACAGTCCATGTATCATGTTAAATAACTTTCATTAATCAAACTTAGAGTGGAATTTTGGTTTTAAATGAAGCAAGGTCCTCTCTAGGATTAAAGGCTTTTCTTTGCTTAATTAACAAACTAGAACTAGGAATTATAACCATTCCCTACCTGTGTTCTAGTAAGGGGATAGATAGCCTACCTTTTCATTAGTATTTGTATAAAAGGCCAAGAGTGTTCCTTTCTTTCCCTAATCTTCCAAAATTTGGAGATTTTTAGATAGTATCCATTAGTCCATTTGGTCCATAGTGCTTGTTTATTAGTAATTAGTCACCAAATTCTCTTAGCCACTAGGATTAATTGAATAAATTTTATTGAGACTAATTCCATTCCTCGCTCTTGCTTTCTCTAGCATAGTTGCTCCTATTTGGTCTTTTCTCCTTAGAGATGTTTGCCTTTCTAGACTATAGAAAATTCTTAATATATCTTTCTTGTTCTTTGTTGATCTTCTTGTAAGCAAGCTTTGTTCTACCATGCATTTATTTTTCTCTTATAAGTCTCCAGGAGTACTTAGCAATTTTGGTGTCTTAACTTCTTATAAGAAATGTGAGTCCTAGGTTTTTAAAAGGTAACTAGTGAGCATTCCATCCAATAATGTTCCTTAATATCATAGTGTTTTTTACATTAAAAGAGAAACATATTTTTTCTTAAATGTTATATAACATTTAAACCTAAAATCCTACAAAATAAGTCAAGAGAGTTATGCATTATAGAAAGAGTGGTTCGGCCAGCTCCACAAAACATCATCAAATCATCTACAAAGCTTAGATGAGTGAGGTTTAACTCCTCACATTTATGGTGGAATTTAAAGTTAGGGTAGCTTTAAATGTTCTTCCAAATCAGTATGGTAAGAACTTCTATGGAAAGAGCAAATAAGTAATGGGAAAGAGGGTCCCCGTACCTTGTCCCATTAAACCTTTTGAATTTTTTTCTTGGGATACCATTGATGAGGACAATAGATGAGGTGGTTGATATCCATGAATTGATCCAATTAATCTACTTACTAGGAAAGCCAAACCATTTAAGGTTGTAAAGACTAAAGTTTTAATGGAGCATGGAAAAGGCTTTAGATAAATCCACTTCGATTGCACATCTTTCGATGGAAATATCATAATCCCTCATCAGTTCCTAAACCATTAAAATATGAATCTTCCTGGTATGAAAGCACCTTAGGAATAATGGATGATGTGTTTCAAGTTTTCCTTTATTCTTTGGGTCATACTTCGAATAGAACTTTGTACATAATATTACAACAGGAAATTGGAAGAAAGTCCTTAAGACTATTGGCATTAGGGATTTTAAGAATCAAACAAATGTAGGTGAAGTTTATCTCTTTCAGCATTTTTTCAATGGTCATGAATTCCTAAATTGCCTTAACTAAGAGACTCCCAATGGTGTCCCAAGTGAATTGGAAGAAGTGAGTATTATGACCATCTGGACCTGGTGATTTTCATGGATTTAGCTGATAGTTATACGTTGCATGATGTTTTAATAGGCATTTTAGTATGTTTTTAGTGCTTAATTAATTAATTCATGTATTTTTGGGTTTAGAATTGTATAAATTAATTAGATATTTGTGTTTTGAGTGTTATATGGGTTAGAGAATACTATTGAACTTTAATTTTATAAATTTGAGGTTCTTTGATGTGTTTGTTAGTGTTTGAGATCAGATATCAAAGAATAGAGAAGATTTGGAGGAAGCTCAGTAGAGGATTGGCCACGATCGTGACAGAAGAAAAATGGACAGGCTATGATCGTGGCCTCATTAGCCATGATCATAGCAAAAGCAAAATCCCAAATGCCACGATTGTGGCCTGTGCGCAAACAGACGTGAACTAGCCTTTCAAACTTAAGTTTTCGAGGGTTATTTCAGACTTCTGGGCTCAAGTAAAACCTAGATTTCACCCTAATTAGTAAAGACTACATAAAGAAAGAAAAAGGACCTAGATTAGGAGCCTTCATTTGCCACTTTGGGAAAAAGCTAAGGAAGAGGAAAAGGGAAAGAAAGAAGAAGGTGGAGCTTCAACTGCTTTAATCTCCAATCCTCCAAGTTATTTTCTTCCTGTCCATTTTTTATTTGATGTATGAGATGGTATTAATGATGATGAATCTTGGATTAGGGATGTTATAACTTCTCTTAGGGATTTATACTTGATTTAATGTTAATTTAGTTACTTTTGTTGTTAACGATGATGGGTGTTGTAATTATCTGTTGTATGTAAATGCTTGATAACAAATCGAGAGAGTGATTCAATAACTAAATGATAAAATTGGATAATAAGAGTTATACAATCTAATAGATCACACAAATAATCAAATCGGTAATTTATGAGATGAGAGATCTCATATAGGGACCCAATAGTCTATTAGAGGACTAAAATCTAATTGGTTGTGTGATTTTTTTGTTAAATGAGAGATTACAAATTTCATAGTTTAATTAGGGTTTATAATTTAGGGTTTAATAACAATAATTCAAGAGAGAGTTATCTACCCTTCCAAAGTCTAGGACCGATACCACATTAACTCAAAAGTGACTAAGTTAGCACTAATGATAGGATAAATCCCCTTTCTCATAATTTGTTAATCTTCCTTGTTTGAACTCTATTTTTCATTTGGTGGTGCTCAATTTTGATTTCTTTGTGTTAATTTTACAATTTCAATTTTCAATCACTCCATATTCAATTATTTACTTTTTTAGTTTTTCTTTTCATTTTAATTACACTTTTTAGGCCTTAGACAAATTAGGATTCAATTAGTTCTCTAATTCCTTATGGGATTGACACCTCATATACTATGCTACGACCTGTGTGCTTCTAGAAATATTGAGGGTTTTATAAGATTAAAATTTTCTAAACATTTGGTTAAAGAGAATCCTTTTGATTTCTAGGTAAGATGTAGATGCTATAAATTTTCTAAAAGATCCTGGTGAAAAGTTGTTAATTGACCAATCAGGCTTACTAGCTCCTTCATATTAATTTGGCCTAAGGATCTAGATCCTAGAAGATCCTTATAGTAATTGACTACCATCTCGTCAATTGTAACTTTCTTTGAAACCAACTAGTCATCTTGATTCATTAGACATTTGATTTTTTTAAAGTTATTTCTAAGTAAAAAAAAAAGATTGTTGGAAATACCTTGTTTTGGAGTCACCTTCTTTCAACCATATTACTCTGGCCTTTTACATTAGCAGTGAGTTGTGTTCAATAAGAGCACTATTAAACACTTTTAGTTTCCTTATTTCCTCAAGTTTTAGCCCTTGATTGTTAAGATCCTAATAACAAGCCTCCTGTGCCTTCATTAGGTCTTTCTTATTGTCCTATAATCTTTATGCAATTGAGGGGCCTCTTCTTTTGAGAAACTGCTTTAACTTATCTTTTAAAAGCTTAAACTTCCTCATGAACTGGAAGGATTTGCACCCTCGGATTTAGATAACCCATACTCCTCTCATTAAGTCCATAAAACCTTCTTTATTGACCAGAAAATTAAAGAATATGAATGGTTCATTGAAGGAGTCTGGACTTTTAAAATTTTATAACTCTATTATGGAGTGATCTAAGCACAAAAGGGAACCAAAGTGAATAAAAGAGTTAGGCAATTTCCTTAGCCAAATCTGGTTTACTAGGATTCTATCAAGCTTTTTCCTAGTGAAGCTTCTACCTTGCTTTTTATTGCTCCATCTAACGAGATTGTCTATAAAATTTAATTCAATGACCTTAAGCTTGCTTAATACACTTTCTAGTTCCTTATCTATATTTATGAACCTAACTTTTTTACCTTAAGCCTTAGAAGGTTGTAAAACATAGTTAAATTCCCCAATTAGCATCTAAGGTCTGGACTTTAAACTTTGAATGGTGGAAAGATCCTCCCATAGCTTAACTCTTTGGAATTCAAAATTGGAATCATGAATGATGGAAATGTCAAATGAATTATTTGTGTCTTCCATTTTACAAGACAAATAGATGAACCAATCAGAGTTGTTCATTATTAAAACATGAACTATTTCCTTGTTATAGGCATGCACTATTCTGCCATTATAATAATGCTCAAGATTGCATCCTAATATCCAATTGGTGTCTAGAAACTTCATAGAATCCTGAAGCTTGGAGGCTTTAATTCTAGTCCTTAGTGAACTTAAAATGCTTGGCTTTTTCTCCATAATTAAATTCTAACAGCCTATCTTTTATAGGGTTAGTTCATAACCCTTATGTTCCAAAATTAAATAATGGTATTGAGAGGGCTACAGGGAGCTACTAACCCCCTTTGATTTTCTTTTCTTTCTACCTAATTTTCTATAAGATGTTAGAGACACATGCTCAATTAACTCCTCATTCAGATTGAGTTACTGAATCTCTTATTCTTAGTCTTCCACAACATGCTCATTGTTATTTAAGTCGTTCTCTATGTTTCTATAATCCCTTTATTCATTTGTTTTCCCAACGTCTCCTTCCTTGATGGGTTCGATTACCTACTCTACAATTGTTTTTTGTTAAATCTACCATGAGCTCCTTCTGAGTAGTTTGCTCTTCAATTATTTTTTATGATTTTCTCATACTTGTTTAGTTTATGAAAAATATTAACCAAGTAATCTCTGAAGACCTGTAGAGTTGATATTTTCTCTTATTTTAATCATTTATTAAATATATTAACCTAAGCAAAATTTTTCAAGTTTGTAGAGTCTACTTCTTTCAACTTGATAAATTTTAAAATTAAATTAAGTAAACTTATTAAGCTTGTAAAATCTAGATCTCTTGAAAAATTCAAAATAAATATATTCAAACAAACTTAGTAGGCATGTGAAATTTAATTCCTTTTCCTTAGTTGGTAATAAATTTATTGGAGTGAACTTGACACACTTAAGAGCCTTTGTTCCTTATCATCTTATCAAATTTGAAAGAAAATTTTGCTAAGTGAATTTTTTAAAAGATAAAGAAAGAATTCATTAAATCCATGAAAGGCATCAAAGGTTCTTTACAAAGCATGATCAAGCAAAATAAAATACATTGATTTTACAAAATTCTCTACCAAAAGAACTAGAAATTTAGAGATTCCACTATCTTCTAAAGAAAGCACTCATTGTTCTTCAATGTGGTGTGTTACTAGAGTTTCCCTTATCCAACAATGCAGCTTATGAATTAAGACATGATTTTCTATCTTAGACTTCTTAAACAATATTTGGTTCCTTTCTTTGCAAATGGTATAAATTGTACAATTGAAGTTAAGATTAAGGCAGATTCTATATTTCCCCATTAAGTTGAATTTGCTAAGTGAATTTTGATAATCATAAGAGTCTAGTTCTAACTTTCCTTGACAAATTTAGAAAAAAAATTAAACAAAAGAATTTATTAGACATGTAGAATCTATCTCTCTATCTTTGATTTTTTTTAATTAATAAAATAAAATTTATGGGCTTGGAAAGTCTAGTTATTGACCATTGATTTTTGAAATTAATAAAATTATATTTTATATGTTTAAATCTAGCTTCCACCATCAAATTGTTTAGAAATTTAAGTTGGAAAAACTTGATAGTCTTGTAGCATTTTCACTTTATCTTCCCTTGTTGAATTTTATAATTTAATTTTGATGAACTTAATAAGTTTGCAGAATTTTACTCTATCTTGCCTTACCAAATTATAGAATTCGGTTTTAAACTTATAGACATTTTGACTTACACCTTTTGAATGTTTTGCAAAGGAATTAGGGAGACTTTGCTTGAACTTGAAATTTTTTAGCAGGTTGTCTCAATTGACACTAAGGAACTAAAAGGGCTTATCCAATTTATCTAAGGCTTTTTTAACATGTAATTTTTAAATTTGTACTAAAGAACTAGGGAAACTTCTCCCGAACCTAAAATTTTTCAACTTTTAGGTTTTTATTTTTTATCGAAAGAGTTTAGGAGACTTCTTTTAGACCTAAGGCCTTGCAAAAGATATTTATTTTTAACATAAGGCATTTCAACCTTATTTTGACCTTTAATTCAATTTTAATTAAATATGAGAAGTTTTATTGAAAACCACATATTATAATAAAGAGTAATAAAAGTTTTTATCTTATGAAAATATTTTATAAGTTAAGTCACATTCTAAATATGTAACACTTCAAATCCATATATTCTTTCAATTTTGTAACTTCTGTATATATCTGATTATATCTTTAATGTAGTATGGACATGATCAATTTAGAACAAGTTTTCTTTGAGAATTCTTCTTTTCAAAAAAAATTTAGTTTGGAAGGCTAGGTCATATATTTGAAGATTTCTGTATCTTACTAAGAAATAAAGAGATCAAATGATAATATGTAGAGAGAATTCTCAAATGACTTTTTTTATAAGTGTAGTCCTCGAGTTATTTAACTCAAGTTAAATTCAATTCAACTAAAAAACTTGATTAATCTTTAATTGAAAATATATCTTTTTGTTTCAATGAGCCTTATTATATCTTATCCAGTAAACATCCTTGAAATTGTTAAATAGAACTTACAATGATGAACTTAAAAAATAAAATCTTATATGAGAACTTGAAAAATACCTAGTATAAATAAATAAATCAGGTCAAGTTGAATAGATCATATTCATCTCATACATGTGTTACAGAGCATTGCCTATATAAATAATATTTAGTTTTACAATAGTTCATGTAAATTTAGACAAGTATGCTTCACTATATTTACAAATTTTTTAATTCTTAAAAATTTAAATTACTTTCATTATTCAACAAAAAACTGCACTTATTGATCAAATCTGTTAACTAATATTTGCTTTCCCAAATAAAGTTGGACATTATAATTTCAAAATTGCGACAATTTGAGTTAAATTGAATAGTTTTCTTATTTGAAATCAATAGATGTCAATCAATGTTTTTTAATCAATATGAAAATTGCATAGCTCTATTGGAAACGATCTTTTTACCTGATAAGGCAAGATTACGTATTATTAGACTTCTTTAAACTCTACATTTTTATAAAACTCTCATTGTGTATTATTGTTATTATTGTTGAAAACCACATAGCCACACGAGACCCCTGACCTAAATAGACATCGAGTAATTCAAACTTAAGAATGTGTGCATGCTCGTATCATTCACTTCAAACTGAAATATATAACTTATCTTAACGTTTGAAAAAAAAACACTCGGAATTTGGAGTGTCTGATTTTTTCTTCAGTCATTGATATACTAAAATATTTATAAATGTAATTATTTACTAGCCAATGTGATTTAAAGTAACTAAATACCATTGTTTTAATGCTTGCCCCTTTTTAAAATGGAGCTGATTAGTTATCATAATTAAGTCGTTGCTAAAATGATTGGCAAAGATGTTAACTAGTACTCTTATATAACTCCTTTTCTTTCAACTTATGTATTGTAACTGGGGAATTTAGTTGATGGGACAGCAAGAGGATGTTCCAAAACATTCCTTTGGTAGATTGTGTAAGAGACGACAAATTAGAAAGAGTTGCTCCTATCCAATGCAGCTTTGTGCCTGGGCGTCTGATCATCGAGAATATTATCATTGCCCAAGAGGTTATCCACACCATGCGTCGCCGATCTGGAAAGAAGGGCATTTTGGGGCTTAAAGTCGATCTTGAAAAGGCGTACGATCGGCTCTCATGGGCTTTTATCCAGGACACTCTTACAACTATTGGCCTTCCGACGTCCTTAATCCACCTCACTATGAAATGCGTCTCTTCGATTTCCTTCCAAGCACAGTGGAACGGTGAACTCAGCGACACTTTTCAACCTTCTCGGGGTATCCGCCAAGGCGATCCACTCTCGCCGTACCTCTTTGTGCTCTGTATGGAATGCCTGGGTCACTCTATCACCCATTATATCTCTCAAGGCAAATGGAAGCCCATTCGGTTAAGTCGGCAGGGCCCGACTCTTTCTCACTTGTTCTTTGCCGATGATCTCATCTTATTCTCCGAAGCTTCTGCCGATCAAATTCCCATTATTCGGGAACTTTTGCATAGTTTTTGCCTTGCCTCTGGCCAGCGGATAAGCTATGGCAAATCTCGCTGTTTTTTCTCCACCAACATTCCTCGCTCAAGAGCTAGACAATTCAGCCGAGCACTGGAAGTTCAGCTAACCGATGATCTTGGTCGCTACCTTGGCGTACCGCTCCTTCACGAGCGGGTCAAAACGTCTACCTACCATCATATTTTGGACAAGGTCCAACAAAGGCTCTCCGGTTGGTCAGCCAATCTTTTGTCTTTTGCAGGCCGCCTCACTCTTACTCAGGTTGTTATCTCTGCTCTTCCCACGTACAAAATGCAAACTGTTCGCCTCCCCCATGGCCTTTGTGATGCCCTCGAGCGACAAATGCAACAATTTCTCTGGGGCTTGGCTAGTGGCCCTAGGCATATGCACTTGGTCCACAGGGACAGTGTTTGTCGGCCCAAAGCCTTAGGGGGCTTAGGCATTTGGAGAATTCGTGTAACCAACGACGCTCTTTTAGCTAAATTGAGCTGAACCTTGGTCACCCAACCTCACCATTTATGGGTTCAGATCTTGGCAGCCAAGTACCATTTCGCGGCCTCCCCTCTCCCTCAGGCGCTAGCATGCTCGAGAGCCTTGATGGCATGGCGAGGCATTTTTAAAACTTGGCCCTATGTCATGAAGGGCTTGAAATGGATCATCGGAGATGGCACCACGACTCGTTTCTGGTTGGACCCCTGGGTGGCAAATCTGGGACTCTTCATCACTCACGCCCTAGTTTCCATCCCCAGCTCCCTTCTCCATCTCACGGTTCATCATTTTGTCGATCCATCCAGCGACTGGCAGTGGGACATCATTCATTCCTTTCTTCCGCTGAACCTTTGTCTCCACATAGCTGTGATTTTGCCCCCCCCCCCCAGCCTTCTTTCGGCCCTGATACTTTAACCTAAGGGCCCACTACCTCCAGTAAGTTTACCACGGCATCTGCCTATTCCTTGATCACCACCCATCCCGATCCTTCTCCTGAGAGCCTTTAGCGAGACATTTGGCGTTGGGAGGGCCCACCGCGTATCCGCACTTTCCTTTGGCTTCTGGCGCATAATCGGCTCCTCACCAATCAGCAACGGGCGCAATTCCACCTCACTACTGATAGTACCTGTCCCCATTGTCCTGCTATTGAAACCATTTTACATACTCTTCGGGATTGCTCCCTGGCCCGCACAGTCTGGCGCCAATTCCCCCGACACCTTCTACCCCCCGCCTTCTATACTCCTCGTGGCCCGGAATGGCTCACTTCTAATCTTCATCATCACATATCCCTTGCCGGCTTGGACTGGTCACTTATATTCGAGCTCACTTGCTGGTACCTCTGGACCTGGAGAAACAAATCCATTTTTGAGCCCGACTTCATCCGGCCGACATCCCCTGCTCAGGTTATCATGGCTTTTGGCCATCAACTCATCCAGGCTTCGACTTGGCATCACCGGGCTTGTTTGGGGCCTCCACCCCGCAGCGTACGCCTCGTAAGATGGCTCAAACCTCCTAACGACTGGATTAAACTGAATACGGACGGTGCTTGTATTAGCCAGTCGTCCTCTGCTTCAGCAGGCGGCCTCCTCCGTGACAATTCTGGCGCTTGGGGCGGTGGTTTTGTTCAGAATATCGGTTGATGTTCGCCCCATACGGCAGAACTTTGGGGTATTCTCTCTGGTTTACAGCTTACTTGGGACTTGGGGTTCCGTCGGGTTGAGCTCGAGGTCGACTCCCTTACGGCGACCACTACCATCTCCTCCCACACTGCTCGGTCTCAGTCCCCTGACCCACTCGTCAAAAAGATTAATGCGCTCCTAGCGCGGAATTGGGTTGTACGGCCTCGACACATCTACAGGGAGGGCAACCGATGTGCGGACTGGCTTGCCCATTCAGCTGATACCTATGACCACGGATTGTCCATACTTCACCTACAGGGTGCCTCCCATTCCTCCTAGAGGATATGGCGGGATTTGTTTCCCGAGATTTTGATGTAACTGTTTTATTTATTTCCCTTGTAAACAAAAAAGAAAGGAAGAGAAGTCTATGAAACAACCAGCAAGTACCTGTGATGCTTGGTTACGTAAAGCTACTCTACGTAGAAAAATAGTTACACTTGGAGAATAATTGTCGATGAAAGGTCGTTTTTGGGTTAGATGAAAAAGTGAGTCCCCACTATGGACCCATGTTTCAATGTTGGCTCTATGTGTAGCCCTATGGAACATTTAAATGCTGAAGAGAACAGAGATCATTTTCTTTTCCGTAGCTGAATCCAATATATCCACAAAATAACCTCAAGAGTTTGAATACAAAAGAAAAGAGAGTAATTAGTTGTCAGTTAGAAGAAGAAGAAGGAAGCAGGAATTTGGTAATATTAACATAGGTCATCATTCCTGCTGCAACCAACAGAAGGTGAAGAGAGGACTATGGTCACCTGAGGAGGATGTGAAGCTCATTAGATATATCACCACTCATGGCTATGGATGTTGGAGTGAAGTCCCCGAGATAGCAGGTTGTTGATCATCTCTACTTCTTTCTGTCTATGCCCAAGAGAAAATCGTCTCTTATATTTTTCATTAGTGACACGTTAACAAGAATAGAAGACTTGGTGATAAATTAGATTGATTTTCTCATTGCTGTAATGTACTACATATATACACACTGTCGAACATATCTTCTCCTAAAATGATGCTACAAAACTGGCAACATATGCCTAA
>JAOSBK010000206.1:32097227-32112960 GCA_027568895.1 Erythroxylum shatona
AATTCATTTATGAAATATGATTGGATTTTGGCTTGTGACTCTCTAAATTTTAATTGTTCGATGTTCAACTATTGTGGATACGCCACCATTATGGGATGACGGGTTTTGTTTTGTCTCTGAATGTTTGGGCTCCGGAAATAGGGTCCAGTATCCTCTCTTTCAAACAAGGGGCACTTCTGATTTTGTCGGTGTTTGAAACAATTTTGTCTTCTCCATATTACTATATCTCTAGAGTCAATAATTCTATATGAGGAACTACTGAACTCAATCACTTATTGCCGTTACTCTTCATTTTTCTGTTGAAGTCTATCCTGTAGAGGTACCCAAATTGGATCAATGATCGATTTCTAGGTTTCGTTGTAAACCTAATTGGTTACTTTTGATTACGTAAATCAACAGTTCAAACCGCACTCAAAGGTAGGGCATTTCCCATTTTTATAGGAACTTCTATACTGAAAATAATCGTATCTCCAATTATAGCCCCTCAGGGATGTAAAATGTATCTCTTCTCACCATCCCTATAGTGTATGAGACAAATGTACGCATTTCGATTAGGGTTGTATTCTATGGTTACGATTCTACCATATATGTCTTTTCATTCTGTCGAAAATTGATTTTATGATATAGACTATTATGAACTCCCCCTCTATGCCTTGCGGTAATGATTCCTCTAGCATTACGACATTTACCATAACGATGCTATCTATAGGTCAAATTTTTTTTTGTATTGGATTTCACTTGACTATCTACGATTCCATTGCGTGTGCTCAGGGTAGAAGTTTTGTGTAAATGTATCACCATACTATTAAGTATTTTAATTTAAGTTTTTTCTTTCTAAGAGGTGAAATAGAATAACCTGATTGAAGCGTAATGATCATATGTTTGTAATGCATTGTATGTCCCATAATAGGTCTCATTCTTCTACCCTTTCCTGGGAGTCGATGGCTATTCATAGCTATTACCTTAACACCAAAGAAGAGTTCGACCCAATGCTTTATTTCCGGCCTAATTGATCCTGATTCAACATTGAAAGTATATTGATTTTTTTCCTAATAACCGAATACTTTTGTTTATAAATATTGCATATTTGATTCCATCCATAAATCTATTTTCTTTCTTATGAGTTCTAGTCTGAATAAGAATGCTAGTTCTTACTGTTCATATGTTATGATATGAATATGCCACACCAATTCGTTATGTATGGATGATGAGATTCCATTGATACAGGGTCAATTCCTAGCAAGAATTATTATAGTAGGATAATGGTTAGGAGCATTTGAAAGGCATTATGGCATTAAGATTTCCAAGGCTTAGCTCAGGACCCCACAACTCATCGTATTTGGTTTGGTATTGCTACTGCACATGACTTCAAGAGTCATGATGATATTATGGAGGAACGTCTTTATCAGAATATTTTTGTTTCTCACTTTCCTAAACTAGTTGTTGCTTGTGAAGTATGGAAGGAGATTAAATTTGAATTCAAAGTAGGTATGTAAGAATATGGTAACACTTGGTATGTCGATTTCATTATCGGGTATGGGGTGTTACACATAATTAGTTCAAACTCTACCAGCGAATTACTTTACCATGATTCTGGGTAGGTTATACATTCCAATATGTCAATAGATATTGTTTGTGTTGAAAATTTTTCCATTGTAAATTGATTTGGAGTCAAATATATATCTATTTCAGTGTTGCAATAAGTGCCACAAATTTCATCAGCAAGGGAGGTAGGCATTGTTGACTTCTAAATTGTTTCTTTTCTTTGTAATGTAGTAGCAACCGACGCATCTAAGGGGATAGAGCTCTTTATGGTATTTGCAACATGGAAGGTAATCAAAGGTCCCACAGAAAGTTAGTTATCATATCAGAACTTGATGGATTCCCTGTTACATATGAGTGCAATAAAGTCTAGTTTATGCTGGTCCATCATTTTTAAAATTGCTTTAAGTGTGGTAGAGGGGATATACGAACAGTTTATTAACCATACTTATTGATAATTTTCCTATCCATTTCTTGTAAGGTCCTATTTTTCCTTTCAATAACACCATTTTATTAAGGGGTTCTAAGTGAAAAAAATGTGAAAAATATTATTATCCTTGCAAAAGTTTTCAAATTTTTCATTCTTAAATTCCCTAGCATGATCACTCGTAATAGTGGTAATAGAAAATTCCTTTTCATTTAATACGCTTCTGACAAATTTAAAAAAGTCCCAAAACATTCTTCTTTATTTGCTAAGAATAAGACTCAAATAAATCGACTGAAATCATTAATAATAAAAATGCATAAAATTTGCCACCTAGGTTGGCCTACTAGGTCAAAAGAAATCCATATGTAGTAATTGCAAAAGTCTAGTAGAAGTTATTGATGTTTTACTTTTGAATGAGCTTTTATTTTGTTTTCCCAATTGGAAAGCACCATAGTTATAGTCTTTCTCAAATTTGACCTTTAGGAACCTATTTACAAGTCGTTTGGAATTTTAAGTTCAAAATAAATTCCATGTTTGCTTGTCCAAGTCTCCTATTCCAAATCTATAAATCTTAACTAATAGACATTAAACACTTCATATCTTGTTAGAAAAATCGTCAAAATCAATTGTATATATGTTTCCTTCTCTTTTTCCAAAAAATGTGATACTATTGTCAATTACTTTACATATAACAACTATATTCCTTCAAAACATACTTTGTACCCTTTGTCATATAATTAACTCACACTCAACAAATTATGCTTCAATCTATCCACTAAGAGTATATTATAAATAATTGTGTGGTCTTTCTTACCAATTTTACCAATGTTAATTATCTTACCCTTGGCATTATCCCTACAAGTGGCAAATCCTTTACCTCTAAGAGTTGAAAATTTGAGATGCATCACCAGTCACATGCCTTAAGCCTCCATTATCCATGTACCATTTCTTTCTTTTTTTTTTAGAGACTTATAAAATAATTCACTTAATATGTTTTAGGTACCCAAATGAGCTTGGTTCCTTTGTTGTTAGTCTCGTTTTTTACTCAACCCGCTTAATTGATACTTTATTTATTGATCTTTGTTTTGAAAAACCAAATTCATCAATTTTATTTACCAAAAAAGTATCATATCATGTCATATGATTTGGAATTAAAATGATGATTATTACAACTTTGATGCATGTATGCATTCCTTACTCTTCTATGTGCATGAGTTATGAGAATTCATTATTCTTCTATGTTTATATGAGTTATAAAAACTTCTTCTTCATGCAATTAATTTCAATTATTTCTTTGGATAACATAAAATACTAGCATTATTGTATATATGAGATATGTTTCTTTCATTGTAATAATGCTTTCATAGAGCGACAATATGCATCATATAGTTGTGATTAATGTAAGGTCTAATATGATGTGTGATATTGTGTCATTTTTTTTTATGGAAGTGCCTATTCTTCTTTTATAGTGTTGAATTTTTGATCTAGGTTATGAATGATACATGAAAGTATGAGACTTGGTCCTAATGTGAATACTATTAGATGTGCTATGTTTTTTCTTAGACATAGAAACTTTATGTTTATTTGCCATTCTGGGCATTGATTCTTCATTATGTAAATGATTTCCTTTGATAAAGCTGGTTTTAATGATGGAAGCGTTCTCATGACTATATCCAATTCTAGGCCTATTATTGGAACTCTTTTGGGAACCTAACATGTTTTCTAGCTTCTCATTTCCCTTAGTGAATTTTGATAAGGAGTTTTGAAGAGAATCAACTTCATTTTTTTCAATTCCTCATTTTTATTATTTAAAGTGTCTAACTCATAATTATCACCATTATTACACCTTTAGAATTTTTTATGGTATGTAATCCACTTTTCATTTTTTAATTCTAAATCATACATGAATATAAATTGTTTTGAGCTTCTTTGATTTTAGAGGACAACTTTTTCCTTTTCATGCTCATTATTTCAATACTTTCAACAAGTTTATCATATTTTAAATCAATTTCACTATTATCATCATATGATTTAGAGTTAAAGAGTTTCTCATCATTATCTTTTTCAATGAAACACATATGAGCTACATCTCCTTCCAAATGTTCGCTTTTGGAATCGCATGTATCATCCTAATTGGAGGCCTTGAGTGCCTTCTTCTGCTTCTTATCATTTCTTTCAAATTTGTTACTTTCTTTAAGGAGAGGGTACTGGGACTTTAGGTGTCTAATTTTAATACATTTAAAGAAAACAATATTATTTTTTGTGTTTCGAGTCCATCTTACCACTTTTTTATCCTTCTTCTTGAGGAGTTCTTTTTTAAGAATTTTTTGAATTTTCTTGTGATTAGAATAATATCTGCTTCATCACTTTCACTAAATGATGTGTCTTCCTCATCACTTGATTCTTCGTGTGAGACTCTGAATGCTAAATTCTTTTTCCTTTAAATTATTTCTTCTAACATTTCTTTAACTCTCATGTTATATGTAAGAAGAGATCTAATAAGCTCCTCTAATGGTAGAGTTGTTAGGTCCTTAGCTTCTTGTATGACCATCACCTTAGCTTCTCATGCTTTCAATAATGACTAACTAACTTTCTCACTATTTCAACAATAGTGTAGGTCTTACCTAAACATTTGAGCACATTGATAATATCAATAAATCTAGTATATATGCTAACCTTACTTTCCTAAATTTACTTTGTTCCTTCATGAGTAATTTCTATTGTATATCATATTTTGTGAGTTATTTCACACATAAAGTATCTATTAAATTCATTTCTTCCTAATGCACAAAAAATATGTGGACAACTTTAATATTTAAGGAGATTAATCTTTTGTCTTGGGGGTCCCATTCTTCTTTCAACTTGGGAATTTTTAATCATCTATAATTTTAATAAGGACGTATAGACCAGTTGAAATAATTTCCCTTTAAACCAAAAGTTTCAACCATCAAGAAAAAATTCATTATTTTTTTTTCAGATAAAGATGGCCATTTCCATCAAATAAAGGGGCTTTACTAATGTTTTAACCCTATTGATTAAAGGATGACAAAGATGTTCCTAACTATGCCATTATGATCTTCTTAATAGGTTTTAGTTAGAAATTCTAACCTATAGACCTCCTCTGATGCCACTTGTTATTCCCTAACGACACTAAGAGGAGCTAAAATGGGTGAAATCAAGATTGTGACTTATGTTTAATACTTTTAAAAGAAATGTTAGAAATCATCAAAATACTAAAAGTAAAGAAAATTAAATTAACTTATAAAACAAAGAATAAGGGAAGAGAAACACAAACCAAATTATAGTAGTTTGACAAACAATCCTCACCTATGTCCACCAAGAGTCGTCTTAGATTTCCACTATAGATCGTCTTTTAAGGCAAGGAATACCCTTTATACAATCTTTTATTTTGGAATAGAGGACCTCCTTTTAAACTTTTCTTCAAGGTAAAAAGGAATCCCAAATCACTTTTGATAGCCCCAATACAATGATCATAAATGAAAATTTTGTCTATAGAACACTCAAACGCTTTTTGATGCTAAAAATAATGAGAAAACACCTTTTTATAGTATCTCAAGACATATAATACTTGTTGGAGCCAAGAACTAGCCATTACAATGACTATATATTAATGCCCTAGTTAGCCAATGTAGCATATTAGTCAACTAAAATGTATTGAAGCTCTAGTTTCATTAGTTGTTGGAACATTAGTCAACTAGTACACTATATTGGTCGACCAACACATTAACTAGTATTGCTACAAAACCTTAATGCATTAAATTTAACAACTTTAACCTATATTGGTCGACCGTTAACCGATATAAGTTGACCAATCACCATATAAACATTATTTTAACAACTTCAAATGCTCAAAAACAATTTATTTAATCTAATTATGATTAAAAACACTTAATAAAATATTCTCCAAAGACTATTTGAACGATTATGAGGTTTTTTATATTACAATCAAAAACTTTAATGCCTCTTGATAAATGTAAAGACTTATGCAACAAAAATGAAATTTTTTTGCATGATGAGTCTACTAGATTATTAAAATAAAAAAATGAGCTTAAAATAAGTAATACATGAAATAATCTTAGTGTGTCTTGATTTATTTCTTGACCTGATCTTCATCTTGGAAATTACAAAATGTCATCTTGTTCTTATATTCCTTCTTCATCAACAAAACTAAAAGAACTTGTTAGTAGTACTTACGTTTTTTTATCTCAAAACTTTAATTAGAACCTCCTTTAGGTAACCAATAAAGGGTTTTAAGGGGCCTAGGAAAAAATTGTACTGGATCTAAGTGAGCTCATATGCCACCAAGACATCATATCTCAAACTAAAACCATAATGCAATGAATTATAAGTCTTATCTTTGTATATAACTCACTTTATCCTTATGTCTTTTTCTGATGTGGGATTACTCCACTTATGAATTCCCAATACAAATGTTTTACCATAGTTATGCCAATAAAAAAACCATATATTTATAGACTTTGGGCTTCAAACAAGTTCTAAGAAGCAAATGTTGCCAATGGCTAATTTCTGTACATTTGTCGATCAATGTACATTGAATGTATAGATTTGTTTAGACTTTATAACGTTATTCGACCTTGTGTAAGGCAAAATAACTCTATAACCTACACCCTCAACTCTTTCATGACTCACCAATATTGGACACCTTATACTTTTGTAAAATAATGCTTACGAACATTAAAACCTTGGACTAAACTACTTAAATAAGACATAACTCCCTAGTAAACGATAGGTTTAAAGGGACATACTAGTAAAAGGGTATGAAAGAATTGAAGAGAACAATTGAAACAAGGTAATTATAGGATAGATGGAAGCTTTTAGGGAATGCATGAAAGCAAAGAAGAAGCCAAGTCTCTAGTAGAAACATAAGGAAAACTGTTTATAAATTTGTCAAAGACACTATCTATTTATACCAAAATGGTAAAGATTAAAAGACCTTTTTACTTCCTTATAACACATGATATTTCGTGTCTCACTATTTTCCAAAGAATTCATGTGAACTAAAGGTACAAAAGTAGAAGACAAGCTATTAGGAAACATAATATCTCTTTTATGAATGAATCATTATGCACCCATAAGTTATAAAAGATTAAAAGTTTTCTTTTCGAATATAAACACTTTCCTTTAAAGATCTTTCATGTATCCCATTGATCAATCCCTTTTTCTCACACTTCTTATCGAACTCGAAGGAGACATCTTATTGCAAGAGCTTGCATAATAGTGCAGCAATCTTTGAAAAGTCCTTAATGAATCTTTGGTAAAAACTGTATGCTTAAGAAAATAACGCACTTCCCTCATAGCAGAGGGGTAATGTAAAGAAGAAACAAGATCAACTGTAGGCTTGTTTGCCTCAATACCCTTAGCAGATATAACATGGCCTAAAACTATACCTTGACCCACCATAAAAAATCATTTCTCCCAATTCAACACAAGGTTAGTTTCTATGCATCTTTCCAAGATAATAGCAAGATTTTCAATACATTCATTGAAAGAAGATCTATCTACACTAAAATCATCCATGTAATAATCTTCTTAACATAGTCAGAAAAAATGCTTATGATACATCGCTGGAATGTAGGGGCATTACATAATCCAAATGGCATATTTAGTAAGCAAACAAACCAAATAGGCATGTGAATGTTGTCTTCTCCTAATCTTCTAGTTTGATCAGGATCTAAAGATAACCTAAAAAATCATCTAGAAAGCAATAATAATCATAGTCAGCCAATCTCTCAAGCATTTAATCAATAAAGGGAAGGGTAAAGTAGTTTTTACGAGTTGCAAATTTCAAATTCATATAATCAATACATACTCACCACATGGTTTGCACTCTGGTGGGAACCAACTCACCTTCCCAAACTTCTTTGGAACCATTTGGACAAGACTTATCTACTTACTGTCAGAGATTGGGTAAATAACCCTAGCATTGAGAAGTTTCAATACTTCCTTCTTCACGACTTCTATCATCGGAGGATTCAACCTACGCTGGGCTTGCCCTGTTGACTTTACATCCTTCTCCAACAAATTGTGATGCATACATATAGATGGAGTTATCCCTTAGATATCTGCGATTGTCCACACGATGGCCTTATTATGCTCTCTTAACATTCGAACTAGTCTGTCCTCATGATTTGAAGTCAACTCTACCGAAATGATGACTGGGAGAGTTTGCTTATCTCCTAAATAGGCATACATGAGGTGGTTAGGGAGTGGCTTCAGTTCCCATTTTGGTGTCTATACATTAGAAGGTAACAACTTCTAGTGAGATTCAGATAGTCTTATAGAAACCTAATCATACCTTTTTGGAGAAGTCTTTAATGATTTCAAAGCAATTGTCATTTCCATCAGCTCTTCTCCTAATTCAAATCATTGTTGGTTTCTACTTCCATTTCCTTAGTCAAGACCGTTTCTAAGTGATCCTTGTAACCTAATTCAAACATTTCCTGTACCAAAAGATCAATCACATGAACAGAAGAAACACAGTGATCTTTAAGATGATGTTTAATAGCATTAAAAATATTAAAATGAATCACTTCCTTATCAAAATCCATCGTAAGTTACGAACATCTATCTTAGTTTAAACGGTATTGAGAAATGGTCTCCCTAACAAGATAGGTGTTAGATTATATAAAGTACCATCATTCATATCCACAACATAAAAATATGCAACAAACACTAGCTTATTCGCCTACACCAAAAAATCCTCAACCACAACATCAGGATAAACATTAGTGCGGTTTGCCAATTGTATGATCACACTCATTTCTTTTAAAGGGCCCAAGTTTAAAGAAGGATAAATCAAACAAGGAGTCATATTAATTAAAGCACCTAAATCCAACATAGCTCTATTGATCACAATATTTCCAATTTTACAAGGAATGGTAAACATACCTAGATCTCGACATTTTGGAGGCATCTTCTTTCTAAATACTACAAACACATTCTTACCCATCGTTACTTTTTCATGACACCTCAATTTCTGCTTGTTTGTACTCAATTCTTTAAGGAATTTGATGTACCTTAGTATTTGCTTGATTACCTCGAGCAAAGGAATATTGACTTACATTTTTTAAAAAGCTTCCAATATCTTTTTGTCCTTTGCCTCCTTGTTCAGTCTCACTAACCTACTTGAAAAAGGTGGAGGATTAGTCTTAATAATATTGGGACTTTTGAAATTTACCTTTGTAGTTGATGATGAATTTTATTCCTTTCTTAATTCCTTCTCGATCTTTTCCTCTGTATCAATCCTCAGTGGAGTTCTTTTAAGACCCTCAATCTCCTTTTCACTCCTTAAGGTTATGACACTGACATGCTTTGAATTCACCTTGGGTTGGGATAGCAGCTTCCCTCCACTTTGTGATTCTAACCGATTGAGCCTCACTACCATCTGACCTATTTGGTTTTCCAAATTTTGTACGCTTGCTTTTGTCTCCTACTGAATTTTTTTGGATGCCTTGTTAAAGTTGCTATTGTATGCTCTATTGAAATTAGAGACTATTAGTAGTAAAAGTCTTAATCAATTCTTCTAGATAATTACCTAAACTAGAAGAAAAGGCTCCCTGTGCTCCTTGTTTCCTAAGTTAAAGAAGTAATTCTGCTGCCTATTCCCTTCTTAGCTAAAGTTCAAGTGATCCCTTCATCTTGGGTTATATGTTTTTAAGTATAGGTTGTATTGGTTTCAGGAAGTTCCCTCCTACAACATTCATGTACTCCATACTTCCTTCTTGTAATGTCAGGAAATCATCAATTAGATCACTTGTATTTGAACATATCCCACACACTTTCACTTGTGCCTATCCAATTGCAATCTGTCTAACAAAAGATGTTACTTCATCTAAAAGATGTTCGATGGATCATTTAATTACATCATTTACTCATCGAACATCATTGCGAGTGCCAAATTGTTATGTGTTAGCAGCCATCTGCTTGACTAGGATCCTAACTTCAATGGGAGTCTTCTCACAAAATCCCCTACCACTTGCCACATCAACCAAACTCCTCTCCATCGGTAGCAACCCTTCATCAAAATATTGGATGAGAAAGTTGCTCCATTATGTTGTGGTGTGGATAACTGGCACATAACTTCTTGAACCACTCCTAGCACTCATAAAGAGACTCTTCGTTATGCTACTTGATGTTGCAAATCTCCTTCTAAATACTTACTATCTTTTAGGTTAAAAATATTTCTCTAAGAGAGTTGCTTCATCTCTAGCCACGTATTTACGGTTCTAGCTGGTAAATTAAATAATTAGTCCTTTCTTGCATCCTTGAGTGAGAACGGGAAGGCTCTTAACATGATTTGCTCATTGGTCACTCCGTGAGGCTTCATGTTCAAACAAACCACGTCAAGCTCCTTGAGATGCATCCTCACCTACAAGACCATTAAAGTTAGGTAATAAATGTATTAGTCTAGACTTTAACTCAAAGGTAACATGTTCAGCAAAATTTGGAAATGTTATGCATAATGGTCTTTGAGTTAAATCGGGTGTAGCTAACTCCCTTAAAATTCTTGGATTTGCCATTTTCTCTTTGGATTTAGATTCCGACTCTTCTATTACCATCAAATGTAACAGTTACAAATTACATTCAACATTATAGCAATAGGTTTGTAATAGAACAATCAAAATAATGTATTAAGATCATCCATACAAAACCCGATTCAATTAACACAAACAGTACAACAATCCAAAAAGAGATTACAACGTTAATAGGATGAAATAACTTAACTGTGACGTGACATTGATATCTCCATTGAATCGATGTCGGGAAGTTAGCCTTCCATCTCTTTCTTCAAGCTTCCATCATCAACCATCATCTCCATCACTATTGTCAGTGTTGAAAAATGAAAAGAAACCGAAGAGAAAATGAAGAGAGAAATGTCGGCTAGGTTATGTCTCGAATGTGTTATGCTTCAGCCATCACAAACCATTTACTTTATATGGTAAAGATTAGGTTTAAACAAGGGACACCTGGCCTTATCACGGGTGTGACATGTTTTGTCACACTCGTGAGAAGCGTGGCATAGGTGTGAGCAAGTCTCAAGCCCATATAGCTGGCTGTCACAGCCATGAGACTTCACTTATGGCTATGACAATTTTCCAATAGGCAGTGTGTGGTCTTCCACCTTGGTTCTTCACATTGTGTCTCTTCTTCTTTTAGTCTCTTATTCTTCTTACTCTATGAATCAATAGAGTATGGACATTGAGAGGATGGCTTCAATGAATATACTTTTGGGTCACTTTAGCTGCTTAACTTTTGAAATGTACCTAAAATCAATTATGACCTAAAGTGAGTATCTTAAGCATTTCTAAGGCATTAATCACTAAGTGTAGTAGATAAAACGAATCAAAAATTAAGCACACATTAATTAATGTTGGATTGTTCAGGAACTTTCCTTTAAGATTCTATAAATCACATATTTAATATACATTTAATTTATTACATATTTAAAATAAATAACTTTAAAAAATTCAATATATAAATTCTATAAATTCTAATGTATTTTTCCCCCTTTCAAAAGGATAGCATTTCCAATGCCTGCGATTTTACTTCTTATAAAAATTATTCCTATATTAAAAGAAAAAGAATTTAGTCTACTATCGTACGAAAGCATTTTAAATTATGAAATGTAAATTATATTCCAGTTGCAAATAATAGTAATTATTATTATTGATGATGTAATTATAATTATGATTATATTTATAATAAATAAACCATATTCACAATATAATGCAACTTAAACCCAAACATGATATGACGAATTTAATACCATGCCTAATTGAAAGATGATTAGGTCTTAACTTAATAATCCAATTTTGATATAATCAAATTTTTAAGTAATTCAATATTATTTTAATTATTTATGTTTATGAATGATGATGAGACAAATTGAGTAAGTGAAGATCAGGAAGGTGACGATGACAATGATTGAGCACTGGCGAGAACTTTGTTTTTAAATTTTGAATAGATTAAGAGTTTTACTTGATATTTTGGAACAAGATTTTCATTATATTTAAACATTTATTTATTATGATTTTTGTTTTGATGAAATTTCAAAATTATGTTTAGCAAATATCTATTGATATGTAAAATATTACTTTTGGATTATCAATATATGTAGTTTGAATATTTTATAAGAAATATTTAAATTTGTTTGTAAATAATGATATTGAAAAAAATCGTGACAAGTAGTTTCTAATCCCTAAAATTCATACAATAATGACAAAATTAATCATTAGAGTGGTCCATTTTAATATGTTATTATAATAAGAAATAGTTATCATTAATTTGTTACGTTTATATTGACAATAACCTTTGTAACAAAAAGTTGACGATCAAGTGACAACAAAATTTCTTGTCACAAAAATTATGAATAGTAGAGATCATATTGATAGTTCTATTTTTTTGACAATATTAAGTAAGTACTAACTAATTAAATTTTTTTGACAAAAGTTTTCATCACAAAAAGTAAAATATCATGTGATGGTAAACCGTTTGGTCATAGGAAGAGAAAAATATTAGTGACCAAACTATTTTTTATCACAACAAATAAAAAATATTAGTAACCAACATATGTTTTGTCATAATTACAATTCATTCCTGCCAAAATTACTTTGGCACTAAATTGCCTATTCTTTTAGTGATTAGAACTTAGTGATAAAAGAAAATTTGTCACTATTAATGTAATAATAGTTCCAATTTAGTTCCAATTTAATTGTAAAAAATACTAAATTGTCACAATTTCCTAGTGATAAAAAACAAATCATCATAGTTAATCCAAACAACAGTGCCAATCAATTGTTTTATCATAAAAAAAACTCATATATGTGACAAAATGATAATTAGTCACAAAAAAGTTGTCACTAAATTACAAATAATAGTGACCATAATGATAGTTTCGTTTTTGTGACACTATTAAGTAGACACTAACTAATTGAGTTTTTATTAACAAAAGTTTTCTTCACAAAAAGTAAAATATCTTGTGACAGTAAATTGTTTCATCACAACAAGAGAAAAACATTAGTGACCAAAACAAAAGAAAAATATTAGTGACCAAACCATATTTTTTCACAATAAATAGAAATATTAGTGACCAATATATGTTTTGTCACAACTACAATTCATTCCTGTCAAAATTACTTTGGCACCAAATTGCATATGCTTTTAGTGACAAAACTTATGATAAAAGGAATTTTAACACTATTAATATATTAATAGTGACAATTTAATTGTGAAAGATACTAAATTGTCACAATTTCTATTGTATTAATGACAAAAAATAAATCATCACAGTTAATCCAAACAATAGTGTCAATCAATTGGTTTGTCAAAAAACCTCATATCATTGTATTCTTGCCAAGGCAGAAAGATTCTATTGTGGACACATATTGAAGCAATAGTTGTAAAATGTTGGAAATCAGTTGGAATATGTTATGCTTGCGTTTGAATTGAATCCATGATGGCATGTTTATATTATTGCACATTATTGCGAATTTGACCAGCTTAACTCTTGAAATTGAAATATTCAAGGGTTTATTTGACTAGTACGTAAATACAATAGAAATTTTAATATTAGATCACAGATAATGGCTTTAGATTCTAAGGGAATAAACCAGTTATTTGATGGAAATCAATGATTTGAAGAACTTCTATTGTCTAATTTGTAACGTGTGAAATATACAAAACAAAAATGGTGGTTAGTGTTAGATTCAAAAACATTTTAGGTAGTTTCTTGGAGATCATCGAGCAACAGGGTTAGCAAGGATTGTGGGCTGGCAATGTCATTATCACTATTTGAATAATCCCTACTCAAGCCATTAAGCTTGCAACAATTGAGAGTGTCAAGAGATTTTTAAAGTGTATAATTTTTTACTTATGCTAAATATGAGAAGAAAGCACATGTTTACTATTTAGCTACTTGATCATCTCTTTTCTTTTATGCAAAATGGTTTAATTGGGATTTAGTTAATGCTTTCTTAATCAAAAGTGTGGAAGAGATTTACTAGGTTGTTGTTTCATCTTCACTAGGAAAGAGTGTAAGAGATTTACTTTATAACTTACAAGATGAATAAATCACTGAATTTTCTCTATTCATTTTTTATAGATGTAGAAATGGCATTTAAGGACAAGCTCAAGTTGTTTTGTTCAAGGCCTTTATTGTTGGCCCCCAAATTTTTTCTTGATGAATAAGCATTATTTAAATAATTTTTGAGATTTTGATAGATTAAATTTTTTGTGTTAATTATTATGTCAAAGTTAGTAGGATTTATTGAATGGGCAAGTGGAATTAAAGTATTAAGGTTATGAGAATATTCAAGGATATTTTTGGCGACACTTAAGGGTAAAGAACATAAGGCATATAAGGAAGGGTAAAATGGAAATTGCACACTCATTAAGGGTAGAATTGGAAGAGGAAATGTGGTCTTACATTTAAGAGAAGGAGAAAATGTGAATTGGGAAAGAAGAAGAGAAAGAAGAAAGAGAAAGAAGAGAGATTTCGGTGGTTGAGAGAAAAGAAGAGAAAACAAGTTAGGGTTTCAATTTTCTTGGCTTTCAAGAGAGATTTTGAGGTTGTTCAAGAAAGGAAAGAGGTGGAGGAAGAGAAGAGCTTCCATTTGAGTCAAAGATCTCGTCATTTGGTGAAGAATCAAGGAAATCAAAAAAGACAAGAAAAGCAAGAGTAGAGACATTTTGAGCAAGCCTATAAGCAAGGAAATCAAAGTGGGTACATGTTTATAATAGAGTAAATAAGCCACTACATGTTTTCTTGGAATCAAGAAAGTTTAATGATTTCAATTACGTCATAAGTGTTGCATCTATCGCTTCTTGAATGAGTTGAAAATATGCTATATGTTTGCTATATAAATTTTGATGACATGTGAAAAGATTTTGAAAATTAATTTTTGTGAAAAGATACATGTTTATAGAATCATGTTTTCAAAAATGTTTTCGAACTATCTCATGTATATGAAAAGTCAAGATTCAAAAAAGTGCCATTTTGGACAATATGTTTACAAGTATATGAAATCAAGTTTCGAAAATGTGCCATTTCGGGCAACAAGTTTACAAGTCATGAATTACATATTATGTGGGTTTGTGGTGGTCCCCTAAGTTACATCACGTGCACATTGACCAAGTTAAAGGTTTCTCCCACCTACCTGCTAGTGGCATGGGGCTCCTTTATGGACTCCCATAAGTTCACAGCTAGGCAAAACCATTACGTGGGATTGCGTTAGTATGTTCTGTTCACAGCTACACAGGACCTTAGGAGAAATATGTAGTACGTTCTGTTTTGGATCCACCCAAACCATTCTCATGTGCTTATGTGCTTATAATCTGTGAAGAAGTTTGATGCATTCATGTTTTATGGTTTGTAAATTTGACTACATGTTAAGAGTTCGAGAAACATGCGTTTTATGAACTCAAAGAGAATTTCTAGTGACAAGAAAATGCTTTCAAAGGTTTTGCTTTTTTTCGTTATAAACTGTTACGCACGAGCTTTCAAGCTCACCCCCTTTTATCCTATCTTTAGGTAATAGCTAAGAGACCAAGTGATTAAGAGCCTAAGGGCATTTCTCCGTATTTGTTTATTTTGTATTTTGAGTTGATTTTAGGAAAGCAAGATGTTTGTTTGTTCAAAAACCTTTTATAAATTTGAGATTTTGAGACGATGATGTAATGTGGCTTGGAATGCCATTAAAGATTTGTAAAACTTTATTCTTTTGA
>JAOSBK010000206.1:32137905-32149516 GCA_027568895.1 Erythroxylum shatona
ACTATCATAACATGGTTGCTGAGAATGTAACAATGGCAGGTAGACTGGAGGGCATTTCTGGTGATCCCTTCACAGGAATTTGCATATCTAATGTTACCATTGGACTTGCACAAATGCCAAAGAAGCTTCAGTGGAATTGCACTGATATTGCAGGGGTTTCAAGTTCTGTGACTCCCAGACCTTGCGATTTGCTAGAAGACCAGGGACCTGGGGAGATTGCGGCCTGCAATTTTCCAGAAGACAGCCTGCCGATTGAGAACATGGAGCTTAAGATGTGTTCATACGCTCGAAGATATCTGTGAACATGGGACTTTGCTTTGTGTACTTCCTATTAATTATCTAATCCGACTTGCTCTATCCCTGAGGCTGTCAAAAGTTATACCAGTTAATTCCACGCCTATTAATTTGTCAGTTGAAAGCTAAATTTGGCTATAAACTTCTCACGTTTAACGTAATCAGACTTTCATAAATCTTTAATTTTCTACTTTCTAAAATCTATATCAATAAATCTAACAAAGAATTCAAATCACCATGTAAGATGTCTCCAGCAGCCAATGGAGCAGGTAGTTAACAGATACTAGCAATAAACCAAAACGTCGAAGTAAGGTCACAACAAGAATACTTTTTAAGAAATCCGCATTTTAGTATCTGGATTTCATTCGCATTATAGGGAGAAAGCAACTATATCAAATATTACACATCCTTTTGTTTGATCCACATTTTACATTCATCATGCCTTAGCATCCAGACATTATGCTTCACCAGACCAAACAATATGGACTTCTTCTATAGGAATCTAGGTGGTAGTGTCATTTGTACTCGTTAATTGACAATGACCAACATGATCATGATAATCTATGGATAAATATCACCTTTATCTAGCAAGTTGAATCTGGATTGAATTTCACTGCTTCCCTCCAGATGAGTTCTTTGATGTGCTCTTCAGTACATGATGGATGCTCAAAGTCAAAGTGGAAAGGCCTAGGACATACGGGTTCATCATTGATATCATGAAGAGAAGCCAAGTATGGATGAGAAAGTGCCTCATCAACTGCAGCCAGATGCACACAACAACTATACAAGGTTAAAAGATAAAACACAGGCATAAAGGTTAAGCCATTACGTAACTTGAAATCTGGCAATTCCTTACTCATACCTGTAATGCGTTTAGTAGGATCAAACACAAGCATTTTTTCTAGAAGATCTACAGCCCCGTTAGACATATTGGGAAACCTAGCAAAGAAGTTCTGCTTTCTATACTGTGGAAGCTGTCTGACATACTTTCGGGCATTATCACTTCGGAGAAAACCAAGGCTGGCATCATCAGGTGAGCCTATTAACTTCATACAAAAACAGAAAGGAATCCACAAGTCATGTTGCAAGTAAGAATTGATTGTACAAACATAGCTCTCCATGGACGAGAAAGGCTTTCCTTCAATAATTAACAATTTTGACTTTTTTTTGAGATACTATCTCCATTCTGTAAAGTTTTAGCATATAAAAATGCTTCTATGCATGGACAGCTCCCAATGTCATGTCAGAAACCAACCAGTTGCTTATGGATTTCATCAAGTTGAAGATCTTTGGATTTGGTTTTACCGGTTTTCCTCTTATGGACTTCATATTTAGGATATATTTGCTATGGAGAAAGAAAAGGTGCATAGATGATTGGAGTGAGAGGATCAGTCCAATAGATAATAATGTATGCACTCATATTATGAAGTATTGTAGCTCTCAAAATAAGTCCAAAAATTCCACAAAGATCACATCCATAATGTACATGGTGCAAGTTCCAAAATCAAACCTCTGTAATCAGCCTCAATTGATGGACATAATCTTTTCCAGGAAACAGAGGTTCCCTGGTCATTATTTCACCAAGAATGCAACCAACAGACCAGATATCTATTGCTGTGGTGTACTCTGAGCAGTTAAGGAGCAATTCTGGTGCACGGTACCAACGAGTTACAACATACTCAGTCATGAAATCTGTTTCAGATGTTGTCCTTGCTAATCCAAAGTCTCCTATTTTAAGGTCACAATTAGCATTGAGAAACAAATTGCTAGGCTTCAGATCACGGTGCAGCACATTGGCAGAGTGGACATATCTCAGGCCTCGTAATAACTGATACAGGAAGTACTGCAAAGATTTGATAAATATTTTATCAGATCCTACATAAAATTCTAACTCGGTCCAGGTTAGCCATACCCCAGTGTAAAGCTTTCATCAAAACAGTAACATTTTGAGTCCATGAAATAGAATAATATTGGTTCACTGTTTGAGATTCACCAATCAAAATTTGAAGAAAACTACTTCCTTGTTGTAGCTTCAAAACTTAAAAAAGGAAAATTATTTGTATGAACAAATAGCAATTCCCAAGTTGTCTACTATATCTGTAATGGCTTTGTGGATTGGGCCCTTCAGCTCAAAATAATTGATATTTGCAATAGCATCTTCAAGGAGAGGACATCCATTATTCAACTACGTTGGTCTTTTATACTTTGGACCAAGCTATAGGCTAACATTAGAAATTTGTTCACTACATTTAACCATATGCCTTAGTCTATTTCACTATTCTTCCAGCCGAGATAATATAAGGGCAAGACAAGAAGCTAAGACTTTAAACATTGTAGAGTAAAAACTATGATAGTGGCTCAATACTCTAGAGATTTCTTTTACATTACTTTTCAGCAACAAAACCAAACCCCACCAGAGAAGCCGTATATAGTAAATCCAAAAACCTAGCCTTGCAATTCAAGAAAGGAAAATTGCATGTATGATAGTCGTTGTTTATTCATAATAACTAGAGAGAAACAGATGTCCACAGAGACATAGATTAAAAATACATATTAAAGAACCTAAATACAAAGTTCATTATTTGTCTATTGTGATTTATGTTTGTTCTCCTCTCCTATAAACTAATATCTACGTTGAACTGAAAACTGCTTGTGCGCTACTAATCATGTAATGTTGCATAAATGTCCGATCTTAATATTTTCAAGAAATACGTTTGAGAACATGATATACCATGAAACCCATTATTTGATCAAAGCATCTAATGAACACATCAGCATGCACATGGATAGTAACAAGGTTTTGAACTAAATTGTTTACAAAGTAAAAAATGATCGTCAGTGCCAAACCTGACAGTGATCATCAGTCAATGGTTGATCAGAAGCAATAATTTGATGCAGATCAGTGTCCATTAATTCATAGACGACATAGACATCATTGAAGTTCTCCTTCTTTGGAGGTCTTATAATATCCCTGATTGCAATAACCTAAGGGTGGGTAAGAGCATAATACAGTACAGAAGATATTGTTGAAGTTAGACCCTCTTCCCAACATAAAAATGTAAAGAAAAAACAACTTAAGGAAAAGAAAATGGTAAAAGTAAGCTGCTAAAGATATCATGACACCCTGTAACAATGTTCGTATCCAATAGGAACACAAATCAATGGGGAAAAAGTGTTGATTTTGGCTCATATTATTTATTTACATCTCATAGTTAATACGATACTTATATTATTTAACTGCTTTCCTTTTTAGAGTTTGAAAGGACAGGGTTGAAAAGTCAAATATAAGCATTACTAGTAGCAGTATCTTTATTCAAATATCTTTGCAAATATGAGCAGAGATGATACCGGAATTGCAGCTTAAATAGCTTCATTGCTAGTTGCTATAAGAATAAGACAGCAAGCAACAGTTGGTAAATGGGAAATCCTCATTGGTAATGATCAATACAAAAGAATCTGCTTCCACTCAAAGAGCCCATCCTCACCAAGAGATGCTTAAATCAGTAAAACAGAGAGCTGCAAAATTTTTTTATTTATTTTCTTTTACTCAAAACTGTCCATCCTCTCCAAGAGATGCTTAAATCAGTAAAACAGAAAGTTGTGAGTGTTTACCATTTTGCTCTAGATTAATCATAAGATGTTTTAGTTTACTAAAGTATTAGGCAAGATGTTCATCAGCATATTCTTTCTTTTGATGCAAGAAAATCCACAGAAACATATAGGGAAAAAAAACAAGTTGATGTTGCCAAGACAGATATGATACTTACATTTTCATGGTCCATGTGTTGGATAAGTTTAATCTCTCTTAAAGTCCTTTTGGCATCTATCCTGTTGTCAAAGGCATTACCAATCTTCTTAATGGCAACTTCCTCACGGCTCTCAGAATTCACAGCAGCACTGAGAAAGAAAGTTCAGACATCAGTACGTATCTCTCTATCAAGCAGCCAACCAAAGGATGGACAATGTTAAATCCCTTGCATAGTGCTTATGCCAGAAGAGGACCAATCAACAATTGTTCAAACTTACCATCGTTCAATGTACACAGCAACAGAAGGAATAAAAGCCAAAATATTTAACTTGCAAATAGGATAAACATTAGACAATGTCCTTCAGAGACAAAGATGCCACGGTGAAATGACCAAAAAGTATAATGGAAACGAATTACAACTGCATAAATGACTAAAATACGAAACTTATCCATTTTCCATAATCCCTTTCATGAAAATAGAGACAAAAAGATATCTGCTCCTTTCATACCTTTGCACAGCAGAATTGCGTCATTATATGACAATCATTATTCCGTGGATCAATTGATTCTTACAAGTAGAACAATAAGTCCTTAAAAGACATAAAGTTACTAGACCAAGTTCAAGTACATGGTATATCTAAATGGTTGAGGGGCTAACAAGCGTTAGTGTTTGTAGGAAAGAGGGAGGTCTGCAGTTAACTGATACGAGAATTCTGGAGGCCACAGAGAAACCATCTATATTCTCAACTTCTGCGCAGGGTGGACATCATTTGTTTTAAAATACTATTAGTCCAATCCACAAAGAAAAGATGAATCATCTTTTGGCCTAGGTTTAACATTGTACAATAGAAGCTAAAGACATCAATTGAAACTATATCAACAACCATGCTCATGCCAGATTAAAAAGGATCTACACATTTCAAGGAATCAGCAATTAGCAACTGACCAGACAATCCCATAAGCACCGCGACCAATGGGTCGGAGAGGAGGCACATATTTGCTAGAAACCTCAAACAAGTTACCGTACAAGTTGTATTGAACGTAACGACCTCCGTGTGTGACGACTCCTTTAATCTTACTGGTACCGCCAGTCTCTGTGCTTGACTCTTTAGTTGTAGCGGCCATGTCTTCAAACAACTTTCTCTCTGTATATGTGAGATGGGCATGCGATTAACGAGAAGTATACTATGTACACGTCCTCCTCCTCCTGCATCAGTGGTACAAAACAGAGAAAGGCAACTAGCGAAGGACGGAGCAGAGCTTTCTGGAGACTTTCTTCCCGCTGCTTCAACTTGTTTAAGACTTTGGCTGTTCTGGTGTACGCAATCAATCGCCATCGAATTAGTCAATAAAACATTAATTAATGCACTTTTGAGTTAAAATATAATTAAATAGAATAGACAGATTAAAGAAATTTATGGTAGATTTGTTGAGAATTCATAATTGATGACATGAATGTTACATCGTCTTTCCCTAGTTGACTCGCAAATATGAAATTTGCTTTTTCCAAGTATTGTTATACAGAAGATATAATTACTTAATTCACAATTTGATTTATTATATTAAACAGACAAGCGTCGCTGACTATTTTTAGATTTCATTTCCTTCCCAGGTGTTATACGAGTTACAGGAATGATGCTGGACTTTGCACCCCTTAGATGTATGTATTTATTCAGAACCACATATGGTTGTACGGGCACAAGTTAATAATGAGGTAACTGATCATATACCTCTTTCAGATTCAGCTTCTTCCAAACACATTGCATCTCTAACCTCTTATATTTAATACGGCCGTTCAGTGGATTGGCTGTATACATCACATTCAATTTTAAGATAGGAAGACACACCACCGCCTAGTCTCAACTTTTATACTTTGTCTTGTACCTTTCCGTCGGGCCATAGGTCTAGTCGGGTTGTCATCCTTACAAACGATTCGATCAACTTGACTGTCACTTTATTTCATATTTTAGATTTTATTCATTGAATTGATCTCTTTCTAATCAATTTTTAGGTAATTTGATTACCTAATCTTAACAAAAGAACTTGCGAGACTTTACTTGTATTATTATCGATTATGCTTGCTTTATTTACAAACTGTCACGTGGATCCAACTAAATATTTATTCTATCAAAATTAAGACATTGTTCTTTGTAATTATAATAAGGCGATATATTTTATTTGCTTTTGAGATAGAAAATATGTGACGTCATTATAAATTTATAGTTAATACATAGACATACTTAGGTCTTATAATAAATTCTATATAAAATTTGATGGATAAAACTTTAATTCTAAATAAATTTATTATTAAATATGTTGGATCAATTAAACTCATTATCTATGGTTTTAGTGGTAGTATAATATATTGATTTTAATATTATACTTTTATAATATCAATAATTTAATTTTTAACAATAAAAATATGAAAGATTAAGTTCAATAGAAAGATAAAGTGAATAAAAGAAAATTTAGATTAATTAAATAACTAAGAGAAGAAAAATTATTAGGCAAAATTGATAAAGAAAAATAAGCAAAAATGCATGATGAAGTGCACTTAAGGACAAAATCCAAGAACCAACAATAAAAAAACCTCATCTTTTTTAGAAGTTAATTAATATCATTTATTTAAAGGAAATATTTAAAAAAATTTGTTGTTACAAAAAGTATAAAATACCAAAAAACAACTAAACAACACTCTAATAAAGGTCCATTAAACCAATAAAAGGAAGCCACTCATAAGTTCCAACTTTGACAAAGTTCCAACTATACAACTATCATAACCAGAAATTCCTCAACTACACTAAAAAAAATTCTCAAGATGAGTAGCTCAATTAGACTTCGCATCAAAAAGAAAGTTGAGAATGAGATAACTACATTGTTTTGATATAATAATTAGATTTCAGGATGTCCTCCGAAGAATATAAGAGAATTACAAGCCTTAAAAGACATTATTCCAGATAATCAGAATCTCACAAATGCTCTAATTCATAACGACAAGATCCTCTTGCAAATGAAAGATAGGAATATACGTAATGAGATCAATAGATTGGTGTTAAATGAAAACTTGCTTGACAATGATTGATGGTGCCCAACTACTAATGGACATTTCAGCAATGCATCATGCATAATACTTTTTCAGTAGAACCTTATGCGTGTGCCATGGTATAAGATGGTTTGGTGTAAATATAATCTTCCTAAAGTTGTTACAACATTATGGAAAGCTATAGGAAATTATCAGAAAAATGCAAAGATCCAGATGCCATAACAAAATAAAATATTTAAAATTACATCAATCAAGGTTTTCTATTATTCATTCAATTTAAAATTTTATCAAATTGCTAGGTATTTAACTATTGTAAAATCAATTTAATTTGACTAAAAAAACCTTCAAATTTCAACTCGATCCACAAAATTCTACCTAATACATAAAGTGATCATACACGAGTAACAAGCTTAAACTTTCAAACATTTTCATATCTCTTGTTAACGAAAAAAATATAACGTTAACTTTAGATTAATGTAGGTGCATTTGGAGTCTTACTTTAAAAGTCACCTAACTTTTTTAAGTAAGTGTGAGCACCTTGTCGTGAATACTTTTAATTACTTAATTACGATACCGTTTTAAAAGACTACTATCACGCTCTTTAATTTCAACCTTTTAACTTGGTTTAAAGTGAGTAAATTTATGTTATGCTTACTTATTCATATATTTTTCTCTTTTTTAGGATATTAAAAGTACTTAAAAGGAACTCACTTCTAACTTATTTATATGTCTAAATTATACAAAAATTATCATATTGGAAATTAAGTATCCATTTTAAAAATTAATAAAGCTAACTAAAATAAACTTAATCATCAATCATCATAATTATTTGCGTAAACAAATTAGATTACAATATACTTAAACTTATACTGAATTATCTCAATCAATATTCTTTTAAAGTTATTTTTCATAATAATTCCTTATTAAGCTAAATATATAAAATTGATAAGATTAAGTAATTAATTTCTTTCCCCACATTTGAGTTGTATATTTTCCCTAATGTACAAAACTATAAGAATAATGAAAATTTAGAAAATAAAAGGAAAGCGGGAAATTAGGATAACGAGTAGTCCCTTGATAATAAAAGCCTTTTGATAATTGCCAATTAGGTTATATGTTTAGCATGATTTAAAGAGAATTTTGCTTATTTTTGGATATTTTGATATGATTTGGTACTTAGTCAATTTATATTTTGTTGGTAAGTCTTAATTTAGGCCCCCAGTGAAAAAGGAAAGAATTCAGATAAGTTGGAGTCAAGTTAGAGAAGTTTTAAAGTAGAATTAGATAAATATACATTGAACATAGACCTATATTTAGAACACGAGTCAAACACTTACTCATATTCAACTTGTGTAAGCTATCGGTGCATTTGGCTTCTTTCATAATTTGCCATATAAAAGATCATGTCCTAAACACAGACCTATGCTCTTAATATTAACCATTAGATTAACGATAAAGGAACTAATAAACAAACAAAGGGACAACATAAACCTGTATTGTTGAACTATTTTGGTGGTTATTTTTATATAAGTATTTGTCATATGTTTGACCTATGTTTTTCATATTTGTTTATAGAATGAAGTTGTGTTTATAGGGTAATTAAACATTATGGGACTAATATGGACCTATGTTAGATCCATATTAGCAAAAATTTTAGGTTTTTATTGAGATAAAAAAGGAGGGAGACATGAGGAATTAGAGGAGATTCGTCTAAGAGGATTATAAAGCAATTATAAGTGGCCGAACAAGAGTTTCATGGCATAAGAAAGGAAAGAAGTTCCATTAGGATTCAATCAAGAATATCAAGATTCCAAATATGTGAGAATGAATTTTTCACTTTTATATTCTTTCTTGTTTATAATTGATTTTCTTTGTCTGGGCATAAACTAAATTGTGATATAAATCTAGATAGACAAACCTTGAATATATTGGTTTGGATTAATTTCTTAATTTAATGAAAGACCTTAATTTTATTGTGAATTATTAATGTTTATTTTATGTTAAATTGAAAAATGCTAGATTTTCATTCAATTTCAGATTTCATATATTAAGATTTGGAATCATATATATAAATAGACTATGGAATGAATAATAAAAGTTACATGGCCATATAAATCTTTTATTTTAAAGTTAAATATATTAAAGGAATTAATAGAACAACATATAGGTTCTGATTAGAAAGGGAATTAAATCAATCAACTTAAAGATATAGATTGCATATCTTAAGAAAGAATACATTTGTAACTTTGGAATTTCTAGTAATATAATAAATTATAGTTAATCATTGAATTAATATAAATCTAAGCATAGGAATGTTTTAAGGGGATTCTTATATGGATTTTGTTTATCAATTGGTTGCTTTAATTCATTGATTGGTTTGGTACTTTATATTAGTTTATTTACTTTTTTCCTTTAATTCAACCATTCCTTTTTTAAATTAGATAATAAAAGATATTTGGTGCTAGTAATTGTAGTTCTTATAGGAATGACACTTGCTTTCACGTAAGCTATACTATAATAATGATATATGCACTTGCCTAGTGATCTTTAGAATTATTTTTGTTAATTGAATCATTTTTTTCTTCTTTTTATATTTATATTTACTTTGTTTGTTTTAATACTTGCTTGATCTTATATTTTGGCTAAATTTCATGATTTAGGTAATTTTGTTTATGACAAGCAGTAAACGCAAAGTACTATTCGAACCAGATCTAGAGATTGGAAGGATAATACTTTATAATTTAAAGGAGAAAAACTTATAAATTTTAGAATTATAACTGCTAGACACAATGCCAAAACAAGGAGAACATCACACTATGTGGTATTATGCTAGATCATCACTTATAAAAATATGAAGTCTAGCGTTATTTTAATAAGATTAGAGCCAATAATTTTGAGATGAAGTCTAATACGATTTAAAAGGTGTAATAACTTGTAACTTATAGGCTGTAGGAAGAGCACCAAAACGCACACATTAAATTTTTTTATGGATTTATGATACATTCAAGATTAATGGAGCCTCAAAGGATTCCATTTGATTGAGGTTGTTCCTTTTTACATTAAAGAATAGAGAAAACTATGACATAATTCTTTGCCTCTTAGATCCATTATCACCTAGAATACGCTTGTTAAGAAATCTTTAGTCAGGTATTTTACGCCAACATGAACAACAATATTTAGGAACAACATCTTCCCCTATTCAAAAATTAGAGGATGAGACCTTATACAAGATATGAGAGATGGAAAGAAAATTCCCATACCATGGAATTGATTTAGTATTGCAAATGTAAACATTTTACAATGGGTTGTGTTATCCATCTAGGTAGTTAATCAATACACCTTTAGATGGAAACATCATCTTTTAAACTCTTGAGGAACTGTAAAACCTTATTGAAAGTATATCACCATGAATAATTACTAATGGGAGAATATGAGGTTGAGACTAAACTTAAGTAGCATTCACACTATCAATATGGTGAAAACATTAGAGGCAAAGTTAGAGGTGTTAAACAAGAAGCTTGACAATATGAATTTGGCAACTTAATTGAGTAAATTGATGTGTTATGATAGTTATGGTCGTAGGCATCCTAATCACAAATGTCAAGTTCCTAATAACATGGAACAACTGATTAAGCAAGTTATGAGGAATTGATCTCAATATAACCCATATAGTAATATTATAATTCAAGGTAGATGAACCATCCAAACTTTTCATAAAACAATCAAGCTCCACCTAAATTTCAACAACAGTAATAGCAAAAAAGGAAGCCAAGTGTCACAGAATTTATGATAAAATTTGTTAGTACATCGGAGACTTACTTCCAAAGGATTAAAGATTCTCTTCCAAATCAATAACCCTTCATTCATAATATGGATATTCATATTGGACAACTGGCCAAGGTTACCTCTAAAAGGAATTTATGTACTTTTCCTAGAAACACTGAGCTAAAACCCGAAGGAGCAAGTGAATGAAGTAACTTTGAAGAGTGAAAAGGGGTTAAAATTTGAAGAGAAAGAGAAAGAAAAGAAGAAGAAGGTTATGTACAAGAAAAGAAAGATAAGGAGATGGAGAAGGAGAAAGAGAAAGAGAAGGAGCCAAAGAAGGAAATCATTAAGAAGTACCAATTCAGAATTTCATACATAAGTTGATTTGATATAAATGAAAAGGAACATAAATTTGGTAAGTTTTTTTCAAAATTTTAAATTACACATTAAAAATCCTTTTTTTTTAAGTGCTTCTATAGATGTCATTATGACAAGTACTTAAAATATATCATTTTCAATAATAAGAGCCTAACTTCACTTTTTGTTTTAGTACGAAAGTCAAGTTTTAATCCATTTAAGTTAGATTTAATTTGATAATTATGAGTTACGACGAGTCAAACTCGAATAACACTGACTTTTCTAATCTTTAATGATTTTTAATGTAACATCCCATCCCTGAGGGGGAGGGTAAATTGGTAAATTGGGACAGGCTAGTGGGTCACATTGCATATACTGATTTGAGCATTATTTTGGCCTCTATT
>JAOSBK010000206.1:32149616-32159851 GCA_027568895.1 Erythroxylum shatona
TGATTGAGTGCTCTAGCACACCACCCTCGCGGGGCGCGGTCTCGGATATCACCATCGATATCGGGTTCGGGTCTTGCGGGAGTGGGATGCTACATTTAAGGTGCCAAATTTGACTTTAAAATTAATTTTGTGGATGTGAGAAGAAAAACAATACAATGAAAGAGAATAAGGACATTAATATTTTTACAAGATTTTGATAAGTTCAGGGGATTAGATTTTTTATAAAATGTATCTTTATTATAAAAAAAGAGAGATCCATGATGACTACTAATAAATAATTAAGTGATCCTCGTTATGAAATATATGGAGTCAAAACCCCTATTTGTAATTGTACAATTACCATTCTTGGAAAGTAATAATTGTATATAAATTTAAGTTAAATCCTAATTTCTATTTCTGTTTATTTTTGTTGCTTGGACTTGGACACAAATTGGGATGACGAGGCGTAAAAGTAGTAGTTGGTTTAGTATGGTAGGAGAGTTGGGCCGTGGAAAACTTGCTCTTCAAAAACTGAGTGGGCTCTGCTAATGACAATCATTTAGCGATCGTTATCCCCTCCCACACGGAAATGGTTTGCAATCGCCAATTCCTAGCGGCCCGAGAGTAGGTGGTGGAGGACTCGGTTCACCAAATGGAAGGGGTTGAGGGCCTTGATACCTGAACCGGCCTCGAGCCCAGCACGAGCCATCATCCAAATGACCCGCCAGATATTGCGGTAGATTCGGTGGAGACCCTTTCCACGTCTTCTCCATTATCAGAGCAGACCTCAATACCGCCCCAATTGGGCAACGGCCACAGTGAGGAGCGCGTGGGAGGTGCCCCCTCTACTCCCAATTAAAGTAGACTTTTCATGTTTATATCGATCATTATCTTGAATTGTCAAGGAGCCGGAGGGTCTCGTTTCTAGACCATCCTGCGTACCTACATTAGGCATTATCAGCCTAGTATTTTAGTTTTACTCGAACCCCGCATTAGTGGGGATCGAGCCACCAAAGTAGTTCAGAAGCTGGGGTTCGACTTTTCGTTTCGGGTTGAAGTTGACGGTTTTTCTAGTAGGATCTGGCTTTTGTGGACAACAGAATTTGACGTCTCTATCGCTCTAGCTCATCGCCAATGTCTCCACACCACAATTAGACATGCTTCTGGGACAGTCGACTTTACTGCTATTTATGCGAGCCGGCAAGTCTCGACTCAAAACCTCCTATGGCCCATTCTTACTTGGATCGAGCAATCCATACAACATCCCTGGCTGGTCGGAGGTGATTTTAATACTAAGCTGGTCATTTCGGATAAACGGGGGGGTTCACACCCATGTGGTGAATAAAAAATTTCAAGATTGGGTGCAAGTGAGTGGTCTTCATGACCTGGGCTATGTAGGCTCCAAATTTACGTGGAGGCGGGGTGGGGTCCAAACTCGACTTGATCGCGCCTTCATTTCGAACTCGTGGTTGCAACTTTATCCCCACACGGTCAATCATCACCTTTCTTTTTTGGGATCAGACCATCGCCCTATGTTTATCCGTACTCATCGCTATTTCTCAAGCGCTGTTGTCACCCCTCTGTTTCGTTTCCAAAATGCGTGGCTCACTCATCCTGGGTTTGACGGTGTGGTTGCCCAACACTGGCTTCCTGCAACGGCGACGATGCAACAAGCGCTTGCTAAGTTTTCTGAACATCTCCAAACTTGGAATAAATCTGACTTTAGCAACATCTTCTATCGAAAGAAATGATTGTTGGCTCAGCTGGAGGGCATTCAGTGCCACATGGCGACTGAAAATGCTGGTTCCCTTCTCGATTTGGAGGCCTATCTTAGTGGGGAACTTCAGCAAGTCTTGTGTGAAGAGGAAATTTATTGGCACCAGAAAGCCCGTTGTGATTGGATCTCACAGGGTGATAGGAATACCAAATATTATCACACCCTCACCCTCTCCCGTCGCCAGAAACTCAGGGTTGAGCGCATCTTTATGACTAACGATACTTTCATTTCGGATCCAAGTCAGTTGGGCTCGGTTGCCCAGAATCATTTTGGTCAGCTTTTTACTGATGATTCTCTACCAGCTACCAGGTTCCTGATCACTAGTGCATTTCCATCGCTTTCAGAGGACAAACTCCAAATGCTTTCCCAACCCCTCCATGCTCTGGAAGTTCGGACGACAGTTTTCGAGCTGAATCCTAACAAGGCTCCTGGGATCGATGGCTTCAACGCTCTTTTCTTTCAAAAGCAATGGAGCCAAATCGACTCAACAATGGTGGATTACATTCACCAAGTGTTCCACCTGGAACGTTGGGACAGGGATCTGAATCATACTATATTGGTTCTCATTCCCAAAACCCCTTCCCCACAAACTCTCACCTAGTTTCGTCCAATTAGTCTGTGCACGGTGCTTTACAAGATCATTTCGAAACTTATTGTGAACTGATTGAAGGGTCACATGGATTACCTGGTTGCACCCACTTAATGCAGTTTTGTTCCTGGCAGACAGATTATTGAGAACATTATTATCGTCCAGGAGATCATCTATTCGATGCGCAAAAAGTCCGGGAAAATCGATTTTATGTCAATTAAGGTTGACCTGAAAAAAGCGTATAACCGGCTTCGTTGGGACTTCATTCACCAGACCTTACTGGACATCGGGCTCCCACCTCCCTTGATCCAGGTCATTATGAACTGTGTCACGACGGTGTCTATGCAAGTGAACTGGCAAGGTTCCTTGACGGATGTCTTCCACCCTTCTCGTGGTATTCGTTAGGGGGACCCGCTATCTCCTTATTTGTTTGTCTTGTGCATGGAACGACTGGGTCACCTCATCTCCCAAGCCGTTCGACAGGGTCAATGGAAACCGATCAGGCTGAGTCCTCATGGGCCCCCTCTCTCCCACCTGTTCTTGGCTGACGACCTGCTTCTTTTTGCGGAAGCCGATGATTCTTAAACTCACGTCATTGCCCAGACATTGGCCCAGTTTTGTCAAGCTTCAGGTCAAAAAGTGAACACGGACAAAATGCGCATTTTCTTCTCTAAAATTGTTAGTCTCGTGGTAGCTCACTAGATTAGTCAGATGCTGCACATCCCGAGTACTAATAATCTGGGGAAGTACTTAGGAGTTCCGCTGATTCATGAGCGCACCAACCGGCGCACTTATCAGTACATCATCGATCGTGCACGCCAGAAACTCGCCGACTGGCGTGCCAAAGCACTGTCCCTGGCAGGACGAGTTACCCTCACCCAATCGGTTCTCTCCTCACTCCCTATCTACACGATGCAGACGATGCGACTTCCGAGACACCTGTGTGATGAGATGGATTTCCTCAAGCGTGACTTTATATGGGGAACAACGAGCAAGCGGCGTAAAACGCATCTGGTTAGCTAGGATACCGTATGCCAGTCTAAAAAAGCCGACAGCCTGGGTCTCAAACGTATTCGGTCCTTAAATGATGCCTTATTGACTAAACTGGGTTGGGCTTTGCTTCACCAATCCACAACTCTTTGGGTTTGAGTTCTCCTGGCCAAATATCGCTTGGACCCCCAATCCGTCCCAAATACGATCATTAGACGAGGGGCCTCGATCATTTGGAGAGGCATTTCTACCACTTGGCAGTATGTCCGATAGGGTCTGTACTGGAAACTGAGCAATGGTCGTCACATCAGGTTCTGGTTGGATAGGTGGGCTAAGGATTGGGGTTCGCTAATTCTTTTCGCGACGACTCCCATTCTCGACTCCATGCTTCATGCCACGGTAGCAGATTTTATGGATGACAACGGCCACTGGTAGTGGGACGCTTTCCAGCAATACTTACCCTCTATGGTTTGTCTGGACATAGCCGGGGTGCACCGGTCCGGTGATGGAGTGCAGGATGATGTGTTGGTTTGGATCCCCACTTCGCATGGTCGCTTCACTATGGCATCGGCCTATGACTTAATTGAGGACACCTCTCCGCCGGCCCATCATCAGAATTAGGACCTCATTTGGAAGTGGGTTGGGCCCCAACGAATTAGGGCCTTTCTTTGGTTACTGGTTCAAGGAAGGCTTCTGACTAATCAACAGCGAGTGATACGACACCTCACCACGGATGCTCGGTGTCATTTCTATGGGCAAGAAGAATCTACGATCCACGTCTTTGGAGACTGCCCTCGCGTGACAAATTTCTAGTGGACATTTCCCAGAGAGGTGGTGAACACGATTTTTTTCCTGCAAGACGTGGCTAGCTGGGTGACTCACAACTTACGGATACGGACACAGATCCACCAAAGGGATTGGGCTACAATTTACGGAGTGGCCTGTTGGTTTCTTTGGCAATGGCGCAACCGAAGCATTTTTAAAGATGGTTTTGTTTGGCCAGCTAGGAGCACTCGCATCGTTCTGGACTATGTTGAGTGGATTACGAAAGCACGGACAGTGAAAAGTTGCATTTTACGCCACCAAAGCGATCCCGTAGTTAATTTCGTTGGCTGGACTAAGCTCCCGGAGGGCTGGGTCAAAATCAATTCGGATGGGACAGTCAAAGCGGGCAATACTATTGTTACGGCCGGAGGACTTATTCGGGATTCTCAAGGACGGTGGCGTAGCGGATTCCTGTACAACATCAGACGGGGATCTTCTCTTACTGCGGAACTCTGGGGAGTTCACTCCGGCCTCAATTTGTCTTGGGTGCTTGGTTATCGACGGGTCATTGTGGAAGTCGACTCGCTCGAGGTTATTAATATCCTCTCCTCTTTCAGCCCAGTTCTCACTGACAATATTCTTTTGGTGACAGATACCCGGCGACTTCTTCATCGTGATTGGGAGGTTCAATTGCAGCACGTATATCGTGAAAGGAACTAGAGTGCGGACCAGATGACGTCCCTTGCAGCTTCTCACAGCCCAGGACTACACATTCTCTAGGATCCCCCAGCGACCGTTTGGGAATCCTTCCTTTGAGACCAGCAAGGAGTTTTGTATCGGAGGACCCTACGTTAGTTAGGGTGCTTGGTTTCAATTTATATTGATTTTGTCTTGTTTATCTTCCTTTTTAGATTAAAAAAAAGGAAAAAATAAAAGAAAAAGAGTGGGCTTAGTTCTTTCATTTTCAGGAATGCCCAAGCATTGGGGACACCTGTCTCCACCAGAGTCGAATCAGCATTTTGTTTTACAGGCCCAAGAGCAACACTGGATCGACGGAAGTTTCAGGAATCTTCTTCCTTTCCCCACAGGTGAGAGATGGCTACTACTATTTAACAAACCCTCGGAACGCAACAACTATTGTACCCTCTCTCTTCTGTCTTGCCTTGTCTGCCTATCACCGATCACAGGTAAGTGCGTTCCCATATGATCATGTTTTCAATTTCGTTTTGTTAAAGTTGATTTAGATTTGTTTCTTATTATACTTGAATAATCAGCGGCTTCGAGTTACTACATGCGTGGATCATTGGCTATTAAATACAAAATCAAACAAATCCACCCCATGCCAGCTTCATGGGGTAAGCTCCATTTCTTTAGTATATTCTACTTTCATTTTCTTAATTCCTAACAACTATATGCTCATGCTCGTGCTATCTCCAAGCCCAGGTATTGTCACCACTTCGAGGAAACAAGAGAAGAAATACATAACTGAAGGCGGGGGAGTTTCAAATCTGAAGGCAAAAGAACATATTGCTGCTTTCAGCAGACCCCCACCTCTCCCACCTTTTCTTGGACCATTGCTTGCATTATCATTGTTTGATACTTGGTCAAGCCGCGACAATGATGATAACTGAGATTGACTAATGATTGCCATGAGCTATTAAAGAAAGTTTTTTGAGATGAATATCAACATCTTGAGTGCTACTGCAAGCAATCGAGTAACAGAATCCCACATTATAATGTAGCCTGCCAGGAGCGGTTTGAGTATAGGTGCCACAAATCTAGTATAAACGTTTGATAAGAACTGTTGTAAAACGTTAAAACTCTGTAGAAACCCTGCACAAAACAAGTTGGTCAATGTCACAGTCACGTGAGTTGGCCTGCCAGGTGTTATTAACATTTTAACTTACATTCTGCAGCTTTTGGGTATTCGTCAAATATTGCTGTCACATTCTTCAACAGAGTCTGGAGATTCAAGCGGTTGGAAAACGGGTAAGGGTATTAGATAGGAGAATCTGCACAAATTTCTGATTTACAGGCTATTAGATCGAGCGATTACCAGCACTATGCCTCCTGGTTTGATGGGTGATTCAATAACAACAAGTGCTTTCCTGCATCAAAAATGGGTTATTGATTAAATAAGTCTTTTGTTAGAAGGAAGTATTATGGAATTGTCTTGTACTTGATCATTAATTTGTTGCCCTCAAGTGAGCACTCGTAAAAGCTGCATCCCCTGGTGAAGGGTATTTGTGTTTTCTTCCATTCTGCCATATAAGTATATGAGATCCTCATTACAAATTTCACAAGTGTAAAGGCTTAGCAGAATGATTAAACATAAATTGACGGCAATGCATATGCTTGGTGAGTGTACCTATATGCCAGTTAATGCCTGCTGTAAACTTATCACCTTCACAAACATGATCAATACTGAACTTCACATTTCGGCCCATCCCTGCGGTCAGTTGTTCATAGAAACGCAGAACCTCCTGCAGCAAATCGACTTTAGAGATTACATATATATATATATAAACAATTGTTAGTAAAACATTGATGATTGTGTGTACCTCTTTCCCTTTAATAGGATCGGGATATGAGCAGTCCTCGAAGCAACAATCATCTGCAATCAACTCTTCGAGTTCTTTCAGCCTTTTTTCATTGATGCACGTATAGAACTGCGTGACAAGAGCAGATGCAGCAACTGACGTACCCGCGGGATCGGAGGAACCCCCGTTACCGTTGTAGGAACCCGCTGGGATGACCAATTTACGCATGGAGTTCTTAAAGGGTATGCTGTATGGTGTCCGGTAATCTATCTTGGTTCTCCTTTGACAGGGCTGAGAGGTTAATTTCAAAGGCAGAGACCTTGGATTAAGTCCAGCCAGCGGTTTAATCCGCGCCGTTTTCTGTGGGATTCGGCGTGAGAGACTGACACAAGTACAAGAAATATTGGCAGCCATTTCCAACTTAGAGCACGATGGTAATGATTTAACTGAGCATTCAATTGGTCTGCAAGAGTTATATATAGATAAGTCAATACATAACACTACTGAGCAAGGAATAAACGTTGGCTCATTTGGTTGGCCTTGCGTGCCATTGAATTCAAGAATCTATGCTCTCAATTTGAGAAAGTTGGTAATACCATACTTGTTAAGGTTTGTTAGGTATCTCCAGGATTAGTTTACTTGGTATATGTCCAACGGTGTAATCTAAGCACCCGTGAGAAGTTTTCCACTTGATCGTTTTGATTGTATATTAAACCACTACTCTCTTATTGTCTCAGATAAAAGTAAAAATAACATGTATTTTTATTAGTGTTGTGGATTCCATAATTAAATACATATAAATCGGTGGTATTGTGAAGTTGAATTATTGTTAATTAGGAGTTTTTTGTTAAATGATGTGAAGTTGAATTATTGTGATTAAATTAGGATTAGCTGAAATTATTAAGCATATATTAATAAAAATATAATATATATAATCACGTCATTATTAACATGATATCATCATATATACAGTTGTTAAGATTTTTGTTTATTTAAAATTGAAATTAAATAGTTTATAAATATTATAGTTTATTAAAAATTAGAATTACTTTGTAAATTTTACTAAAGTGATCCTAAGTTCAACTTTCTTTCTAAAAGGTTCAGAGCCATAAGGCGTGCTAGTAACTTATAAAGCATAGGTAATGGCGTCTAAAAAAAGGATAAATTATACCTCATATGAGATCTTTATAATATTTTGCAATATTAGTTAGGATTGCAAATCGTATTTATTAAATATATATTTTTATTTCATTTTAAATAGAATTCACTATTGTTAATATTTTCACATGGGAATTATAATAAATAAAAATATTTTTAAATTTAAAAGTATATATATAATGATTAGGACTGCGTTGTTAGCTAGTAACTAGCGGATCCTTTTCAGTAGTTTGACTGCAAACTAGAAGGGCAAATTTAATTGAGACAAGTCCTGCCAGTTACTAAAAATGTGCTTACATATGGTTTTTTTTTTTTTTGACATAACATATGGTTTTGATTTCATGAAGAATTGAACAACGATTTCCGTGGTAAAAACCTTTTTGTGATATCAAGGCTACATGGCAGAGTATCAAGGCTACATGGAACCAAGTTTTACAAGGCATACAATGAATGATTGGCGATGGTTGTAGAATTCAATTCTGGTTAGACCCATAGCTTTCGAACATCGACCCACTAAGATCCCATGCTCTAATCCCGATCCCCGAATCCATTTATCTTCTCAGTTTAAGTCACTTTGCAGACTCCGATGGTAATTGGCTCTGGAACGAGTTCCAACACTACCTCCCGAATTATATTTACCAATTGATAGCCGGTACGTTTCCCCCCAAACCTGAATTAGGACAGAATCAGTTGATTTGGGGCAGATCTGTCGATGGGCTTTTCTCTGTTGCTTCTATGTATAACATGAGCATGGGTCACGACGATACTGCGGCCCATGATGTTTGGAAGGCAATTTGGAAGTGGTCGGGCTTACAATGAATCCGTTCCTTCCTATGACTCCTAGCTCACGATCGGCTAGTCACGAACCACCACCATGTCTGTATGCACTGTACTTCCGATGGCGCTTGCTACCATTGTGGATTTGAGGAATACTCACTACATGTTGTGTGTGACTGTAGTAAAGTTCGCCAAGTTTGGTGCACCTTCCGTCCGCACCTTGTCCCTGCTGATTTTTTCACTACGCCAACTAGGGACTGGCTCCTACACAATCTCCAACCAGCCTGCGACTCCGCGGTCAAGCTTGGCCGACCCTATTTGGCATTACTTGTTGGTTCCTATGACAATGGAGGAATAAGACCCCCTTTGATAGTCAATTTACTTGGCCTTCCTCACCTTGCTCTCTTATTTTGTCTTATGCAGGTCAAATTCACTCCTCAGTTGGATGGAACAATCGAGTGGGTTCTGCCGGCTATAGCATGCGAAAAGAACAACTCATTGGGTGGAGCAAACCTCCCCCAAGTTAGATTAAGCTTAATATCGATGGTACCAGCAAGCGGTCCTTGTCTTCGGTCACTGTCGGTGGACTTCTTCGGGACAGTGACGGCCAATGGCTCGAGGGCTTCGCTTAGAAGCTTAGATGGTGCCTAGTGATAACAGCGGAGCTCTGGGGGGTTTTTACTGGGCTTACTCTAGCGTGGAATCAGGGATTTCGTCGTATCGAACTGGAGATAGATTCCAAGGCGGTGTTCGATATCCTCTCTTCCTCAGAGCACCAATCTAGGACTCTCAATCCCATAGTTCGAAACATTCATCTGCTGCTTACTAGGAATTGGACTGTTGTTTATCGACATGTTTATCGAGAGAACAACAGATGCGCCAACTAGCTTGCTAAATATGTTAGGCAGTTGGCCAACAGAGTTACTTATTTTGCTACCACACCCATAGAGTGCCATATGATCCTGATAGAGGATTTATCGGGAATCTGTTTCCCCCGATTTGTTATGTAGTTTGTATTAATTGTTTCCCTTTTATAAAAAAAAAACCTTTTTGTGAATTACCTGTTGCTTTAGATACAGGATATCTTTAAGGCAGGTTGGCATGGCTTTTTAGGACTGTAATCTTTTTCTTAAAATTTATATTATTACGTTTGGCTTTTTTTAGTAGTTAGGAAAGTAAAAACTTTCCCAATCTAGAGAAAATAGGAGCACTTTACTTGAATTCTAAATCCCAGCACCCCTTGGTATTTAGATTACCTTCTTCACAAATTTAATCTAAAAAATATACTAACCAATTTAACTCTCCCTTCTCTTTCAACTCTACGATAACTCTTTTATGAAATCCTACCTCCTCATCAACCAATATTACAAATATCATACCGGATTAGGTTCTAGTATAGTACTGTATCGATACCGGTTAATACTGAGTACAGTTTCGGATAATTTTTTAAATTTATGAAATAGTTCCTAATTTTTTTAAAATTACAAAATAGTCTATTGTTATATTATACAGTTATATTGTATGTTTTTAACCCTTTTTCCAAAAATCATAATAATAAATAATAATCACTTTTTTAATTTAATTTTTAATTTAATAATTATTAATAAATATAATTAAATTTAAAATATATTTTTAAAATATATAAATTTCAAATAAATTT
>JAOSBK010000206.1:32178918-32201831 GCA_027568895.1 Erythroxylum shatona
TTGCCTTTAGGGCACTACTCTAACAAACTCACAATACATACATAAGTCGACTTATCGCACTAAACAAGTCGACTTATGGGTATCGTGACAAGATAAGTCGAGTTATTTCATGTACAAGTCGACTTATACTAACATCAAAGGCAAAGGATTTGGATACAAAAAGAAGGAGAGGATAGCGCAGCGAGGATTTAAAGCTGTAGCAAAGGAGCCGGTAATACTCCTCATCTTGTTTGTATTTTATTATCCTTATACCTTATCATGTACGCATTAGCATGATGATTTGGATTTGTTGCTTCCTCTACAAGTAATGATTTCTTAAAAGTTTTGAAATCTACCGTTTCTCCAAATATAACATGCTTTGTTTTTCCGATCCAACATTCCCACAAAAAGATCTTGTTAACCAAGTTGTCCAAGAAGAACAAGTGGTAGATCGGATTAGTCGAGGATACGATATCGAGAAGAGGAAACAATAACAAGAGGAAGAGGATACATCAACTAAGAGAGGATATATTACCGAGGATACGACAGCACAAGAAGGAGTTAAAGCTATAGAGAAGGAGTCGATAATATTGTCTTCATCTTGTTCTTATGTTTATTATCCTAATACTGTATCATGTATGGCTATGGCGTGATGATTTGGATATATTGCTTCTGCTACAATTTAGATTTCTAAAAAATTTTGAAATCTATCGTTTCATAAAATATGACATGTTTTCTTTTTTCAATCCATCAAATAGGAGAGGTTATTGATGAGGAATTAGAGTATGATTTAGGCCTAACAGATGTATAATTGATGAACTATAAAGAGGCTATTTTAATTTTGTTATAAATTGTTGAAAAAATCTAGAAAAGTGAAAGAAGAATTGCTGGAATATGGTAGTTGTAGTGCTTTTGCTAAATATGCATCGGTATTTTGGCCATAACTTGACCTGTAGACAACAAAATGGAATGATTTTAAGTTTATATTAAAATAGAGACATATGGTTATATTTTTCAGAAATGAATGAAATTTAATTCTATGTCTAATAGTTTCAAAATTTGGATTGAAGTTGCGAATAGTCTGTAGTATTTTGGGAATAAATCTAGGAATAATGAACCAAATTGTATGAAATTTGGTTCATTAGACACTTAAGACACATAGAAACATTTTTTAGAAGAAAATATTATCTTCTATATCATAATGGCCTTTAAAAACTAACACAAAACTTATGGGAATTGCATGTCATCGTAGAACCAAATTGTGGGAAGCCATATACGATTGTGGAAATTGCATGGAAGTAAATAAAATTCTTTTTTGTGTGATTTTTGGACCAATTAAGGATAATGTATTTAACTATGATGCATTTGGACTTGATTAAGGTTTAAAAAGAACATAATTTGATGTTGGAAAAGTTGTTTAAATGTGTGATAAGTTTTGCTTGAAAATTGATGTTATACTTCAACGAAAAGAATGTTGGATAACAATGCATCTAATTTTGGAATGAATGAGTGTTAAAGGGATGAAGATATTCATATGAATGCAAATGTATTCCAAAGGGTATTAATAATGCATTAAGAATGAATGAATGAAAATTGTGAATTATGCGAAATATTTGAAATGCTAGAAAAGAGTTAGTAAATGTATGGTTAATGAATGAAGCATGATCAAGTCTACTTAAGGTATTAATCTAAATGCAAACAAGACACATCTAATTGAAAATATGTGAATGATTATGAATTATGATTAAGGAAACATACCTGAGATAGTCATTAGGCATACATTGAACATGACATATGAACATATGTGCACAAATGAATAAGAATTTGATTGATTATATTAAAACAAAATTTTTTAAAGAAAGGAGAAGGAATTTCGGTTCTATTGGGCTGAATGAGCAGCTGCACATTTAACATTGAATTACTAAATAAAGATGGTATTTATCATGCATCGCCATCATTAAATGGAGTAAGGATCTTACAATTAAATAGTTTAATGGTTATTTTTTAATGATAACATGTAGCCTATTAGCATTCATTTGATTGAAGAAGAAAGAGGTACATTGGATGGACCATCTTCCTTCTTTCATCATCAAAAACCAAAATTTATAGGCCTTATTTAGTTTAATAGTGTTTTCATATAGCCATCTTAAAGATAAATGAGAAGAGTCTCATTTATTGGCTTCTTTATCATCAATTAAAGAAGGAAGTGATGCATTTGATGCAAAGCTCTTCTTTCCTTTGAGGTTAACCAAAATTGTAAGGGTATAAGAAAAGGTTCTTACATTATTTTTTGTCACTCTCTCTCCTCTCACCTATGCATGGTCGAAACCTTTAATGAGAAGTATCTCATTGTTTCCTTCTTTCTTCTAAGAAAAATCTCCTCCAAACATTTCTTCTCCTTTCCCACCAAAGGATCTTGTTAACCAAGTTATCGAAGAAGAACAAGTGGTAGATCAAATTTGTTGAGGTTACAAGAACAAGGAGAGGATAGATTGACAAAGGAAAGGATTCAAAAGCAAGGCTAAAGCTAGGGTTGGATACAAAAAGAAGGAGAGGATAGCACAACGAGGAGTTAAAGCGGTAGTGAAGGAGTGGGTAACAATCTCTATCTTGTTTATGTTTATTATTATCTTGTTTTGTGTTTAAGAGAGTTATAGATGCATAAAATATATAAAGGAAATAAAGGGGTTGGAATTAACACATTTTTATGTTTTTGGCATATTTTACCTTTGCTTCTTTGGCAATTTTTATCTCAAGATCCACAAGGCAAAAAATTCTGAAATTTTATGGCCTTACTCTAGACACATTGAGGCATCTCTAGACCAAGTTTCAAAATTTTATGGGCTAGAATTTGGGAGAAACAAAGTTTTGAATTCAGGCTCACATGAACACATTGTCAGACTCGTAACAGACCAGACCCTTACCTATTTTCAAGCTCGTTTCTCATGATCCGACCGTTAGATCAGACTGAAATTTTTTAATAAATTCTATACATCTTGAACATATTAAAATTTCATCCATTAATCTTTCCTGAATTCAGAGAAACAAATTTTACAATTCAGCCCAGAAAAATTGTCTGCAGTCTAATCCGAGGAAGATACATGTCAAGTTAAGTCCGACCCTTTCTAGCCCCTTGACCCTAGTATTTAAGCTTCCATTAGTTTTGTATTAACAGAATCGGTGACACACTTCTCTCTTGTGCATACACAACAACTTTTTTTTCTTCTCTTTGGTTCTATGTATGCAAATCATAGACAAAGGAGTATTCATGTTTTAATTATGCAAGGCTAAGGATTTTGGTTTGCAAAGGAAGTTAGTAACATTTTTTTACTTTGAGTTGTATGAGAATTTGAGTTCTATTCTTCATGTATAGGGTTAGGAAAAATTCAATTTTGGTGATTTCTACATGAAAAAATCATCATTTTACTTTTTTTAACGTGATAGCTACAATATTCATGTTAAACAATTAAAGCAAAATACTAGTTAATTAAAATTGACTTATATAAATTAATTAACATATAGTGGCTAAGGTTTTAGTCAATAAAAACTTATTTTTATTGATTGGAATATGAAATCATCAAACCTAATAAATTATTTACGACTTTTTGGATTAGTGGATTGGGAAAAACACTTGTTTGATTTCAATCAATTATGTATTTAGTTCATACATACTTTTATGGTGGACTTCTGCATATTTAGGGTTTGGAATGGACTTTTCTATGAATAATTAATTAAGAACAACAAGAATGAATATTTTTCTTAAGATGAACATGATGTTATCCTTTATCTTTCAATGATTAGAACACACAGTGGTCTTACGTGAAATCTTATCTTGCAATCGCTTTTATAATTGATTATTTAACTTATTTTCTTCACAGCTGTCAAATCCTTATATAATCCTTTGATTTTATTTATTTTCTTTATAAAAACTCTCTCAGTTTTCTTTTTAATAATTAGTCACATTCGAAAACAATCATACCTTTTCATTAATTTGGCTTGATCATAGATTAGCATAGTCATAAAATAATCTTCACTAATTAGCTGTCAATTTCATGGTTTTCATGTTAGAATTATAGATTAGTTAGGTTGCATGTTGGCAACATAGTGTCTTATATAGTAGTAACTGAAACAATAAAAAAAAAGAAAAATAAATTCATTACTTTTCGGTAAATTAATTTGCCACGTCTAGATTAATGTGTCCTTATATCATACATTGCATGAGATTTTTAATTTTTGTCTAACTAAATTTTTGTTTATTGATCTTCCTTTGCACTCTAATTTTCATGCATTCAGTTTTGAGGTAGGAAGTAGTTATAATTGTGATTTTCGATCTGATCACCATCCGCACTCATATAGGAACACACTTAGGTTAGTGGCACTTGATCTTGAGTTAGTTGGATGTTTGAATTCTTTAGATTTTCTAAGCATATATAATTTGGAAGTTACCTTATCTTGTCTTTTTAGGTGCTGAATAGAAAATCATTGTTTGAATCATTTTTCTAGTTCCTCGTGTGATTGACCCTATACTCTGTGTTATACTACCAATTATCATTCTTGAGTTTGGGAATTAAATTTGTAGGTCTATGACAACCTGACAAATTTTTGCCACCATTACCGGGGAACTAACAAATTTAACTTGATTCAAGCAGGTTTGTGTACTTTGTTTAGTTTCTTTGTAATGTGTAGGTTGTATGTTTAACAACGGAAGACCAATGACTAGTGAAGAGATCAAACAATTTTATCAACTCATTGACAAAGCACTTGAAAACACATCTGAGCCAAAAAAAAAAAGGTTAAGGTTTCAAGATCTTAGAGAACAACTTGAAGCACGAAGGAGGCTTTTATTCTCATCTTTGGAAGGCGAATATAGGGGAATCTACATAGCATCCCAAGTCCTTAATCCTGACTTACTGGACGTGGTTACAGCCACCCAACCTCACACACTCAAGGAAGATTTATGCATTAATCTTCCTACTGATGCTATTAATTTTAAGTTGAAATCTAGATTAATTCACTTACTCCCTAGTTTCAATGGCCTTGCAGGTGAGGACTCCCATAAGCACTGCAAGGAGTTTCATATGGTATTTGTTGGTATGAAGCCACAGGGAGTCTTAGATTAAGATGAAAAGGGCATTCCTAGAGAAGTATTTCCTAGCTTCAAAAGCAGAAAATATCATAAAAGATATTTGTGGCATCAGGTAAAGCCATAGAGAGACTTTATATGAGTACTGGGAGTGATTCAAGATTTTGTCTGCTCAATGTCCTCACCATCAGATTTCTGATCAACTATTAATTTAATACTTTTTCTGAGGGCTCGATTCCACAGGATAGGAACATCATAGATGCTGCTAGTGGAGGTGCTTTGGTGTACAAAAATCTAGAGGCTGCAAGACAGTTAATAGAGAACATGACAACCAATTCTCAATAGTTTGGCACACGTACGGATCTTCACCCTAAAAGGGTGAATGAGGTAAATATTTTTAGCCTTAAGAATAAGGTTAATCATCTAACATCTCTAGTTTGTTCTTTGGCTTGTGGTAACATGTTGGTTAGGTCATCTATAATTTTTACTAATCCCACATCCATTAGACATGTGCCTTACCATGTAAGATGAGTCTTATGAGTAAGCAAATGTTGTAGGGTTGTGTTTCCTAATGCTCAATAGAAGAAGTATGATCCCTTCTCTAACACTTACAATCCTGGTTGAAGGGATCATCCAAACCTTAGATATGGGAACCATTAACAAAAGCAATAAGGTAATGGTGGATTTGGACATGTGAATCCACCTAGTTTTCAGTAATAGTCTTCCTTCTTGTCTAGAGCAGCCCCACCATAACCCAATCCCATTTCTTTAGGGTCAAATATGGATGAGATGAAGGTTATGATGAAGTTCTTAGCATCTAATAAATTGACTATGCAATAGAGTTTCATGCAATTTCAACAAGAAACTAGGTCAAGTACTTAAAATATAGAGAAATAAATGGGACAGTTAACTTCTAGTATGAGCAAGTTAAAGGCACAGGGAAGTGATAAGTTGCCTTCTCAAGCAGTCAATCCAAAGGAAGGTGTTAATGCAATTACATTGAGTGGAAAACATCTTGGAGAGAAAAAATTAAAGTAAATAGCATTGGAGGAGGAAGAGGAACTGGTGGTTGAATCAATTCCTAAGAGTACTTTGAATCCTAATCTTGATTCCTCTAAGTCTGGACCCTCTATAGTTGCTTCTAAGGCACGTTTTTCTTCTCCCATAGATTGCCCTTTTAAACTAACTCCTCCTTTCCCTTTGTCTTCTTTTTCTTCATAGTCTACGAAGGAAAACAAGGATAAGGATATCTTGGAGTTGTCTAAAAGGGTTAAGATTAACATCCCTTTGATTGAGGCAATCAAACAGGTGCCCAAGTATGCAAAGTTCTTGAAGGAGCTGGGTATCACAAAAAGAGCTCATAAACTTAAAGGTATGGAGATAGTGAACATAGGGGAAGCAATATATGTAATTCTTCAGAAGAAATTGCCATTAAAATAGAAAGATCCAGGTGCATTTGCTATTCCATGTGGTATTGGTAGAACGAAGTTTGAAAGGGCTCTATGTCATTTAGGGGCATCTATTAGTGTGATGCCTAAACATTTATATGATTCTCCTGAATTAGAGTCTTTGTATAAAACTAGTGCGATAGTCTAGCTTGCTAATAGAACTTTTGTATATCCTTTAGGTATGCTACAAGATGTCTTAGTTAAGGTAGATGATTTGTTCTTTCCATGCAATTTTTATGTGATTGATATGGAGTATGATAGTTCACACACTAGCACTCCTATTTTGTTTGGAAGACCATTTTTGAAAACTACCAAAACTAAGATTGATGTTGATGTTGGAACATTGTCTATGGAAGTGGGTGATAAGGTTAATTTGTTTAATATTAATGAGTCCATAAAATATCCATATGACAATGTATATTATATCTCTCGTTTTGATGTTATTGATGAGTATGCCCAGCAGGTCTTGGATTTTAGTATGGATGATGGCTTGAGTTTGGTTTTAAGCTATGGGTTAGTTAAGCAGGTGTTAGTGGATATAGAAAGGGATGTTTGTATCCCCAAGATTGCGTAGGATTCAGTTTGGGCTTTGCATTCTTTGCAAGCCAAACCACTCAAGTATGGCTGTGAATTCATCAGTTTACCTATTTCGCACAAGAGGCTTTTACCTTTTATTTTGTAGGCACTAGAACTAGAGTAAAAATCTTTGCCTGATCACTTGGCAAAGAGCTTAACTAGTATATAGGAGGAGAGGCTAGTGAAGATCTTAAGGGATCATAAGACTGCAATTGGATGGACTTTAGTAGATATCAAAGGAATCAGTCTATCGACTTGTATGCACAAGATTCATTTGGAGGAGAATTCTAAGCCATCTAGAGAGATGCAGAGCCTATTAAATCCACATATAATGGAGGTGGTAAAAGTAGAGATATTAAAGCTCTTGGATGCAGATGTGTTATATCCTATTTCGGATAGCAGATGGGTAAGCCCGATTCATATACTTCCTAAGAAAACTGGGATCATTGTTATTAAGAACGAGGATGAAGAGCTTATCCCTACACAAGTCTAGAGTGGATGGAGAATGTGTGTGGATTATCGTCAGCTGAATTTGGCAATCAAAAAGGATCATTTCCCTTTTCCTTTCATAGACCAAATGTTAGAGAGACTGACATGTAAATCCTTTTACTACTTTCTAGATGGATATAGTGGATATAATCAAATTGTCATTGCTCCTGAGGATCAGGAAAACATCATTACTTTTCCATTTAGAACATTTGCATATAAAAGAATGCCTGTTGGATTGTGTAATGCACCTGCTACATTTTAGAGACGTATAATGCACATTTTTCTGACTATGTTGAGAGAATAATTGAGGTTTTTATGGATGATTTCACTATGCATGGAAATTCTTTTGACATATGCTTGGAAATTTTGTTTTTTATTTTAAGAAGGTGCTTTGATACTAATCTTGTTCTTAATTATGAGAAATGTCATTTCATGGTAGAACAGGGCATAGTACTATAGCATGTTGTGTCTTCTAGAGGTCTTGAGGTTGATAGAGCCCCAAGGTAGATGTTATATTGTCCTTGCCTTACCCCTCATGCATGAGGGAGATTAGATTTTTTCTTGGACATGTAGGCTTCTATAGGAGGTTTACCAAGGAATTTTCGAAGATTACAACTCCTTTATGTTGGTTACTTACTAAGGATATAGAATTTGTTTTTGATGATGGATGTAGACAGGCTTTTGATGAGTTGAAGAGGCATTTGACTACTACCCCTATCATTTAAGTACCTAACTGGGATCTACCATTTGAGATAATGTGTGATGCTAGTGATTTTGCTATAGGTTTAGTTCTTGGGCAACGGATTGGTAAGAAATTACATGTGATTGCCTATGCATCCCGTGCATTAGATGAGGCATAGTTTAATTATCATACCATAGAGAAGGAACTGTTAGTTATCGTGTTTTCACTTGAGAAATTTAGATTTTATCTTCTTGGTACAAAAGTTATTGTGTTCACATATCAGGCAACTCTTAGGTACCTTATGAGTAAGAAAGAGTCCAAACCCAGGTTGAATAGGTTGATCTTACTCCTTCAGGAGTTTGACTTGGAGATCAAAGATAAAAAGGGAGCAGAGAACCAAGTTGCTGATCATTTGAGTAGGTTGAGTGCCAAAGGTGAGATGGCTAAAGTTTTAGTGCAAGATTCCTCCCCAGACGAGCAATTATATTCATTCCCCATATGTCTGTTAGACCATGGTATGCCGACTTGGTAAATTTCTTAGTTACCAAGGCATTTATATAGTAGTAAATGAAACAATTAAAAAAAGAATAATCAATTCAATACTTTTCGGTAAATTAATTTGCCATGTCTAGATTATTCTGTCCTTATATCATACGTTACATGTAGGATAAAACTTTTAATTTTTGCCTAACTAAATTTTTATGTGCTGGTCTTCCTATACTAAAATTTTGCACTCTAATTTGCATGCATTTAGCTTTGAGGTAGAAAGTAGTTATAATTGTGATTTTCGATCCAATCACCATCCACACCCATATAGGAACACACTTATGTTAGTAGCACTTGATCTTAAGTTGGTTGGATGCTTGAATTTTTTAAATTTGCTAAGCACCTATAATCTGGAAGTTTGCTTGTCTTGTCTTTTTGGGTGCTGAATAGAAAATCATTGTTTAAATCATTTTTCTAGTTCCTCGTGGGATCGACCCCATACTTTGTGTTATACTACCAATTATCATTTTTGAGTTTGGGAATTAAATTTTTAGGCCCACGATAGCCTAACAATATTATATATATTTATACATATTGTATATAGTAAACAATTCTAACTATTTAAATACAATTAAATCATTGGTTAAATAATTAATTTTGATATATTTCATAGTTATTAGAATATAATAAAGGAATTCAATTATTATTAATAATTATTGGTATATAATTAATTATTTGATTTATTAAATTGTAGTTATTTGATTAAGTAGTCAATATTAATATTTGGTATATATGTTACTGTATTAATAATTATTGTTAATCATTATATAGTTTATATCACTAAATTTATTCATCCTATTATTTAAATATACTTAAATAATAGTTAATTAATTAATTTTGATATAATTAATATTTATTAGAATATAATAAATTAATTAAATTATTATTAATAATTGTTGGAATATATTTAATTATTTTATTTATTAAAATATAGTTACTTGATTAAGTAGTCAATATTAATATTTGGTATATATGTTAATGTATTAATAATTACTGTTAATTATTATTAATTATTATATAGTTTATATCACTGAATATTTTTATCTTGTTATTTCAATATGCTTAGTAATAGTTAATTAATTAATTGTCATATAATTAATAGGTATTATAATATAATAAATTCATTCAATTATTATTAACAATTATTAGAATATATTTAATTATTTGATTTATTAAAATATAGTTACTTGATTAAGTTGTCAATATTAATATTTGGTGTATATGTTACTACATTAATGATTATTATGTAGTTTATATATATACATATATGTAGTTAGTTAGAAGAACAAAAAAAGAAATAAAGGAGATGTCATAGGTGTGACTTAACGTGTAACAGTTGTGACATCATGAAGGAATAAAAAAAGAAAGATGAATTAAGATGACTATAATTTTTTGTGGAGAGGTAGAACAATGTGTTACGAGTCTGTTGGTTCAAATCTTATGTCATTTGGAGGTTGGGAGAAGAAGTTATGACCAAAATACTAAAGGATGTTTGAAACTGTCTACTTTTCTATAAACCTTTAAAGTCACTATCGTGCATAAGCACGATCATGGGATTCCAGCAGTTCATGTCATGTGCACGATCGTGACTTCAAAGGTTTATGCCCAAAGTGAAAATCAAAAGTCACAGGCGTTCATGTGATGTAGCACGATCGTGGACTTCTGAAGATGGTTGGCTTTATGTTGGGGACTTCCTCTTTTGGTCTCTTGGATGTTATAAAATGGAGTTTTGCCTTATTATGTAATACGCAACATTCTTATTTGCAAATTATATTAATACGTACTACTTAGCTAAATATTTATATTTTATGTAATTAATCAATCAATCAATTATTATTAATTATAACTAAACAAATGTTAATGAAAAGTAATTAATTTTTAAATAAATCATATTTTAATCAATTGGTTAATTACTTATTATGTAATAATTAATTAGCTAATTAGTAATTCTTTCATTATATAATTTAATTCTGATTCAATTGTTAATTTAGTTTATTATTGTGTTATATTAATTAATTAATATTATTAATTGACTGTTAATTATGCCCTTAGAATTTTTTATTTTTAATAACTAATTTATTAAGTACCGAATGTTGATATTAATTTTATATGTTATTTATAATAGTGCATTATTAAATGTTCAGTGTTATTAATTTTTATATACTAATATTAAATTTAAATCTTAGTCATAACCTGTTTATTATTATTAAATTTTATATATTAATATCTTAATATATATACTTATTCATGTTTGTGACTACTTATTATATTATTAGCTACTATATATTAATATTAAGTATATATATTATTGACAACCATGGATAATTAATTGCTAATTATTATTAAAGCATTATATAATAATATTATGTTTATATAAATGGTAGTCACACCTGTGACTATTAAGTCAAAGGTGTGATTTCCATAGTTGTGAGTTGTTAGCTAACAACTACGGGCTAATTTAAATATAATTAATAGTTTGTTAATTAAAATGAAATTAAATGTTATCACCTTTAATTAAGTGTAATTAAGTTATAATTAATTAATTAATTTAAATATCATAAGTGCATATAATTTTTGTCATTTTATTAAATAATATATATATACAATTAATTGGTTAATTTTAATATAATTAATATATTGATTAATTAAAATATAATTAATTGACTAATTAATGAAAATAAAATTCAATGTTATTATTAAGTACCATATGTTAATATTAATATCCATGCATTATTAATTGTTCGTTATTATTAATTTTTAGATATAATAGTCACAGGCGTGATATCCATAGTTATGAGTTGTTTGCTCACAACCATGGGATAATTTAAATGTAATAATAGGTTGTTAATTAAAATGAAATTAAATATTATCATCTTTAATTAAATATATTTGAATTATAATTAATTAATTAATTTAAAATATAAGTGCTTATAGTTTTTTTCATTTTAAATTAAATATAATGTATAATATAATTAATATATTAATTAATTAAAGTGTAATTAATTGACTAATTAATGAAAATTAAATTTAATGTTATTATTAAGTATCATATGTTAATATTAATTTTATATGTTATTCATATCCTTGCATTATTAATTGTTCTTTATTATTAATTTTTAGATACGAATGTTAAATTTAGGTATTAATAATTAATTGTTAATTCTTATTAAGTTTCATATATTAATATCATAATATATATACCTATTCATGGTTGTGACAAATTATTATTTCTTAGCTATTACATATTAATATATTAGTGACAACCGTGCATTATTAGTTGCTAATTATTATTAAGTATTATATAATAATATCAAGTTTATATAAATGATAGTCAGGCCACTCACTATTAAGTCAAACCTTCCATGTTGTCATAATAATCAATTTATAATTAAATGATTCATTTATTTAAATCTTATTAATTAATCAATATAGGTTTTTATTACTACGACTGAAATTTTTCACTTTTTTGATTACATATTATTGAGATATCTTTAACTAATTCTATTATAACTGTTTAGTTAATTAAAATATATATAGTGTAATAAAAATATTATCAATTAATTTAAATATAATTAATAAATTGATTTATAAAGATGTGATAATTGTTTGTAAAGGTTCATAAATGAGGAATAATACTACATATTAGATCTTATTTCTACCTGATTAGTATTAAATTAAAATCAATTAAATTAACATTAACATTGATTTAATTCTAAAATTGAATTTATCTTCACAAATCATGCATCAAATGCTATCAATCATGTCTATTTAATTAGCATGCATCTCTAGAAATTGCTACGTTTCACATGTTCTGCTCTCTTTTGTTCCACCAATTAATAACTCTTATATCAAATCCTATCCGTCACCTCCATTTACATTCGTTTAATTAACATGCATATCTAGAAACTTGAACATTTAATCCTTTCAACAAACATCCCACCAAACTTCTACATTATCGACGTTGCTCCGTTCAATAAGTATCTTCTTTCTGATTCATCGCATGGTTAAGTTTCGGCAACAGTTGATCACTCTCCAATTAAATTGAATGGTCTCAAACATAGAACTAGAGGGAGGATCCCACATTGGATCTTTCTATCACTCCATCCTCCGCATACACAAGGACAATATCAACGACAACAATAACGTTGATTTCCACCATTTTGACGAGTCCTTAATTCTCGCCTCCAACCTGAGACAACATCATATCAAAGTGTGAATGGGATGACAACAAAAAATTGTAATCCAACCGTTCAATTCATTCAAAGGCATCCTTCTCTTTTTGCTTCACCCCAAGCTGAGACAACATCAGATCAACAGAGGAAGCCCCACTAAGATGATGCCGCAACAACAACTTATAATGGTGGTCCCGTTAGTGGCATTCGGCTATCCCCCAATGACGTCGTTGATAGGTCATCCTCATTTAAGTCTCTTCGACAGGTTAGTGAATTAACCGAATCATTTTCTTTGTTTTTATACTTTTTATTTATCTAAAATTCTAATTAATAAACTTTTCGTTCTTCGGTAGGAGAAGTTTCAATCCAGGCACCATACAATAGGTTCGGGCGTGGATACCTACATGCACTGCCCAAGGATCGAGCCAGCCTCAACAACATTTCTACCATCCTTAGGCATGAATTTATTCCATTCATCTTCCTATATTAATATTCCATACAAATAACAGAACACTAAAAATAATAACATGTCCTTCATTTATCCAGGCACAAATGAAATTTTTTGGGAAACCAAACAATCAATCCCTTCCCTCTTCTCATTCATTTCGCTTTCTTGGTTTCATCAATAGTTATGAAGGAGAGGATTGCGAAGAGAATGAAAGCTCTGTGATAGGTCCCAGTCAAAACCTGCTAGAACAAATGAAAAGAGAAAAGAAAATATGCAGAATAAATATGCAAAATATTCTATTTTTATTGAGAATAAACCAATAACTTAGGTTGACGCTCAAAATCCCCCTTAACATTGATAATTGAAACATTTAAATACGAAATCTGCAGCAACTACTTTAGCCCTAAGTACAAGGAATTCTAAATACTAAAGATATTCCACTAATAGTTAATGGATAACATGACCCACTGCACAACTAGACCCACTAAACAAATATCCCACATTAACTAGACCCACTAAACAACTAGATCCCATGTTTCCCATATTGTAGATCTCAACATTGCCCTCCCTTTTCACTGCAAACTTTTCCTCAAGGTTGAAGTTAATTGTAGCTCAACTATCATGCCTTTCAACGATATCCTTGATATCCTCCTCACTGCTTGCATTGTCTCCTACCAACAAAAGCAATTGATGACCCTTGCACATGTGTCCCGGTATAAATTTTTCATTACAATGGAAGCAAAGCCCCTGTGCACGCCTTTTTTGTTCCCATGACAATTTTTTTGCTGTAGGCATAGACCGTGGAGGTTGAACAAACTTTTGTTCCCTAATTAATTGCTTGTCTCTCATTCGCACCAAACTTATGGCCTCCTTCAATGTTTTAGGCTTGAACATACGTATGCCATCTGCAATTTTAGGTCTCAACCCCCCCCATAAATGTTCCTACTAGTCCCTTTTGAGTCCATCCCTGAACTTGGTTGCCCAATCGTTCAAATTCTCTTTGATAATCCCGCAAGGTTCCTGTTTGTTGGATTTTAGAAAGTGCCTCGTCGAAATCTTCACATTCCGTTGGCCCGAACCTGGTCCAAAGTTCTGACTGAAAATTTTCCCATGTCACCTGTTGCCCCTCGTCGATGTATGTCTTGCGAAGCCATTGCCACCATTGGTTTGCCTCACTTTCAAGGTGGAAGGAGGCTAACGGAACTTTTTGCAAGTTCGGAGTTTCTTGATAGTCAAAAAATTGCTCCATGCGACTAAACCATTCAATGGGGTCGCCGCCGGCAAATCTCGGGAATTCAAGCCTTGCAAGTTTAGAAGAGAACATATGGCGTCCCTCTTCTACTGCACCTTTGATTCCTTGCTGGGTGTTTGTGGGTCGACCACGGGAATTGCTAGCAGATCCTTCCCTTTGAGAAAGGACTACATCAGATAATCGAGCAATCGCTTCTTCCATTGAATGAAGCTTATCGACAAGACCTTGCTCCATTCGGCTCATTCCGTCCTGCAAATTGCCTAGACTTGCTTCAAGATTCTCGATTCGTTCTTTGTTCGTCGACATGGCTCTGATACCAATTGATAGGTCCCAGTCAAAACCTGCTAGAACAAATGAAAAGAGAAAAGCAAATATGCAGAATAAATATGCAAAATATTCTACTTTTTGGTGAGAATAAACCAATAACTTAAGTTGACGCTCAAAATCCCCTTAACATTGATAATTGAAACATTTAAATACAAAATCTGCAGCAACTATTTTAGTTCTAAGTACAAGGAATTCTAAATACTAAAGATATTCCACTAATAGTTAATGGATAACATGACCCACTACATAACTAGACCCACTAAACAACTAGATCCCACGTTTCCCATATTGTAGATCTCAACAGAAATGATCTCAAAAATATACATCAGGGAATCAACCTACCATGGCTAATATGTGGGGACTTCAATTCTATTCTTTATAGGTTGAAGGCTTAAGGAAATCACAATCTTTGTAACTACTTTGAAGATTTCAAGCTATGTGTGGAGTCTTTGGGCGTGACTGATCTACGGTTCATAAGGCAGAAATTTACATGGTCAAACAATCAAGCATCAAGATGGTGTATTTGAAAGAAACTTGATCAGGCATTCATAAATAACAGATGGTTGATTCAGTTTCCCAATAGCACTACGAACTTCCAGGATCCCCTTTTTTCAGACCATACGCCCATTAAAGTTCACAATTTATTTCAAAGAACTCCCAACTTCTACCCTTTTCGATTTAATAATTATTTAGCTCTTGATCTAGAGTTTCAAGAGGCTTGTCGCAGAGGATATGCGTGTGAAGTTAGAGGAACCAGGCAGTTCCAATGTATTCAACAACTGAAGGCCATTAAACAAGAACTTAAACAGCTGCAATTTGTAAAAGGCTCTACCAATACCACTGTCAAGAAGACCAAGTATGATCTATTAGTAATTCAGAGATTGTTACCCTTCTCACCCACAGATCTTTCCCTGTTAGAAAAAGAGAAACAAGCTTTATCAACTTTTTTACTTGCCATTAAGAATCATGAATCTCTGTTAAAACAAAGAGCTAAAGTTCATTGGCTAAAAGAAGGAAACAAAAGTTCAAAATTCTTTTCCAATTCTATTCTAGCTCAAGAAAACCATAATAAAATTAGCTCAATCACTATAGAAGTGGGTCAGATGATTAGATGACATTAAAAAGGAAGCAGTTACTTTCTTTGGTGACCTGCTAGGCTCCACAACTCCTGACTTCGGTTTAAATGATAGGTTTGAATCTTTCCAACTGAAACAGTTAACGCAGGTGGACAGGAATTATCAATCAAACTAGTGGAAGATAAAGAGATTGAGGAAGTAGTCTTCAACATGGATGATTCTAAAGCACCTGGTCTAGATGGTTTAAATGGGTATTTTTTTTCCAAAAATCTTGGAACATTATAGGGTCTGGAGTTAAAAACGAAGTGAAAGAATTCTTCTCCACTGGTGTTCTATTGAAGGAAATTAACAAAATCTTTATTTCCTAACTTCTAGATTGAAGAAGGTGATAAATCTGCTAATCAGTGAAAATCAAGGAGCCTTTATCAGCCAAATGAAGATAGGAGACAACTTCTTAATAGTGCAAGAGTTTCTCAAGGGATATTCTACAGTGAATTCAGTTTCAAATTGCATATCAAAATTAATTTCCATAAAGCATATGACAGTGTGAGATGGAGCTTTCTATGGAAATTACTGTCAGTGTATGGCTTTCCAAATAGGTTCATTGGATGGATTAAGAAATACATCTCTACGGTGAGTTATGCTAACCTCATCAATGGAAGCCCTACCAAGTTTTTCAAAGTAGGAAAAAGGCTTAAGGCAGGGGGATCCTCTATCCCCCTACCTTTTTATAATGTGTATGGAAGTTTTGAACTAAATCATAAAAAAGAAGTGGAATCAAATGTCTTTAAATATCACTCAGAATGTAAGAAAATTGTTCTCACTAATCTTGTATTTGTAGATGAATTACTTCTTTTTTGTAATGCCAAACTAGAATCTATCAAATGCTTTATGCATGCCCTGCACACGTTCTAAGGATATCTCAGGTTTACAAATCAATTTCCAAAAGAGTCACTTCGTACTATCAAAGAGAGCTTCTTTGATGGCCTCACAACTTGCTCTTCTAACAGGAATGATGGAGAAAGAGCCACCTTTACTCTATCTTGGCCTCCCAATCTCCACCGAGAGATTAACTTTCTTAGAATGTAGTCCTCTTTTAGAAAAAATACAGAAGAGGATAGGGTTATAGGTGAATAAATATTTGTCCTATGCAGGGAGTTACATCTTATAAAATATGTTCTAAACTCATTGCATACATATTCACATTTTTCTTTGAAAAAGTGTAACTAAGACGATTGAGAGGTTGTTTAAGGACTTCTTATGGAACTATTCAAATGGTCATGCAAAAGTGAAGTGGGATGATATCTGCTATCCAAAGGAAGAAGGAGGTCTCAATATATATTCGATAAAACTCATCAATTGAACGCTCTTATTGAAGCAGTTTTGGTAGATTATGAAAGACCGTAATTCTTTATGGATTAGATGGCTTCACTCTTATTTTCTAAAAGGTAAAAAGCATCTAGGAGCTCCGTAATAAAGTATGGCATTCTTTCTTTTTGAACTAACTTCTCAAGATGAGGCAAGATGTTGAAGCAAACATGTCATGTTCTATTAGCAACGGTAAGCTCATTACAGTGTGATTTGATAATTGGTCGAGAAGAGGAGCTCTTATACACTCCTCAGTGGAAGTAAGGCTTTCTATTCACTTCCCACTTAATACAAAGATGGAAGCTTTCATTAGTGGAATAACTTCGCATTTTCCTGAAGGTATCAACCAATTTCATCCAAACTACAATCCAAACCTGTCCTATCGAGACACTTTCTGCCGGCACACTCACCCAACCCATCAGTTGTCAAATAGAAGCATGAGATAATTGTTACGTTTGCGCAAACCTGTAGTGAATTGGTCTAGAATTGTCTGTAACAAGAACATTCCTCTAAAGATTTCTTTCCTCCTATGGCTAGCTATCCAACTGATAGACTAATGTATTTAACTATTGATAGAGATTGTCCGTTTTGTTTAATAGAGGCTGAATCACATGACTACTTATCCTTCACGTGTGAGATCACCAACTGGATTTGGGAAGTTGTTAAAAGGGAATTTCAATGGTCATTGCCGACTTGTTCGTTCTCAAGTGTTATACAATGTTTAGCTGATCATCGTTCCTTTATGGAATTGGTTTTGTTCTATAGTTGTCGGACTCCGTGTACAAAGTGTATAGAAGGAGCGCAATGCCCAAAGATTCGAAACTAAGCAAAAAGCTCTCTCCCTTCTGATACAAGAAATGCTGAAAAGTATCCATAAGATTATAATGTTGAGACATGTTGTTTAACTCATTTACCTCTGTTCTTTATTCTGCTCACCTTATACGAAGCTGAGGTTGAGGGCTTGCAAATCTCTCCCTTTGTTTTGTTTTTTATTAATGTTCTGTACCTATTTACCTTTTATAAATGAATTTTTATTTTCAAAAAAAAAATTGTTATAAATCAAAATATCGTCAGAAAATACCATAATAAATTTTCAGAGGTAAGGTTTAAATACCTCATTTATTAGCGAATGAAAAATAGAGAGGATATTTTTCAACTCGAATAGCATCATTGTGAACTCATAATATCCATGGTGAGTCCAAAAAGAAATCTTTGGGATGTCTTGATTCTGCATTCGTATCTAGTTTTGTGAAAAACTTAGCGTCTTGTAGCTCATCTAGTAGTTCATCAATAATAGGTATAGGAAACTTGTCTTTAATGGTGTCCTAGTTAAGTGCTCGATAGATAGACGACATAGAACCTCCAAGAACCGTCATACTTTCTAACCAGCAAAACAGGAGATGAGTATGGGCTTTGGCATGGACGTATGATGCCAGATGTCAGCATTTCTTTCACTAGTTTTTCGATTTCATTTTTTGGTAATAAAGCTATACACAAACTGGTTCACATCCTTGTTTTAGGATAATTTTGTGAACATGGCTTCATGGTGGAGGTAAGCCTTGAGGCTTTTCAAAAATATCTTGATAAGACTGTAAAAAACACTTCAGTTCTAGGTTAGTTAAACTCAAATTAAAACAAGAGCCATATGCACCTGATGCTAGCATGTTAATGGAATTTATCTGCATGATGATCCCTTCCTTACTCTTTTTTATTTCCTTGCTCATTTCCAACCCATCCACTAGTTTATTAATTGAAGTTGCCAACATTATGAGAGTGATCTTTTTTCCATTCATCTTGAATTGCATTGATAATTTAGAGAAATCCTATAGAATTGGCCCTAATGTACTCAACCATTGAGCTCCTAAGACGACATCACAAACCATTAAGAAGATTAAATAAAAATTTGAAATAATTAAATTGCCTTGAATCATTAAACTTACCCCATTACAACGTTCGATGCTAACAATTTTCTCACCATTGGCTACTATAACTTCAAAATTTTCTTTTGCACTAGGTATGACCCTAATAGACATTATCTCTAATAGACCCCCAATCTTCTTGCAACCTTATTATCTAAGAAATTATGGGTACCGCTAGAGTCTATTAGGATAATAATTTTTCGTTGGGCTAATCGACCATGAACCTTCATTGTTTGCGGAGTTATAGCACCATAAATAACATTGACTAAAATCTCCGATGTCTCTAACTGTTGACTTTCTTCAATTTCCATATCAATATCCGCATCTTTATTTTCATCATCAGACCATTTCCCTTCAATAAGGAACAAATATTTACATCTATGCCCAAGCCTGAATTTCTCGTTGCAATTAAAGCATAGTCCTTTTTCTCTTCTTTCTTTAAGCTCAACTAGAGTTAACTTTTTAATTGGCATAGCAGAATCCTATCACATGGTTGAAGAAATTGGGTTTGCCCTTCATGACTTAGTTTGAGTACTGTGATGAGCGGAATTATTTTTGCCTCATACAGTCTCAGTAGGCCAATTGTTGCAGAAAGAGATGTAGGTTTACAAGCCTGAACGTCAATTTTGATACTCTCTTTTAAGCCACTCACAAAACAACTAACCTGTTGTGTGGGTGAAAGTCGTTATACTTGAATAAAAAACTTATCAAATTGTGCCTAGTAGTCTCTTACGGAACCAGATTGTTGCCACTTAGTTAAGTCACCAAAAAAGTCTTGATATTATGTGGGGCCATAACTATCATGCAAATTTTGCTTGAAATCCTCCCATGCCATTTGTCACATCTCGTTCTTGATGAGCTGAAACCATAATTACGCCTCATTTTCTAGGTTGAATGAAGTCAATGACACTATTTCCTCTTCTGGTGTCTTGTGGAATTCAAAAAATTGTTTAACTATGCAAATCCATTCAATTGGGTCCTCTTGTCAGCTATATCAAGGAAAATCTAATTTCACCAACTTAGGCATGTAGGCATCGTTGGAAGAACCTTCATGGTTAGTTGATGTGTGATTATTTTGCCACCCTTCATTATTTTGCGTTTGGCTATGAGAGCTTTATGCTACCTGAATTTTATTTGCAGAGATAACATCAAAACGAGCATTGATTGTAGCAAACATCTAATGCATCTCTTTTAGAATCTTTTCTTGCCCTGCTGACAAAGTGGTAACTTCATCCTCCAATCATCCCAATCTTTGCTCCTCTATGCCTGGCTCTGATATTAAGCTGTCGTGTGCATGAGATCTAAAGTTGTCTTGTATGTGAGATCTTGCGATTGGTCGGTTGAGAGAAGAAGGATCTCTCTTAAATTGATATTTGCTTGTGCTTCACAATTTTGATTAATTGGAAATAGAAATATGGAGTGGATAAAGAACAAAATGCCAATTTTGATTAATTGGAAATAGAAATATGGAGTAGATAAAGAACAAAATAAGCAATAGCTAGTTATTTCGAGGGAACCAAAACCTCCTAAGGAACTCAAAAGCAAGTTTAGTGAATGAAAGAATGCTCTCACTTTATTCATCTTATTCGTTAGCACTAAATAGGGGAATAGTTCAACCACTCTCCAATGTTTCAGCAACTACATATCAGGAACAATAACAATAACATTTACTAATTCAAAATTCAAATAACAACTCATTGATAGCTATTCAAATTAGAATCAGATACGTGGCTAGTGGAGTTAACAAGTGTCCACTCCCATCATCTCAACTAAGACTTATTCAAACTAGAACCAGGACAAGTGGTGATGGAGGGCAGAGGTGGTGGTTGATGGTGGTGGACGGTGGTTGATGGTCGGAATTGGTTTTGAGGAGATTTGAAGATGTTTGGACAAATTTAGGATTTCTCAGGTAAAATTGGGACAAGTTATTTGAAGGTATGTTTGGGTTAATTGACTAGGAATTTGGTTTCCAAGAAAGAAGCAAAGTTGTAGAACTTTTTGTGAATTACAATTTAGACATAAGAATCAGATTAATCGGATAAGGGATGATTGAGTTATGGTAGATTTTATGGTGACATATTAATATGAGCGATAAAATGAAAGCAGATGAAGAAAACGGAAATTTTAAGGAGGCTAGAGTTCGAATTGGATGAAGATGCCTTCTAAGTTTTTTAATTTAAGATGTGAGGAACAAACTTGAAGAAGGGAATTTTTTGATTTGATGAACACAGGGAACATAAATTGGAAAACGAAACTAGAACTCGGACAGAATTTTGGAAATCGCACAACACACAAATGATTGAATGTTTTCGGCAAACAAAAAAGCCCTTTTGATTATTTTCAAAAAACAATCAAACCCTACAGATCAAAGATTGAATTTTGAGAGGAAAACATCTTGTTTTTTATTTCTTAAAAATCTGTATCTATTTTTTTACAAATGAAAAGAACGTGAGTTTAAATAAGGAAAATGCAAGGAATGAGGATAGTCACATGTTCACTTTTCACATTCCTTTAGCTGCTAATTTTCTGTAGCTAATTAGTGTCCATAAACAGCCCATTAACATGTAATAAAGTCTAAACATAACATAAACATTGTAAATAATAAAGGTAAATAAGAAAGTAAAAGACTAAATTAAAAGTCTTGTGGTAAATCTTCACTTATTCATTTTTCTGGTCAAGTTTGGATTTGCAAACAGGATTCTATATTGTGGCCGGCCTAGGCTTCTTCCAAATGTGCTTCAATATTTTGCTCATTTACGATTGACTTGCTCCTTTTCTTGGGTTCGGACAAAAATAGGCTGAGATGGTCCTCCATCAAGTGGTTAGTGGATTTAATAGGTATCCACTCCTATCAATTCAACTAAGACTTATTCAAACTAGAACTAGGACAAGTGGATAGTAGATTTAACAAGTATCCACTCCCATAAATTAGCTAACGTATTGTTGAAGAGATTGTTAGGAAAATGAAAGAAAAAAGATATGTAATCAATTGTGGTAACAGCTAGTTTTGCTTCTATATTTTTAATGAGATTAATATATATCACTAAAAATATATTTAATTATTTATTTCAAGTTATAATTCTGTTATTAATAATCATTAAATATCAATAAAACATAGAGATAAATTAATTAAGTAAATAATTTTATTTTAATATTTTTTATAATATTAATTAATAAAATTTATATGATTTCTATTAAAATAAATTATCAATAGAAATTTATAATATATATATTAAAATAATTTATTATTTGGAACTATATTTAAGAAATTATTTAATAGATAGCTGACTTAAAATTATGAAATTTAGGTTCTTTAATTTTAATATTTAAAAATAATTATTAAATAACTATTAAATTTAATAAATATTTTTGTTTTTCAAAATAATTTAAAAATTTAAAAGTAAATATAAATATAAATGATTAAATTATGTTAGTGATAATTATTATTAGAACTTAATATTGAATAATAAATTATGGTTGGGTCGGTCGTGATGGGTCTGGGCTCAGACACAACGACCCGTGGGCCGATAGATCCACTCATCAAAGAT
>JAOSBK010000206.1:32226557-32249672 GCA_027568895.1 Erythroxylum shatona
TGCTATAAGATTATTTTTTACCAACAAAAATAATTTGGTCGCAGTATGAATAGCTATAGTAACCATTGACTTGGTTGTTATAAGATTATTTTTTACCAACAAAAATAATTTGGTCGCAGTATGCATAACTATACCAACCATTCTAACATTACAGCGATCATGAAATTTTATATTAGCAAGTATAAATTTGGTCGCAGTATGCATAACTATAGCAACCATTCTAACATTACAGCGATCATGAAATTTTATATTAGCAAGTATAAATTTGGTTGCTAATAATTTTACCTTTAATAACCCATTTTAAATGGTTTTTAATAATACATTTTTAACGACCAACGTAATAACTCATCACTGAGCACTTTTAGTAACAACTCTATAGTGACCACCTGTGACCAACCCGATTTTGGTCGCTATAACTTTTAACGATCATTTTCTTATTTTTAGCATCCATTAATAACAGTTGCTGAAACTAAGTTTTCTTGTAGTGTCAAAAGAAAAAATAAGTGAAATTGTTTGAGAAGGTGAGATGAAGTTAAAATTAAAAATTGAAAATAATATATAGGACATTTCAAGCTTAACCGTGATTTTTTCTTTGAACATTTTATCCTTAAACTTACAAAGAAAATTGAATTACATAAATTATGTGGCATTTCACACAGGAATATGTGTTAGATTACTAATTAATTCCTAACCAGTTTAATCATAAATCTACACAAAGCATTATAAATGATAAAGCAAACTTTTGCTAATACGATGCTGAATATTAACAGTTAATTAAAGTATCAAGAAGAGGAGAATAGGTTATATAAGTAACTAGTTATTTTCAAGCATGTAATTTCTAAAGGTCAAATTAAAGTTTATAGATCCCTCAATAATATGACCGACATATCACGTGGAATTCCGACCTATGTGCACGAGAGATGAGGCTGTAATGGCGATCGAAAAACGAGTTTTTGTATGTGTGGCTACGTGTATGCATTCAATGAAGCAATTTCTTTACATGAATTGATATAACCTTGTTGACGCATGCAGTACTGAGCCGTATGACACATGACTTGTATCTTTGCTACATACATGCACTTACTGGGAGAGACTTCAGACAGGCAAAGGGTCACAATTCACATGGGGTTCTTATATATCGATAGGCAGTGTTGTACACTTACTCTTCATAGGAGTTTTAGTCATTTAGAGGACCCAGTAGTGAGGGGACGACCGGAATGGGTTTTGGATTTTAGGGTTAGGATTAGGCGGTGTAACCACAGACATCTCACATGCCCATTTGACCCCACTATTCTGGTTCCTGTCTTGGCCCGTAACAGTCACATTATATGTAATGGTAATCTAGAATTCTCCCAATTATTTGCTTCTCTACGTACCGTATAATGCCAGTTTACTTCGAAGTCGGTTTTAAGCTATGATAAGGAACACCGTACTGTATATCTTGCAGCAACATGGAGGATTATGTCATTCGAAATTAGTACAAAAATAGTGAGGACACAGTTGAACATTAACTTAAAAAGAAAATTAAACATAGACATCTTTTGTGTTTGATATATTGTATAACAATATAAGAACATACATCATGATTTTGATCATCTTTCAATATACAGTTCTTGAGGTATATAAGGAATAAGTGAAAAGAAACGTTAAATCTATAAGTTTGAACTGTTGAATTGAAGAATGATCGGGATATTATTTCCAGTTAAAAGAAGGCAGTTTAGCAATTGGACTATAACAATCTAAGAACATAATCCGATTAAAGAAATAGTAAAGAGGAGTGCAAATCCACTTTAAAAATACTATTAATGCTTCTGTAGGCCAATAGTATAGATTATAGAGATGATTTAAGATAAGTATTTGTCTTACTTCTTGTTTTCCTGTAACAAGTGAGAAGAAAAGGAAATTCTGACAAAAGGCAAGCAAAAGAATCAATGTGAAAGAAGATAGGAAGTTAGTTTTGTCGCTTTGCCGCCAGAAAATTGATATTGAACTAATAAATCGGATTCTTTGTCCCAAAATATTCCACATATCGTCGCAAAACAAAACGTGGGTTTGCAGTGAAGTGTCGGAACAAACATTATTACGAATTACCTGTCTGGAAACCACATTCTTTTGTTAAAGGAGACATGCAGATTCTTCTTTTCTTACAGGAACATTTAACATTGCTTAGCTTCTTCTTTTAAAATTGTTCTTGAGCTGGTAATTACGTCCCTTGCCTCACTGCATCTCTCTGTATTTTCATACCGTTATTTAAATGTTTCAGCACCTTGTGAATTAGATATACCAGTTGAGAGCTAGCTACTATTTCATCTCTCTGTAACATTTCTCTTACACACGCCAAGCTGTATTGTACCATTTTCGTGCTTACCTTTTCCAGGTTCCTGGAGCATGCCACACTATAATTAAATAGTCATTTTCTCACTACAGAGGAACAATGTGGAGAATGTGGTTAAGGATAGGCGTTTAAATCATTAAAACAAACGAAACATGCTTTTAAATAAGTGCGCAGCAGTTTAATTTGTGCAAAATGAGTCTCCAATAGTAATGAAAAAGTTGACTACGATTTAATTAAATTAATAGTCAGTCAGTAATCAACAACTAAAAATGGACATGAGGATTGATTAAAAATGAATGAGTCTTTGGTGTTTGGAAATTATTGGACACAAGTTTTGGATAATAAATTTGCCTAGTAATTAGCCAAGGATTCAATTTCTGAAAGCAAGGGAAAAAGGGCTTGAAAGAAAAAGTCATGTGGTCCATGTCAGTCTATATCTCCAATGATCAACATGCCCTCACATGTTAATTTAAGCGTGACCCGAAACGACATTTATGAATTATCTTTACGATCCAAGTTGTTGAATATTAATATATAATTGATTTGTCTCTAAACACAGACAATGTCTGGCAAGCAAAAGTTGGAATGTGAACTCATTTTTAGCTCCTTTGAAGACAGCTTGTGAACTTCAATTATTCATAGCAGGCAATTTCTGATTAGCAAGAAATAATATTGACTTAGAATTGGTGTTAAGGGCATACAAATCATACTTTCCTCGGCGTTTTCGTTGTATGACAGACAACTAACTTTTTGTGCTGTGAAAAGTGGGTTATCATATTTCGTTTAAAGAATGGGTAACGTGGGATGATAGCTGTCCTACCTGTAAATCTGATCCTAACAGAGCCAAATGCCAGCTGCAAGTTTAGCAGAAAAAGAATAGATTGTACAGTTCAAGAGAAAAGTTAGTCCGTGAATCTATAACACTAAACTAAATATGGTAACTGGATCAGATGAAGCATGCAGCATTACTGATGAACAACTACTGAAAATTAGGGAAAAGAAGCCACACACATGTTGTTCCTGGTCAATCAAGTTTTAGCCTATAACCATTATAAAAAAAAATTATTTGCAGATGAACTTGAGCTTTTATCATAGAATTGCATGGAATTGTGAAACTTGGAAAAGGCGACTAATTTTTGGCCTACGTCAATAATCAATACAAGAAGCATTAGAGCATGCTTGAAATTTCACCAATATCATATCTCTTAAGAATTTTCCGTAACTCCAAACTAACCTTTGTGATTCGACATTCTGGGTAAGTCCTGATAACACTTAGCTATTAGACCTTCAATTGAACTTTTTACACTTAAAACAGATTGCAAATTGAAAGTCGACGGGAAAGATTATCGGTATTTGAACATTTCTCATAAGACAAAACAAGTACTCTAGACAACATGCTCACCTTGGTAGTTTTTTTTTTTTTTTTTCCCTTTTCTGAAAAGAAGCAAGGTAAAAGAAGGGATTTTGGTTCGAATTGGGACTCCAAGGCATGTGCACAAAGACAAGAAACGAGACAACAGTGGTTGTGACTTCTGAGAGCTCCAACCCTATCGGTCTGGGAGGCATGGTGCAAACGTGGAGAGTTGTTATTGCGTGGGCCATGGCCATGTCGTGGCAGTATCTAGACAAAATGGTCAGAGGATATAGTTTGGCATCAAACGGTAGTGGTGGTCTGCATGGTAGTCATGCTCATGCCTTGCATAAGTTAGTGACCCTGCCGACTCCTTTTTTCTTCACACCACTCCAATCACCCAAATTTTTGTTGGTTAACCCGACAGGCCTTGTTCTCTCTTTTTTAAAATTCCAATGATTATCTGTTAACAAATAATCTAAATTTGAATGGATTAATATATATAATATGAAAAATTATTGTTATATGAGAATCATTTTGAATAGTGTCTTCATATGGATACGGTACCTTATCATTATTATTAGAACTTGAACAAGTTTACTACCTGCCTGACTATTTATGGTCCCAAGTCTCTCAGCATGAGACCAGTAATAACCTGTGTAGATATAAAACAAACTTACTTCTTCATATCAGAGTCTAAATGAATGAGTTACGTTGCAGTTCATTATGAATGAATGTTTAATCTTTTCTTTTACCGTGCATTAAGTCGTGTTTATGCTGTATCCGATTGGCTGGATTTGAATTATGGATTCAAGTTTGCAATTCCATGTAAAGAATTATTTTCCTTATAGAGACTAAAACTTGAATCTTCATTTTAGTGAATAAATCAGAAAGCGACACAATGAGTCTAAACTCTAAACTCAGTATATTGTATATATGGAGAGAAGAATTATCCTATATTATAAGGACAGAAAGAAAAACAAAAGTGTAGAGTGAGTTAATCATATTTGTTCGAGGTCCTTGATGTGGGTCAGAATAGTTGTTGTTTGTTGTTATGTAAAGCAAAGCCCTTAAAAATGCATATATGAGGAAGAAAAGATATTTAGAAAGGAAAAAAGAAAAGGAGAAGTGGGTGTGTGTGCAACATCTTGAAATAGATTTAACCTTAGTTCAGAGTCCCACAGGGAAGAGATAGAGCAATCTAAGTTTGTCTGAGATCTGTGTACACCAGGCCATTTTATGGTTCAATGGTGCCCCCATATGTGACGGGACAAGGACACCATGATGTGTGAAGGGCACCAAATCTTACTCCCCACAAAGCCTGACATAGACTAACTTGATTGATCTTTCACTTTGATTTATTGTTTCCTCAAAAAAAAAAATAGGGTTTTTCAATGAGTGGATATGGGTGGAACCGTTATCCACTGCTTATGTCTCGGACATTTCAACAAAATTTGACCATTTCTCCTCACTTTGGTTCATCACTTGATAATTGAGATGCATATTCTTTGCCATCTTGCCAGTTGTCATTTATTTTTTACTTCCTAGATACTAAAAAGTTTAGGTGCTATTATAGGCCTTTAAAGAGTAAAATTACAAATCAAGAGTACTTCAATATTGAATTGGACTTTACCCATATAAAAAAAGGTTTACCCATTAAGATAGATAACATATTTTAATAATTACTCAAGATGTGCTTAATTATCACGATTCCAAGCTAAGTTTTTGGACATTGGTGAAGTAGGACTCTCCATATCAGTTGTAAGGTAGAATGTTCTTTCAGTCGTAAAAGGACTTGGATTTGTGAATTATATAATATTTGAATCAAAGTTCATTTCGATAATTAATTAACTTTCAACTATATCAATTAGGTGCAATCTCATCTACTTACAGAAGACCGAAAACATTTGAAAACAAAATTTAAAACCTTAGACTAGCTCCGCACCAATATATAATCTTCATTTTGTAGATCTTTTATACTAAACACAAAATTAACCAAACCGTTGATAATGCCTATTGTTTGGACTCCTACCAAATTTTTTTGTGCTTTATTGGTTTGTATAGACTGTAAATTATTTTTTTAAAAAGGTATAGATTGTAATTTATTTTAAATATTTATGAATAATCATTTTAATTTCCTATTCTCTTCATCAAAAGGAAAGATAATTATTCTTATCTACAAGACAATAATGGAGCACCTAACTTGAAAATAATCTCCCAATATTACCAGACATGGAAATAGACAAATGCTAGCCGTGTCTGTTTAGATTGGACGCCTAAACAGTTTAAAATGGATTCCATAATGAAGTAAATGGCATACACCATATAATAAAGTATAAAGCATCTAAATTAATGTTAGTTTGAAATTATAAAAGTATAAAAGAACTTGTAGAATAATGCCGAGAAGACTACATTTCCATTAATATTTAGTAAAGTGAACAAATTCAATAAATAAAAACTTTTTAACTCTATATTTGTTCTCTAAATTTACAGCTATATATGTTCAATAGTTGAACTTTTGAATTTTTGTAAAGCAAATTATATAAAAACTCATCAAAAGAATTAAAATTTCTTTTATAAGGCAAACATCTTACCATAATTTGATCATAACCAAATTTGAAGTAATTTTATCAAGACATGACAACAGATGTGGATTTTATAAATAGACTAACTTAAGTTTTCTTTTAAAAAAGTTTAAGCTATTTTTAAATTAATTGTTTTAAGTTAGTTGGAATTTATTATAGTGAATTAGATTCTTCTTTTTATTGCTTAATAAAAGACTCTTAAATTAACTTAGATAATTGGTCGCATATTATCCTATATCTATTTACAATATAACCTTTCAAAGTTCTTACTAGGAAAATTGAATCCAAGTTTGCAAGATTTTGGACTTGATTATGATCTCATTAGTTAGACCTTTGCTTGTAATCTACGCATATTGCCCAAAAGTATTGTTGCATTATCAACTGAGTCAAAATTAGGAAGCTATTACTCTTGATAAATACATAAACTAGCAAAGTTTTCGTGCTTGCTTTCCTATTTGTCGTCTTGAATTTCTATCTAATTGACATTTTAACTTATTCTGCCCTGTTAAAGTTGGCAAGTTGTCATCAACTTAATGTGGCTTAAATCCACTTCGATTTAAATTAGGCAAGATCATGGGTCTCTCAACTCTCTATTTCATGGCTTAAATCCATTTTCGTAGAAATTTATTTTTTGGCATGAAAAAGGAATTTCAATTCAACATCACTCCCTCATTATTAATTTATTTTAAATAGTTTCTAACTCTATTATTTCAAATAATGATTATAATAATGTGGGAGCTGAAATTAAAACTATAACTATAAATTACAGTTTCAATGTTATTTCTCAAACCAAATCAACATAGATTTTTAAATGTGCAGGGAAATTTATAATGGTTTGGATTCATATATTAATGCAATAGTGCATTGTTTTTATACGAGCGCAGTTGTATAAAACAATTAAATTTAACATTTATCAAAATTACTGAAATATGTTTCTTTTGTTAGTATCAATAAAAATAAAAGTTGACATATAATTACAATAGAAAAACTTATTCAAATTAAGTTCCCCTAAAAATCATTAAGGTGAATCAGATTGTCTAACTAATAAGAAGCTTTGCTTTTCTTATAAATATATAAACCCTAAAAAGTGTTTGGAACACTTAAGTATAAAATATTACTAGCAACACCCATATACGATGAATATGTTGGAAAATTAGGACGAGATCTAATTCCAACTGCAATGAAATAATTACGAAATTTTTTTATATTTTGATTTTCTAAAAAACTAAGATCACTTATAATTTTATAAAATAATTAACACAAAATCATAATAAAGCATGAATTTTAATTGTTCCTTTTTCTAAAGCTTGATCCCTATCTTGTCATATCCCTTGAACCGTTTCTAAAATTGTTCTGTCTCAACTACTATAATTGCACAAGTATCTGACCTCTAATGATATCAACAGAATAGGTTGAGTTTACAATTCTTACAAACAAAGTTAAGCAAGAAATGTTAGCTTCGTTAAAGGTTAAGCCTATTAATAATAAGTTTTGCACGTTTTAGTAATTTAATTGAAATTAAATTTTAATTTTAATTAAACTTTGGTTAGAATTAAAAATAATTATAATTAAATACCAATTATGCCAAAATAAGATCCAATATCTTATATTGATCTTTATTTATTAAATATCTTATATTTAATCATAAAGTTTCTTAAACTTTACAATTAAGTCCATTTTGATTAAAAATATCTTTACTCTCTTCAATCTGTTATTTATGGGTGACCCATTAGGTTTCCAAATATATTAGCAATGATTATAAATTATAATTCTAATTTATAATTAGAATAAAAAAATTAAAAATTATTTTTATTTATCTTTAATTCTTCAATTAAACAATTTATAATCATATATCAAGATTGATGTCTAACAATGTATTATGACTACCCAAATATTTTGGAATGTCAAAGAGATTTTGATTAAGCTTTCTGAGCATAATTTTTTGTAATTTAATCCTTTCATCATACAATATTTCGATTAGACAAAATATGAAATTAAGGTCTACTCTTTCTGGGTCTAATCATATCAATTCTTTGCCATTAGCTATTAATTCAACTAATGACATTTGTAAATTATTTATAAAGTATCATTCTACCTTGGACAAAGATTTTTTGAATCAATACTAATTGAGAACAATAGAACATTCTTCCTAATTACTTTAGGGTGATGAATCTTATCTTGATCACATAACTACCTCTATATAATTCATGATATATCCAATAACTATCTATTAAATAGCCTATGATTAGAATAGACCATAATTAGTATTAAAACATAGCAATTCTTATTAAGATAACTTTTGAGATCTCAAGTTAAAGGATTACTTATACAATCATCACAATAAGAATTTCCATAGACATCTAAGTAATATTCCAAATGGATTTCTCATTTTGAGACGGTTTAATGAACTTGTTCTTTAACAAGCACCCACACGTTTGTTTAATTATCTCCATGCTTTAGCTTATTAGATCAACTACTTCCCTCATAAGGAAAAACATAATATATGCTAGTCTTTTTTCTTTTTATTAATGTCTAGTTTTAATAGAATAATGACTAGGAACAATTTCGAGATAACACATAATGTAATATGAATCTCATAATTATAATCTCATTATAATTTCATTTTCAATCTATAATTATCACATGAACTTTATCATATACATCTAAAAATGTAAAAAATAAAGAATGCCTTTAAATTATTTTGTCACTAAACTACAGCTAATTGATTGGATGTAAGGTATAGACCAACAATCTCCCACTTGCATTAAGTCAATCATTTAAGTACCATATACTATATCACCATATGACAATTATACTACTACTGGGACAGTGGCTTAATAAGATAATTCTATAAGATTTTCTATAGTGAATAGTAAACACTTGCTTAAAACTTACAATTTTATCTTAATTATCATCATAATTAATAAAAATTGCTTAAATAAATTCTTAGATTGTTGATGAGACCTTAGCTCTTTTTACATGTTTAATGGCTCTAATGTTCTACAGTACATTACGGACTTGAATAATGTTAGGAACTATTTCAGGTTGGCTAAAGAACTTAATGATCCAGTTAATCATTTCACTAAATGAAAATTTTATTATGGTTTAATTAGCAATTGTTGCTATATTGGAACTTTTCCAATCTTGAAATGATATTGTTATAAGTAAAATATACCTTAATTAGGATTTACTTCTAAAGTAATATCCTTATCATCTTGAACTTAAATGTCAACTCCTATATAGAATAATGGACATCTTTAATACTTCACAAGTATCGAATATCTCAAATACTAAACATGTTTAGGACATTATCTATATACTTGGAGTATAATAGGTAAACAACTTCCAATCTATCTCTATAAATCTAATTCCCACAATTAAGTTGTTATCTTTTCATATCTAGCAAGAGTTGTTTTTGAAAGATTATATACAACTGAAAATCTAAAATTATTGCTCTTTATGAGTAATATGTCTCCATATACTCCCACTGAAGAGGACAACTATATTCTCACTGACCTTCTTACATATATGATAAATTCACAATTATCTCCAAAACAAATTCTTGGAATTTATCATAAAAGGGAATCTTTTAATGTCTTGAAGCCTTTCAACTATACATCAAATGTAACAATAAAAATAATAGAACATCCAATTATTATGAGATTTGAAATTTTCAAATTTCATCTTATTCCCACTACTTATCTTGATAACCATTCTACGTATTAAATGAAATAATTATTTAAAATATTGAAAAGTTCAAATTGATTAAATCTAAATAGAAATTAAGCATTAAGAATGCTGAAGCACTTCGATAAAATCATTGTGTTAAGTTTTAAATTTTTGGTTATCTATAGGGAGTGAGATTCTATGATGAGATCCTTCACAACAAAATTTCATAAGAGTATGGATTTATGTATGAAAGAAAATATAATATGAGATATTGTATGATGCAATATTATTTCTTCTATAACTATGCCTAAGATAATGACTTACCTCCAATCGTTCCAATTGAATCAATTACCAAGATTTCATATTAGATGTAGGATGCTAAAATCTTTGAAAGAGTCAAAGTTAATGATTTAAGGATGCGTGCTTAGTTGAAGCATATAATATCCACTAAGTTAAAATTATATGGATAATAAAAAGTTATAAGATATCTAACAGGTTGAATATAATCTTACAAACTTATTGAACAAATTGTTTGTTTCTATGTATATTTATGATTATATTACATAAAGTCATTAGTAATCTAATGAAATATAAGGATTATCCTTTTATGAATTATTAGTCCATCTAATACATAACACATATAAGATTTAACAATTCAATATCATCATCATCCTTATCACCAAAAGTTGATTTAGTTATTCTTCAACTTGATAAGTATCAGATGATTCATAATCAAAATGATACATATATCCTATCATGTATTTAAGATTCTCGTTATGTTGATTTAGCTAACATGACATAACAAGATAGTCTCGGTTATCCAAGTTTTATTCTTACCTTCTATGTTAAGCATAAGTTTCCTTTGATCCAACACATACAAACTATTTCTATAAAATTAGATCAACTAATTTTACTTAACATTCTATTTCTTATCATGCTTTAAACATTATAATAATGTTGAATCTAAATTTAATATCAAATACTCATAAGCATGAATCTAACCTTTCTGTACTTTATTTTTTCATATAATTCAATCATTTCATCATATAATGTTTTGATTAAACAGAGTGTGAAATTAATGGTTGTTCTTTTTAAGTCCAATCATATTAGTTCTCCTTCATTAGCTATTAATTCAATCAACGACATTTGTAAACCATTTATAAAATGTTATTCTACCTTGGTCAAGGATTTCTTGAATCAATCATAATCAAGAACAATAGAATATTCTCCCTAATTACTTTAGGATGATGAATCCTATCTTGATCACACAACTACCTCCATATAGTTTATGCTACATTCAATGACTACTGATTAAACAACCTATGATTAAAATAGGTCATAAGTAGTATGAAAGCATAGCAATTCATATACAAGATAACTTATGAGACTTTAATTCAAAGGATCACTTATACAATCATCACAATGAGAATTTTCATAAATATGCAAATAAATATCCAAATGGATTTCTCATATCGGGTCAGTTGAGTGAACTTGTTCTTAATTAAAAAGCACCCACATCTTTGTTTAAGTATCTACATACTTTAGCCTATAAGATTAACTACTTCTTTCGTAAGGAAAAATATAATATGTGCTAATCTTTATATGTTCTATTAATGTTCAGTTAGAACAATTATTGTGAACAATTAAATAGGGATAATACATAAATGCAACGTAAATATCATAATTATAATTTAGATATAATTTCATTTGCAATGTATAATTACTATATTGACTTTATCATATAAATCTAACCAGGTAGAAGATAAAGAATGCTTTTAAATTATTTTGTTACTAAACTACAACCAATCAATTGATTGTAGGGCATAAACTAACAAATTATACATAATTTAACCATTAAATCAATTATATATTATCTAGAAAAGATATTTAACACATTTTAAGATTAAGTGATATTATTATCATTGTTTTATTTATAAAATATATATTTTTATTAACAAATTTACTTTTAATGATATTAATAACTATAAGTGATAATGAATATAAACAAAATATGTAAAATAAACAATATGTAAAAAATCAAGCTCAATAGAATAACAAAATGCATAGAAAAATTAAATAAATCTATTGAGTAATCAAAGGATAAAGAAAATGAGTAAAGTGGAGAAAATATGCAAGAGAGTTTCAAGAAAATTTAAGTAAAGAACCAAGAATGAGAAGGGATCAATCACTTTAAGATTTAAAAAATCATTACGATCTTTTTTGTAATCTTATCTTAGTTACTTTAAAGAATTAAGGACTCAATTATTACATGAATATTTATATGTAGAAAACAATTCATAAATCTTTTCATAATTAAGGAACAATTTATTTTGATCTTTAAAGAATTTTTTTGATTTCCAAACAAATTTTAATGAACTTTTAAATTAATTGTGAATAAAAAATTCTATCAAATCGGTATATTTTATCTTTGAAAAGATTTGAGATTTGAACTTTTTTTTTGTTTATAAGGGAAGAAAGCAGGGCCTAGAAAGAGGGCCTAGGAGTTAAAACTCCACACATGTCCTCTAAGAGGATAGTGAGACATCCCGAAGGAGGAAATTGTTAAAAGGTAATGCCGAAGGTGAAAGATGCCGCATAAAAAGCTAACCAATCCGCGCAACGATTTCCTTCACGAAGCACATGGCACACGTGAACCGTCCAGGATCGTGTTAATAGTGCCTGAATAGCTTAAGTGAGTGAAGTATTATATGTCATACTAGAGGATGAGAGAATATTGATGACCTCCAAAGAGTCAACTTTTAATTCCAATCGCCGATAACCCATATCCCATGCCAGAGTCAAACCTGAATAAACCCCCCATAGTTCAGCATCTAATGGGGAACAAAAACCAATAGAATGGACGAAGCCTCCTTGCCAAATGCCTGAGCTATCTCGGAGGAGAACACCTGCTGAAGCGTAACGACTAGTCCTGTGCTGCGCGCCATCTGTGTTCAATCGTATTCATCCCACACTTGATTTATCCCAGCCAATAGCTCGAGTTCTAGTAATAGGGGAACCCCCAACTTCCCGGGAGGTAACCGTATTCGCTTGCTCGATCTGAGAGGCAAATTCCTGTACCATCACCTTGCTAGTTAGTGGCCAGGAAAATTCAGGCTCAAAGACACATTTGTTGCGCCAGATCCATAAGTACCAGCAAGACACCCCATATAAAAGGGACCATCTGAAACCACTGACTACATCCTGCCGAGAGAGGTTTGAACTTATTCATGCCTGAGGAGGAAATGTGAGAGAAATTGACGCCAAAATTGTTGCACTCGAGGACAATCTCTAATAGCATGGAGAGCGGTCTCAGGCTGTCCACAATGGGGGCACCCCACATCTATAGCAAGATGTCGATAAACACGCTGCTGATTAGTCAAAAGATTCCCCTTAGCAAGGAGCCATAAAAACGACCAAATGCGTTGCGATCCTTGCCACTTCCATATCAAGTTCCATAAATGACTATCACCGGTATCTCCGAGATTTTCAATCAACTCAAAGGCAGAGGCTGTGGAAAAGGCCCCCTTAGGATTAGGGCCCCATACCACCCGATCATCATCAAACTCAGCACGCAAAGGTAGAATACTAGCAATGGTTGTACATACGGAGGAGGGAAGAAGGTGCTGGAATTGTTCCCAGCACCAGCCCCCTGTGATGGTCACAAATTCGGTCACTGATGCAAACAAAAGACCTTCCGGAATGGGGTTGAGCGTTAATAAAGCCAAGGGTCCGAAGCCCGCTACCCAATCATTAAGCCAGAAGCGAACCGCTTTTCCATTTCCTATGCGCCATCCAATACCTGCAAGTACCAAGTGCCATATGGAAGATATGTCGCGCCAAACCGATGAGGCGCCTCTACAATCCAGCATTGCAGGAAGATAGAAAGGATCAAAATGGTATTTAGCGCTAAGGATTTGTACCCAACGAGCAGAAGGATTAGAGAGCAACCCTCGACCAAGTTTCATGAGTAGAGCATCATTAGTATAGCATGCTCGCCGAAGCTCAAGTCCTCCAACCTTTTTTGATTTACACACCTCCTCCCAATTAACAAGATGGACCTTATGATGGCCCTCCTGCGAACCCCAGACAAAAGCTTGCATAATGCGCTATAAGTCATCACATAACTGTCTGGGCAGGCGCACTGTTTGCATGGTAAAAATGGGTAATGTTGCAAGAACCGATTGTGTCAGGGTTACTCGGCCAGGAAGTGAAAGACACCGAGAACTCCATCCCGCTAGTCTTTTTTGGGCGTTATCCAGGATATATTGATACGTTCGCCACGTTGATCGTTCATGAATTAAAGGGACACCAAGGTACTTACCAAGGTTCAAGGTGTATTAGAAACCCAATAGTTTGCTAAGATCACGAGCGCACGGGTGGAAAATTTTCTTAGAAAAATACACCCGAGACTTGGCAGCGCTGACTTTCTGGCCTGAGACAGACAAAAAGTTTGAAGAACGCTAGAGATAATCTGCACCTGATGTGACGAAGCCTTAGCAAATAAGATGAGATCATCGGCGAAAAACAATGTAAGTTTGAACAGCTACATACCTATGCTTGGTTGGGAACCAGAGGCATAGATTATGACATGGTCTTTTGTAGTTCCTGGTCAAAACTAAAAAGTGTAACTTTGAAGGAACAAGTGAATTCAGATTATATTATGTTTTACAAGCATTATCTATTTAATTTTTGTTTATTAAATAAATAGATAAATAATTATGGAACAAAATATGTTCTTTTACTAAGAGCCGGCAATCTAATCCTAAGTAATTTGAAAATGGTCAGATGACTTAATTGACTACGCATCGGAGGAGAAACAACAATTCGTAATTTCTGGTTCGAAGAAATGAAGTTTAGACACTGAATGTAATATTTCCTTCTTAAGAAATCAGCACACTTTGATGATAAACATGCGAAAACAGGAATTATCAGGAAAGAGCAAAAAGCAATTATAAAGTCAGGACGCATCACCCAATGAATATCCTACATTAGATTGCCAATAATAATACCATTCCAGCGCATCAGTTTCCTCATTTTGATATTTTCAGCATAAAAAAGTTTTTGATTTTATTTAAAATTAACCAAATTGGAGAAGTAAACTAGATGGGCCGCTTGAAGCCGAAGCAAAATTGCAAATGAGTTAATGAGGAAAAGCTCTTTTACTTTCCATTTTCTTCTCCGCTTTTTGCTTATTTTGCTTTCTTCATTACCAGTAAGCCTTGTACTTTTACCCACCATTTGGTTAGTGTCCTCTTGGGTGAAGACAGTGGATAAGGATACTAAAGTTCTGTCCTTCATCGCGTTTGGTTGCTGTCTTTAACGAATTTTGTCCTGTCCTCAAAAGATAAAGACATAAATTTCTGTCCGTTCTAATTATGAGGTACAGAGAAAATCTGTCCAACGAACAAGATGAAGAAAAGACGCAAATACCCTAAGCACTCTTCTCCCAACAGTAGCCAACCCACCACCAAACGCTACTCTTCTCCCACGCATCATCTCTCTTTATTTTTTTCTAATATAATTTCTGTTAATATATTATTAAATTATCTTCAAAATATATAAACTTCAATTTATTTTTGATTTAATAATTAAAAATAATTTAAATAAATATTACATTTTAGATAAAAAGTTAATTTTTAAAATGTTTCATTTTATTTAATTAATAATTTATTAATAAATATTATATAAGAGATTAAAATAAATATAATTAATTAAAATTAAAAAAACAAAACAAAACAGGCACATAGGATACATTCGTACAGACCATCCAGCTTCTTTCTATCTGCAGGTGATTGCCTGTATTGTCTGCCGTCCGCCGGTACCTTTGTCGTTTTGAGCCATGGCTCAATCGACCTACACCATCAGCAAGTGATGTTCTACACTCAATGGATCGCCATGGAACATTAATAGATTAAGTCTTCTACTTTTTTCTTTACCTGTATTGATTGCAGAAGTTGGTGAGATCAACGACAAGATCTTTGATAACGTACATGTGAGGCAGTGGTGTAATGAAGGTTGGCTTGGTAGTGTCAGGATCGACTGGTTTCAAGAAAGCTACGGTGTCGGTACCGTCAACATTCATAGCGCAAGACCCACAAATCCCTTCCCTGCAAGACCTCCTGTAGCTCAAGCTCGAGTCCTCGTCTGCTTTAATCTTCTGCAGTGCATCCAAAACCTACCAACGAAAAGAACAATGCCAAGTTCAAGAAGACACAGTGACACAGAAGAACAAAAACTGTGTAATTCACACCATGGGGCCACAGGTGGAGAGGTCGAGGAAGTAAGATTGGAGAAAAGGTTTCAAGTTGGGATTTTCAGGGCTCCATCTATAGATTCTGAACTCTTTAATTAGCTTTTTCACATTCTTTGTGACTGTTTCAGCTTCGTGAAGACTCTGTTGTGCATGTGCTTGACTCGCAGGGTGGTCTTGTAGTGTGGAAAAGTTGTGGCTCTTAGATGCCTCTTCTTCTTTGCCAAACCAACGAGCGATCCTGCCATAAGCTCGACGTAACAAGCTGCTCTTTCTCATGTGAACCTCTTGCCTTTTCACTTGCTGCCTCCATATGAAAGAGGCATAAGATCGATTGCTTCGATATATTGTTTCTGTTTGACAGCTTGCTTCCGTCGTCGTGTTGTGAATTTCAAGCTCTTTGCATGCCCACCGACACGTGGTTAGAGGAGTGAAACGTGTTCAAATTATACGTTTGAGCTTGTGTAACGGGGACAAGTTTTTTATCTAATTTTATAGTGTCTTATTGTGTTTAATGAATCTCAGTCATTTCTTTATGTTGGTCTCATGTGGGCTCTATATAAATAAACGTGGAGCTCGCATAAATAAATGGCTGAGATTTACTGGACACAATAAAACACCATAAAAATTGGACAGAGGATCTAAACTCTGTATAACCCCTCTTTGACGAGTTTGTTAGATTTTCTTTTTTTGGTAAAAGACATATATATTTTGAAATTTGGATTTTTTAATGTTTTAAAACTTTTTTTCTTATACTTAGAAAATAGTGATAAAATTTATGTATTATAAATGTCATATGTCAATTAAATAAATATTATTTATACGATAATTTAAATTAGTTTTTAAGCTCAAATCAAATTAATTTGAATAAAACTAATAATTTGTTATAATTATCTTAAATTATTAATTTAAGACAGATTTAATCAATTCACGTATAGTTTAAAATATATTAATGACATTTGATTAGTTCACACATGATTTTAATTATTTATATATTAACTCAATTAAGACGCGTATAATATTAACCGCTTCTTAATAAAACTAGACAAATTTTGCTTACTTAGCGCATAATGGTTGAACCATTCAAACGTCAAGCGCCTGACCAGGCCCTGGTCAAGCCATCCAACTCTCAGAAGTCGGTCTGTTCCATAACCCAAGGAACTGGATGGTTATGTCTCTTTCTCTTAACATGGGCCGAGTGGCACAAATTGGGCATTTTCGAGTCTTATGTAATTAATTGTTGGGCCTGATAGGTGTCCAAACTTGGATCCATGTTCAAAGTCCATTCAAATTTTGTTCCATGGTTTTAGTCCTTTTAAAAGCTATTTCATTATTTTAAATCACTTAAAAAAATTTAATATTAAAAGAAGTCCTGTTATTAAATTTTAATGTTAAAATAATTAAATATATTAAAATTAAAATTAAAATGCATATATTTTTCAATATGTAAAACACTAAATTTTGATATGTGTTCAATAAGAAGATTATTTTTCAAATTATAAAACACCTTTCATAATTTAAAATTAGCTATGAATAAATTATCTATAAATTTTTCAAAAATTAGTTTTTAAAAACTTTGATTAGAAAATAATGGCCAAATATACATGACATAAGTATCACACATAAACCAATTACATTAGGCTTATATAATAATAATTTAATTCAATTATTAAATTAGAATCGAATTAATTAAATTTGTCTTGAAATAATAATTTATTATAATAATCTCAAATCATTAATTTAGGACGATTTTAAGAGGTGAGTCAAATTATCATATTAGCGATATTTGACTAGTTCACGTAAGATATATTTTTCACGTCTAAGAAAATAAATTTTTAAAAGTTAAAAATAAAAAAATAAAAAATTTAAAGATTAAAATAATTCTATTTCTCTTATGCTTTCACATGTAAATTGTCTTGGTCCCCAATTTTCCTTTTCCACATGCACAGAATCCATATTCTGGGAATAAAAGACAGATGATCATTCCTTGCTTATTTCCATTTCCTTGAAGTAAAGTGAAAGGCAGAAAGCTAATGTCATGAAAGTACACAAAAACGTAGTTTAACCATATCTTTATAGTTGTTAAGATTCTAAATGGATGGTGAGGAACAAATACCAGAGTACGAAACACAGGGGAGACGAAGAAAATACAAAGGGCAGACGACAGAGGAAATATTCTTGCAAGTGGTCATTCAGGAATTCTGATATTGAGAATATATTTCCACGAGAATTCGGTGCCCTCAGTACAATGTATTGCGTAAAAGTTAAATGGCATACGTACATCGTAGAAAGTTGATTCTGTCTTGTTCAGCAGGATCTTCTTCTTCTCCTCTTTCTAGTACTGTTGTATACAGTGTTTTAAAATTCGGATTGGTCATCAAACCGGAAGTCTTATTGGTCACCGGTTTGATCGGTTCAATTGGTTCAACCACAGATCGAACCGGTATGACGTCATAATTATATTTAATTATATATAATATTAAAATTATTAAAAAATACAAAAATATACCCAAAAAACATAAAAACAAAAAAGTAAAAATTTTATTGAACCAGTGATCGGACCTGTCAAACCAGACCAGTCCAACCGATCAATTGACCGGTTCTCACTGGTTCAATTGAGAATTGGTTTTTAAGGGTGAACCGGACCGAATAGCCGACTGGTCACCGGTTAAACCGGTCGGACCGACTGGTCCGGTCCGGTTTTCAAAACAGAGGTTGTATATATGGACTTATCACCTATTTCCTATATTTAAGTTCGTAATAATTGCTTGCTTAAGTTCATATTCAGCCCTTTGGAGAGCTCAATTAGGTTTTATGATTTATTGGTAAAAAATAGAAAAAAAGGAAAATTCGAAAATGATGACTCTATGTTGTGAGAAATTATACTATGGAAATGGCATATCTATATCCAATTTAATGAAAATATGTAAGATTGAGTCTTGTAACGTTTAAATTATGTGATTGACTAATTTCACATATGAAGCGGTGTGTCAAATCTTATGCCAAAAAGGAAAGGAGGATTGTTTTTTTAAAAATATATTGAAATTTTATTTTATAATTAGTTATTTTTGAATATATAATTATTTCAAATTTGAATTAAAATTATCATTGTTTCAATATGAACTTTATAAAGACAATTTGTATCAACCTCATGGGAGTTTGAAGTTAATTCCTATATTAAATTAAAGAGATGAGTTTAAAATTTTTATAAATTTATGATGTGGATTATAGTATGATGAATTTTAGATAATGCATAAGGTAATTTATTGATAGGTGCACTTTACATTGACATGAAGGCTTAAATATATAGGGAGTGAAATAATAACAAACTTAATTAATATCTCAATAAGGATTAACTAAACAAATAAAAAATTTAAAAGTTGAAATCAGCAAATAACAACTTTTATCTTAATAGAAAAATTTTATCTTCTAACAGATAATAGATCTTATTTTTATCTTATTACTTCCATTTTTTATTTTTAAACAAAGACGATATTTTTAACAACCTTGAATCATTATCCAACATTCCCTCTTAATTCAAAGTTATACAACTTTTTGAATTTGATGATGTATTTCTCATCACCATTCATTGGTTATAGAGCATCTATCATCGCTTATTTCCGTAAAATACTTCTCTTTATGATGCGTCCTGTGCACTTCTCACCAATTAGAAGAGACTGTCTTCTTTAATCACTTACAATATATTTGCTTGTTTTCATTGTTAAACTTGCAATCCTTTTTTATAAATTGCCAAGACTTCTCTTGATGCCAACAATCTTTTTCTTTATAACCAAACTTCTCACAATGGCCACATTGAGAAATGATTGCTTTCTTCTTTGATAACAGAACCTTTATTAGATAGGTTCCTCCACCATCTTTTCACATTCTTAATTTCTCATTGCCCTTCTTTGCTTAGGTACACTTTATATTGTCATAAAGGCCTAAATATATAGGTAATAAAACAACAAACTTAACTAATGTCTAGATAAAGATTAACTAAAAAACAAAAAATTTAAAAGTTTAAATCCTATAACAAATAACAACTTTATCTTAATAGAAAAAATTTTATCCTCTAACAGATAACAGACCTTATCTTACTACTCTTAAGGTTTATTTTTAAACAAAGATGACATTTTTAACAACTTTGAATCATTCTACAACATAGTCAACTTATAACTAATTATTTTTAATACATTATTTTCTTAAAGTCAAATTAAAATTACTATTGAATTAATATGAATTTAGGGCGTTACATATTCATAAAATTCAATCTATATATCTTAAATATATGAAAGTAAAGAGATGTTTGGATGTGCTTTATTTATCTTTTTGATTAGCTTCTTATATTGATCATTTTGGAAATAACCTCTCCATTAGTTAGGAGTAAAACTGCATACTATTGGATCTCTACTGACTCTGCGCATCAGCGGGATTCATACTAAATGTTGTTGTTGTTATTTTTCTTCTTATATTAAGCCTCTTTCATCATTTAAGGTTGATAATCACAATCTCTTGATTACCAATGATTTTAGGTTTGTATTAAGAAATAATGTATCTGCAAATATAAAAAAGATGTATTTGACATAACAAAATAGACAAGTTTAGAAGTACTTAAAAAAAACAATGTATTTCAAGTAACATCTCATTAAGTGATGAATTTGCATAAATGTACAATATAGTCTTATAGCATAATCAATTTACAACATATTTCGTGTCGACTCTTATACATGGATCGTCGCATTTTTATGGATATGCTTTATTTGTTAATTTTTAAATAAATTTTATTACCTAACAGTTAAGGTATTAATTTGTTAATTTTCCCTAATTAATATTACTTAAGTCATCCGTATCACATTGTTCTATATATATCAAAATCTTATAACACAGACAATTTACAATAAATCATATCTCAAGTGGAATATCACATTTTTAAAGCTGTGTTTTATTCATGAATTTAGTTTTTATATACAAATTTTATTATATTAACGTAATGTAAGTCAGACATATATTTAATATTAATTAACCTAATCGATTACTGGGAGCTGGCGAATTTGCATATATCGAGTCAGGGGATTAACGACATGCTAGGGCACATTCTCGATATTATGCCAGTACCCATGTTAACCCGTGTGCTAACTCTTCTATGGAGCATAATGCTGACGTTGCTATTTTCAAAGAGCAGAAAAGGACAAGCTTTGGTGTGGCACTTCACGACTCAAGGGGTAGCTTTGTTGTTGCGCTCTCGGGTCATTCTGCGTCTTTGTTGGATCCAGTTATCGCCGAACTAATGTCGATACGAGAGGCACTCTCGTGGCTAAAAAACAAACACTTTGATCATGTTATAGTGGAATCGGATTGCTTACAGGCGATTCAAGCAATCACATCTCTCTCGTTTAATTTTTCGGAGATCGGTATGTTGGCTTTTGATTGTCATACTCTTAAGCGACACTTCCTCCATCTGTCCTTCCAATGGACGCGTAGGATTGCTAATAAGGCGGCTCATTCTTTAGCGCGGGTAGCCTTATCACATGCAAACCTTCATCAATGGGATTCTATCCCTTCTAGTTTAAGTGATATTTTACGTTTCGAACAATCTTATTGTGAGACCTCTGATAGGGAAAGGCTCGTAGGATCTGGGTGTAATGGGTAAGCCTGTTGGCTTGGGATAGATTTAGCCTTTTCTTATCGTTGCTACTTTCCTTCTATCGTCAAAAAAAAAAAAATGTCCGTAGAGATGGTAATAGGAAGTAGGAACTCGACCATTTTTTGAAAATTGTCAACCTTAAACTGATCTCAAGTTTAGGCTATCCAAATTCGGCCCTACTCAAAACTCAACAAGTAATAACAAAACAAAATTATTGACATTTTAATTTAAAAAAAGTTTTAGACCTATCTGTCTCTATTAATTTGACTTGGCACATCAAATGGTTAGAACATGATTATTTTTTATCATTAATATATTAATCATGCTTATATGGATTTTAAGGCTTTTTTAATTTATTAGATTAATTCTTCATTTTGCGATTTTCTATTACTTGAAACAGAAGTGTCACGTGGAAATTTGTTGTTATTATATCTTTATCGAGGAGGTCAAATAAGGTGTGATTGCACTCAGTCGCGATATGATCTCTGCATGGTCACGATTCAACTGTCTTGGACCCCACGAGCTACACTTTCTTTATAGGGCCCACCAACTCTACCTCAAATCCAACGGTCAAGATCAAACCTTACCCCCGCAAATTTGAAGGCTTTGTGATGGATCGTATCAAAGATATCACAATCACTGCAAGCCTACCAGAGAAACCATGTCAAGTCCCACACGACATTGCAGCCCTTGCGTTTTGTGTAGGTGGGTACACTAAAAACTACTTTCACGAATTCAATGATGGGTTTATACCCCTCTTTATCACCGTCAACACAATATTCCTCCATCAGGACTTTGTGATTGTTATATCCCAAGGTCATGATTGGTGGATCAACAAGTACGCTAATTTGCTTAACGTGTTCACCAAGCACCCAATCATTAACCTCGATAATGAAACGACGACGCATTGCTTTCCTTCTACTAATATTGGACTAATATCGCATGGTTTTATGATCATAAACGACACGTTAATACCTAAATCAAAACCATACTTTCATTTTCGGGGTCTGCTACACAAGGCCTACGATCAAAACTTTGCTTCATCTTCTCCCATGTCTTCTTTTCCAAAGTCGACGACTCGGCCACGACTCTTGATAGTAAGTCGCAGCGGAGACATCGGTCGAGTTATCGTGAATCAAGACGAGGTGATTAAGGAAACGGAAGAAGTTGGTTTTGATCGATGTAATTGTGTTTCAACCTACAAGTAACACTTCATTACGTGACGCATATGCATTAGTTAGCTCAAGTCACACCATGGTAGGGGTGCACGGGGCGGCACTT